>VYZV01006482.1:0-24138 GCA_013401275.1 Pandion haliaetus | reverse complement strand
AGGCGGGTCCGACATTTTGGCGCGTCCGACATTTTGGGGCGGCGAATTTACCAGCAGCTTCTTAAAGGGGCCACCTCTGCAGCCCCCCTCCCCTGCCACCAAGGAAAACTGCACCACACAAACCCATAACAACTGATAACACTTGGAAAACATTACGTAGCAACAGAAGTTGCCATAATGCCTTGCATTATCTCAGACTATTAAAAATATGTCAGCTCTACTCTCAGCATGTATATTCAGGAAGCATTCTGAAAAGGAATGCGAAAGGCTGGCCACACCAGCAAAATGATATAGCTTGTCAGAAATGTCTTTCATTTTTTAAGGGAAAAAAGAGACTTCCTATTCACTACCATGTTGACAATTGTCCCCTCAGAGACAAATTTGCTCAAGATTCCTCGGGAATATAGAGACTAGAATGACATTAATAGCTCTGGATTTAAAAGAGAAGTGAATCATTACAAGCATGTTCCTCAAATAACGAGATAGCTAACATGTTTTAGCTTTTTGGAGCAAAGGTCTTAAAACCTGCATTGCTCAAAGTGACAAAGTGGTTCCTCTGTGCATGTCAAGTTCTTGCTGGTATCTATCTCAGGCTTGAACTCCCATGTCAATTTCACAGAGTTTAATAAGGGGCGAGCTCACAGTGTGGCTACTCCCTTAGAAGAGGAAAGTGATAGTGATAGCGTTTCTCTCCATTAGTTGCATATTTCATGAAACTTTTAAGAAGTCCAGCCTGTCAAGTTTGGTGAAAATCAGACAAGAGATTCCGAAGTTCTTCAGGACTGAGATGAGCCTGTACCGTTAGGTCTTGGGAAGCTGTACTACAAATAGGCAAGGAGCTCTATCTCCTAAGAGTTCACATGAAGAATCATGTGAGTTAGTCATGAAAGGGAGAAAAAGAAGGAAAAATATTAGGGTCAAATTACAGCTCCCTGCAATGTAGGTGGCTAACTGCTGATAAGGACAGGTGCTGATTTGCTTCTCTCCTCCAGACCTTTCTTCTCTCAAAGAAAAGGATAATTCCTATGCTTCTTTAAGTGTAACAATTATGTTTGTCAAAAAAACTTGCTTTTTCAGGTTCAGAAATATTCCAGAAAGGAATATAGCTGGGTTGGCTGCAGGAGGCAATGTAAGTAGGTTTGGGTTTTCTTGTCCTCTCTGACTGCATGACACTTCCGATAACAAGTGTATTTTCAATTCAAGACAGCTCATCTCATGACAGGATTTTTATTCTTGTTCTGTTTTTTAAATGCATATAATATTTCAATGGCTTACCAAATCTTGAAAAAGCATTTAAGAAATCTGGATTCCTTTTTAATTAAATTTAGTTGACTTCAAACAGGCTGCCCAAGAATGCATGACAACTATAGATGGGTTCTCAAGTGTTCAGTTTTTCTGATGCAGGTAAGGAAGGTTGCACTTAGACTTCATGAAGAAGCTAGTCACTTAAGGGTGTTCTTTTCGCTTCTGGGCTAATGGCCAATATCCCCAGAACAGCAACAGCAAACACCATACTGCCACTATTGTGGTAGGGTGACACTCAGCTTGAGCATGAGCAAGGGCAAATGACAGCACAGAACGTCCCACTCATTTTAATGGGATTGCTTGTGAAGTGAGGGCACCAGAACCTTTCCATCTTGTGGCAGCTGTCTCCCAAGTTGTTGCCACCTAAAGATCAAAGGCAGGGAGACCATACTTACCCTGGTACTTCTTTCAGAAAGAGCCAATATATCTGCTGCCTTCCAGATAAGGCAGGGATTGGGAGTCTTACACATCCTGTAAACAGACTGGAAAGCCTAACTACATCTAATGTTGAATTTTTATTCTACTTTACCAAGCACACTACCAGCTGGCTAATGAACTACAACATAGCACACTACCAGGTTTACTGGTGTAATTTGGGTCTGTCTTACTTACTCAGTACATTTTGTGACCATATTTATGAATTGGCCCTTGTATGTTGTACTGGGTGCATGGGGGAGGGAAAAGCAGAAATGACAGCAATTTCAGATTTATGATGAAGGTGACTACCATGAGGTTAAGAGCCAGAAACTTTAACATTAAACGTTAAAGACAGCCTTAAAAACATGATTCCCTTCCGTAAATACTAAGAGCACACAAACCTTACGATAGCTCCAAAACATAGATCAAAGTTTTTCTGCACAATCTCAAGCAGTTCTTCTTCAGATCTGTCTGACGTTCCATAATGAAACACTGAGATCGCAAGAGGATGACTCAGACCCGTAGCATATGATAGCTGTAGAACACATGCATACAACCCAAACACAGTTAAAACAGTCCTTCCTATTTTTTGCTAAAGAGAAATGAAAGGCTCATCCTATGTATCAGGGGAAGGTTTTATGCACACCTTTTCCACATAAAGAACGCTAGGAGAAATGTTCTTGCTATTTGTCTTTTATGTTAGAAAATTATCTGTTTTCCTTGGAGAATGCTCAGCCTGGTCAAATATCAGACCTAAGTGACATTCCCTAAAAGCAAAAGACATAATTTCTAATCATCCTCAGATACTGCCATTCGGCATCCTTCAGTCTCAGTTAGACACAAGGTTTTCATGCCTTTGAGACTGGAGACTCTGAGGTCTACAAATATTTCTGGTTTTTTTTGCTGAGGCAGAGAAAAGATTATCTAGGACAAGATGAGAAAAGGCTCCCATGTTCCTAAAGCACTCAGACTTGTATTCCAAGACTTTGTTATTTCTGTGCACTCCCTGGAACTTCATCCAATATTTCCACTTGCTTTTTAAACCACAGCTATCAGAAGTAGACAAAGTAACCCAGGAAGTATTCCCTGTAATTTCACTTCATTCAAAGAAGGACAGAGGAGCTTTATAGCTCCTTTCTGACATCCAAGAATCACATTAGCTTCTTTTCATCACAGCACTGCACAGCACAGTACTGACAGGTTCTCCTGAAATATATTTGCTTTTATCACTCAGTCCCTTTCCAAAATACAGTCCTGCCACAGTATAGGCTAACATACACTTCATTTTCTTCCATCATGGTGTACTTGGATGAAAATGTTTTGCTTTCACTGGTCTTCCTCATTGTGTCTGCTTTCTACAGTTTTCAGGAAGTAATAGCAATGCACAGACCAATGGCACAGACCTATTTATATACTTCTTAGTAATCAAGAATTGATTTTTTTTAGAAACATCCCTAATCATTACTATCTTCCCCTTAGCTAATTTTGGGATCATGCTAAGTCTGTTTTTCATTAATCAATAAGCTGACAATTTTATATCACACTAAATAAAGCCTACATGGTATTTGTGGTAATATACAGCTAATAAGCCTTCAGTTCCCTCCGTTATCCATTTTACCCTTTCAGTATGAAAAGGTGGTTAGCACGGAAACACTATCTATAGCAGAGCCAGCTCAGTTGTCAGTCCCAGTGGAGGCTGGCAAGGTCTAAGTGTAGCAGAGAGACACTAATGGGCTGGAAACGCTTTTGCGTTTCTACTTGATACATTTTTCCTTTTGTTAATCTTTAAACCAGCCTTCTATTACTTCACAGGACATTTGCTTTTCTGCTCTCCCATCCTCCTCTTCTCCTCCCATCTTACCTTCACTGCTAATATCTGACATCTCCATAGTTTGCTGTTAAAAATTCAATCTTGCCTTGCCTAGAGTCAGGCTCGGGTATGTAAGGAGGGTCTCTGCGAATTACTGGGATAACAACATTCCCACCTAACTCAAGAATTAAGACAGTGCTGTATGTGTTCATAAATGCCACTCAAAATGTACATACCAAGAAATCAGAATTTTGTCTTCTGTACCCTCAGAAAACAAACAAAAATATTATCAACAATTTGTGAACCATCACTATTTGTGCTTGGCTTATTCCCAATCTACCCTTTGCTTGACTAACTCCAAACCTTAAGTTTGATCAGGTATCAAACACAGCACAACACCTAAAGCAAGGGGCCTAGTTCCTAATTGGGAAGTTTGGATAATATGTCTTTGATCATAACCACATCCAGTGGGCCTCTCCTCTGATCCATGGAGAAAGTAAAAGGTTTTAAACACACCTCTGCAGCAAAACATTCACCAGATCACTGTCCTTTTTGCTTAGTAATTTGTTGCACTGGGTTAAAGTTATTACACAGCAGCTACTCAGAATAAGTATGTGTATAAACTAGTATTGCAAACTGTCTAGACAAACTTCAATTGTTTAGCATTCATATTGGGTTCATGTTTAATGATGAAAGTGTCTAGGGGTCAATAAAACACTTCTTTTGACTTCTTAGACTTATATTCATGCACAAGGAAGTGCATTTCTTCTGAGCATTTAAGACTGATGAAAGTTCTTGTTTTAAACTCTTAAAAACAATTGAATTTTGCTTTTAGTCACACCTTACACCATAGTAGTATACTAGGAACACACAGTAGAGAACTCATGGTACTTTAAGGTAATTTCAAACACAGTTTAAGTTACAACTAATATGACCATATAGTACAGCAGGTCACACAACTATGTCTAGACACTGCTAACGTAACTCTGTAATGTGCTGTGCAGCTCAGGTTGGAGTGCTGGGCATGCATGCGTGTGCAGAGGATCACTAGACTTGCTGGAAGTAAAAGCAAGGATGATGCAAAGAAGTACCTAAACCAGGGATGGTAACAGAGTTGGAGAAAGAATACCACTGTGAACACACTCCTTGCTTCAGGACCATCCTGGCATGTGTCTTTGGCTTTCCTCATAGGGGGACCCCATAATACCACACCCCCCAAGAGGAACTTCACGGAGCCCCAATCCAGTAGGAGAAGAGCTTTTCTGAAACTGGAGCGGGGCTGTGATGGTAGTATGTGTTCTGAGGGGGTGACCACACATGAGACAGAATTTCTATTATGGTGTATTACTTTCATGGTTCCTTTTACCTGGATTAGTACTCTTTTACAGAGACGAGCTTTCATCAGAGATTTTGCAATCCAACGAGCCACATATGCTGCAGAATGATCAACTCTGGAGGGATCTTTTCCAAAGAATGCACCTCCACCATGGGCTCCCCAGCCTCCATAGGTATCAACAATGATCTTCCTGGCAGTCAGTCAAGCATCACTCTGCAGGACAAACAA
This sequence comes from Pandion haliaetus, assembly GCA_013401275.1. NCBI lineage: Eukaryota > Metazoa > Chordata > Aves > Accipitriformes > Pandionidae > Pandion > Pandion haliaetus. Next base: position 19,042 of record VYZV01006482.1, on the reverse strand, counting down.
TTGAATACATTCTTGAGACACAACAGTTTACCCAGTCCCATACTAGGTTATTTGGTATAGCTTTGTTTTGTATTTGCCACAGATATGACCCATTGTCCACAGTGTTCACCTTCAGATGCAACTGTTTAATTAATGAATAAGGTCTACATGACTGGAGTATTTTTCAGAGATGTACTAAGCCATCGGTGCTGCAGTCACTTTTGATGACTGGTAAGAATGCGGCACAGTGGTAAACATCACAAAAATTGTGCTCCCTTCAAATCAGCAATCATTAAATACTGTCTATGGACTACTGGCCAATGACTTCACTCAGTAACACTTGATGGAGGCCAAGAATTTAGAAAGACAAAAGCCCTCCTGAAGAACAGATCACATATGACCTAAAAGGTTAACAAGCTTCACTTAGATACACATACTAAAGCGGAAATGGGGGCTTCATAGAGCTGCAGCTCAGTACTGCCAGCACAAGAGTACTGAGTTCACCTTAATGGTTCACGAGTGGCACAAGGACCACTTGGTACTGTGCCCCCAATAATGGAGTTCCACCCTCTTGCATGGACTTCTGTCTGCCTCCTACAACGTGATGAGCTGATGCAACTTGTCCAACCGGCAGAGAATTACTGCCTTTCTGTCAAATTAGCAAAGATGGTGATTGCAAGCTTATAAATTAACTCCAGAGTGTTGAGAAACTCCATTCTGAAAGAGGATGAACTGCATTAATGCACTAAACCCCAAATAAGTAATATGGGAGTAAAGCTGACATTTATTTCTTCAGTGAAAGCAGGATCCCTACTTCATCCCAGTGTGATCATAAACACACTTTGTAGTTTTAGCCCTTCATGTAACTCTTTATACAAAACTAGACAGTTTTGCGTAACAAAATGTTTTACAATTTCACAGCAATGACTGCTTACCTAGTATCAGCACCTGCAAAGCAGAACACATGCCAAATTCTAATGACCATTGAGACTTAATACATTTAAGGTCTCCCTTGAAATTTGTTCATCTTTGTAAGTAATTTCAATGTAGAAGATCAGATCTGTTTTTATTTCTGGTTTTGATTTTTACTGTGAAAGTGAAGAGTTACTTGCAGTCAGGCATTTTAGCATATCACTTAAGGGCTGGCTTTTGGTCATTTAAAATACTTTCTGGAAGCAAGACAAAGATCCAAGAATCTGTACATTTGGCTGCCCAAGCAGGTACAGCTTCAGTTTGCCAGCTGTCCAGTAGGAAAACTTCAGAAGAAATGACTGAAGCTTCCCTGAAAATGTATAGGCTTTCTGTGTTAAAGGTATATCAGTTCATTGCACTTTTGTTCAAGAGAATATTTAGAAGCATGTGGCAAAGTAGAATCCAAGTGTGTATAGGCTGTCCTCTTTCAAAGTACTATACCTTAGGACCACCTTCTACAAACTTTTCACTTGGAAGGAGATGATAAATTGTGTCCTCATCAAGATACTTCTCTGGAATGACTTCTTTAAAAACTTTCTCCATTAGCTCCTTCTGTATTTGTTGTAGAGGTATGTCAGGGGTATGGTGTACTGAAATCACAAGTGTGTGCACTCTGATGGGCTCCACTGTGCCATTACTCTCCCAGTATTCCATTGTGACCTAGAGGGGACAAAAATAGGACAGTGAACACTCAAGGCCAACAGTATCGGTTTGAAAACTGACAATGAACCTCACAGTTATTTTCTGCAGAAAAAAAATAAACAGATAAAGGCAAATGGGATGAAAAATTATGGATTGTTGCCCATGCTGAAAAATCACCATAAGGAAAAAAAACAGAAAGTACTGAAGTACCACTACCAAAAGACTTAACTAAAGGATATTACATGTATCGCCACAGAGAAGGAAAATAACAACAGGAAAGCTACAGAAGCCCAAGATTTTACCAGCAGATGCTAAAATCATTCACAGTTTGGCCTGTTAACATAACTTCAAATAGTGAATCACCAAAGTAAAGCCAAAATAACTGTTGGAGGACACTGCTAAAATGAGCGACTGTAGATCACGATATGATAAGCTTTGCTACTTATTGCATGGCTTTTATGTACATGTGAATATATACTGGCATTGCTCCATCCTTAGTATAGTTTTTCTTACAGACTAAGAAGGCCTCTCTCCTTTCCCACCCTTCAAAAATTCTTGGATAGATACATCATAAAGAAATCACATGTTCTATGCACTGCTGGCAAAAGGTAGGGACACAATCCATGTTGCACTGCAACAACAGCAGCAGTATAACTCAATGCAGTTCATCCCCATGAATGTTAAGCATGTTAAGAAACAGAAATTAAGACTGAAATACCTTGCTGTCTTGGAAATGCCACATGTATGGCTTTCCTTTCCTCTCCTGCAGATTTCACGCCTGGAAGACATAGAACTGCCTTTGAGACTGCCAAAGTGCATCACTCTTACAGTAGGATTGGTGACTCATCCACTTAGCTCTGCAACGCAGTTGTCAGTGACTCTGACCACTGATTAAACACAGTATACATGAGGTTTGAATCAAGAAAAAGCTCTGTTTTAACTGAGAAACCACACTATCCTAGTCCATGCTTCTGGCATGCTGATATTTATTCAGAAAAAAACCAGCTGATTGTCAGTAATTTGTTAATCTGCTTAATCACCAGGGCAAAAGAAGCAAAATACAAGCATTATTTTGAAGAAACTTGCTAAGACACAGATAGAACAGTTTAAACAAACCATGTGTGCTACTTACAAATATACCTTGTGAAACTCACACCACCTTGGAACATGAAAATGACAGCACCATTTTTGACAAACATGAATTTTGACTTAGTAGCAGACAGGGTAAATTATTTCTATTGTTTCTCACCCTTACGATTTATACAACTACATTATGAACCTGTGTTTTCCCATCTGGTCTAACCCAGGGCCATGTTCCATTCCGTTCCAGAGCCTTTATGCTTGCGGTTAGTTTGTGTGCCAGGAGGAGTGTTAAGGGCATACACTCCTCAGTTTCATCAGTGGCATAGCCAAACATCAAACCCTGCATTGAAAAACAGGGAACTATATTAAAAACAGGGAAATAAGCCACTTGTTTCCATGTTCGCTTTCCACTTCTGCACCTATCTTTGCCACATAGTAATTTAAACCCACCCAAACCCAGAAAGAGACAGCAGTAACATGCAGAGTGAATACACTTTGACATATAACCAGCCTGAAATGACATTTATGTGTCTGCACGCCAAGAATCAGAGCCACAGCAGGGTCTGGTTCCCAAGAATAGCTCTGCCTTAAGCATCCATAAGAATCCTTTACAAGGCTTAATAGACATAAAGCTCATAAAGATTGTTCAGTCTTCTCCCCATGCATGACAAATAAAATAACATAGCATTTGATGCCTAAGTAAAACCAGGCTACCCAAAGGACTTGAAAGACCAGAAAATGACACCAACTGATAAAAAGCTTAATTGTAGCTCTATCCAGTAAGGCCACCGGATATGGGAAAAGCCACTTTCACTGAAACTAGTGAAGGCAGTGTTACTTTTTTTCACTTCTGATGATTAAGAGAGTGCACAGTATTAGGCTGCTAATTCTTACACTTTGCACAATAGCTTTTAAGGAAAGGCTCTGGTCCAATTCAATTCTAACTGCTTATGCATGAACTAAATTTTAATAAGTGCCTGGAATTAAGTCCCATTACCTGAACCCCTGCTCCAATGTCATCGTCACTCTTGCCAAACGAGACAGCATGCTTGATCTCTTTACACTGTTGTTCTAAGGCCACTGAAACTTTGCAAGTCTTATAGTCCAGTTCTAGTGAAGGGAATTTTGTAAAGTTAGGTCATACATTCTTGAGAGTTCACAAATTGGTAGAGAAGCTTTTAGGGATTATCTAGTTATCTTAGCTAAAACTTTTAAAACTCTAAGCACGTAAGCTTCCTATACTACGTTTTGTATTGCTAATAGAAGCAGACAATCAGCACATTTCTGTAACAGCCCCAGGTTGTGGGCAAGTTAGTGGTATTAGTTCAAACCTGAGCTCTTGAAACTGAGAGATAAGTGTAATCCCACAAGCTGCCCAACCAAAGCTTGGTACATCGCTTATGATGACTAAGGTTCAAACCATTTAGGTATTAAAGTTGGGAGAGGACTGTGGAGAATGTTACCAGAAACTGGGATTCAGTTTTTCTTGTAGTAGGTTCTGGGTTCAATAGAATTAGGGAAAAGCTGTATATACCATGCACGAAAAGGGAAGACTGAAGGGGAATAGCCACCTTGGGAAACATGTTAAGAACACATAAAGAATTCCCTTGGGTGTGAACTTCATAGGGTTATACACCCCAAGGGCAAGGAACATCACCGTTAAAGCTTTCACTGTACACACCTGCAGATGTAACTACCTTCTGACATTTGTGCAAACACTAGTTCTTCTGCATCTGCATCAGAGAAGCAAGAGGTACCTGGCACTTTCAAGAATAAGTCTTTTACAAGTATGCCACCTTAAAACAGCTTTTTCAGTTCCAGGCATTGAAAAATGCATATCAATATCTGTGCAGTTTTCTCCAAGGCCTGGCTACACATTTCATTTTATTTTCTGGAAGATCATAAAAATATTACTTTGGCCACATGCAGAACAGACCCAAGAATGAACACATGAAGGATCTCACTCACCTTTGGAAGAGTCATCATACCCTATCCTCTTAAAGGTCTCTCTTACGATTTGTTAGTAATCTACTATAGCCTAGGATATGATCTCTCCACAAAGCAAAATCATTCCAGTTTTTGCTACACACTGCAGAAAAAAGATGAAACATCAGAATTTTACTGCTACTATTTTACAGTTACACAGGGAGATCGTGAATATGGTTCTGTGAACAAAGGATTAGTCATAAGGGAAAATCTATACATACATATAGCATACATATAGGTCTGTGTGCAATCACTCTTCTCTTCAGCTTATATTCAACATTAAAATGCCTTTGGGGGTGGCAGGGGCACCTTACCCAGTTATCCTATCTCCACAGTGGCTAGCAGCAAAGTCTATAAGAACAGGTCAAGTATATAGTGCTATTTCTCCAAATATATCCCTGGTCTCCAACAATTTCAGCTCAGGGTCTTCCTGAAGCTAAAGGGACATCATTTATAAACAGCATTACCAGTCTCTGACAGATTTTTGTTACAGTAATTCACCCAGTTGCCCTTGGCAACCATGAAAACTTTAAGCATCTACAGGATCCTGGAGCAAGAAGCTACTCCATTACAAATTTTGTGCAGAATAATTTAAAATTTTATTTCATTGTTCCGAGCGTCCACCTGGCCCCCAAACTTTTCCATTTTATGTTAGAGCAAACAATCATAAAAATTCACCACATCAATATGGACTACAACTGCATAGCTCTATTTCATATTCCATTCAATCCTCTCTTTTCCAGACTGGGAAGGCCTAGGCTATGCACAGAAAGACACTGTATGGCTATCATCATCTTCGTTACTCTTGCCATACAGTCTTACTATAGCCTTTTTGGGGATAGGGAAAGAGAAACAGATTGCATGCGGTATTCAAGACAGGTAACTATGGATTTATATGACTTAATGATGTTCTCAGTTCCACTCTTCATTCCTTTCCCAGCAAGCCCTAACAGTCAGCAGTCAGCTTGGATTTTTACTGCTACTGAGCACCAGCAATTTTCTCAGAAACATATGTCTATTACAACCCCAAAATCTCTGTTCTGAATGCTTGCAGTGAACTGCAAACCTTACTTTCTCTACAGGGGGTTAAGATTACTCCCTTCCCCCTTGCATTAACCTGCACTAAATTTCATCCATCACTTTTATCATCAAGTCACCATCTCATTTGAATAATTTGATTTGGTTTCAAGATTAAGTATTACAGGCAGGAATATGTTATAAAATTGCACAACTATGGACTGCAGCATCACATAAAGACAACCAAGCTATCTTTAATTGGCAGCTAATCTTAGATAATCTAGACAAGCAGTTGAGAATTGTATTGGGTTTGTGTGGCAAGGTTTTGGTAGCGGGGTGGGGGGGGTGTTTACAGGGGTGGCTTCTGTGAGAAGCTGCTGGAAGCTTCCCCCATGTCTGACAGAGCCAATACCAGCCAGCTCTAAGACGGAACCGCCAAGGCTGAGCAAATCAGTGATAGCTGCAGCGCCTCTGTGATAACATATTTAAGAAGGGAAAAAAAGTTGCGGGGACACAGAAATGGCAGCCGGAGAGAGGAGTGAGAACATGTAAGAGAAACAACCCTGCAGACACCAAGGTCAGTGAAGAAGGAGGAGGAGGAGGAAGTNTGAAGGAGGCTGTGACCCCATGGGAAGCCCATGCTGGAGCAGGCTCCTGGTGAGACCTGCAGATCTGTTGACAGAAGAGCCCATGGAGCAGGTTTTCTGGCAGGACTTGTGACCCCACGGCTGACCCACACCAGAGAAGTTTGCTCCTGAAGGACTGCACGCCATGGAAGGGACCCATGCTGGAGCAGTTCGTGAAGAACTGCAGCCCGTGGGAAGGACCCACGCTGGAGAAGTTCATGGAGGACTGTTTCCAGTGGGAGGGACCCCACGCTGGAGCAAGGGAAGAGTGTGATGAGTCCTGCCCCTGAAGAGGATGAAGTGGCAGAAACAACATGTGATGAACTGATCGTAACCCCCATTCCCCATCCCCCTGCACTGCTGGAAGAGGTAGGTAGAGAATCCAGGAGTGAAGCTGTGCCCGGGAAGAAGGGAGGGGGGGAGGGAAGGTGTTTTGAGATTTGGTTTTATTTCTCATTACCCTACTCTGGTTGATTGGCAATAAATTAAGTTAATTTTCCCCATGTTGAATCTGTTTTGCCTGTGACGGTAATTGACTGAGTGATCTCTCCCTGTCCTTATCTCGACCTGCAAGCTCTATGTTATATCACATATATCTGTATGTGATAGAATGGCTTTGGTGGCACCTGGCATCCAGCCAGGGTTAAACCACCACATGAATTTAGCACAGGGCAAGCTTTCTGTGTTTGTCTGCAGAAGGAATTAGTCCATATTGAACTATTAAGCTACATGCTATCTGGCATGGTATCTCTGAATTACACTGTGGACACAGTGAGAGTCCATAATAGTACAGTAGCCCTAAATGTATACAGCACAACTCCAGGTTGCTGTGTACCCCCACCACAGTGCAGGGTATCCTGGTACCTTTGTTTTCATACCCAGTCTTGTGCCCCTGCTCTACTGACCAGCAGCGCCACTCCTGTCTGCTACACAGTAGCAGACCACCTATGTGTACAAGGCAGGTATGCTGCTGTGAATCCCACACAAGGGGAAGAGACCCTATGTTGGAGGTGCGAGGCAGAGAAGAATGGCTCTCGGCTTTTCCGTTGTGGTTGTTACAAAAAGGGGAAGCCTTTCTGGAAGAACACAAAGTTGGGGAACTGGGCCTTAGAGAAGTGGAAGAGTAAGGCTGCAGTCACCACCAACAGTCCCTAGAAACTCTCCCAGATCCATTACAGCTAAGCAAAGCTTGACGGTGATGCAAGACTTCATGACATGGTGATACTTTTTTAGTATCAGGATAGTAAATATTCAACTTCCTACCTTTGACTGCTTTCTATCCTGACTGAAATTTAATTCAACCAAAAGAAAACACAGCTCAGGAGCTGCACTATAGCTGCAACTTTTAAGTGAGCCTAATTAACACCCCCATCTGCTCTACCAAAGAGAAAGTTACCATATTAAGGTTTTGGGCTCTTCACTGGGGGCATGATTTCTTACATGTTTAAGTATCCCCAAAAGAATATTTTGAACACCATTAGTGGGTTGAAACTTCCACCTTCTCTTTTGTACTGTCTTCATTTGTGGTTAGTTACATTTTCTCTCTTGACTCCTATTTGTTGGGCACACTGGGAAGGACTTTTTTTTTCCAAGAAAGCATTTGGCTTCAATTAATCAGAGAGGAAGTAGAATAATTATTCTGCCTTCTGCTTTATGCTACTTGCAGCCAGTATTCTCTTGCTTGACTTTACTGCTACCCAGTTTCTTGGCAGAACAAAGAGACACCAGCTCTGTCCTGCTGAAATGAGGTAGTGCCAGTGTAATAATTCAGAACTTCATATGCATCCTAAAAGTCCGAGCAGTAAATAAAACTCAGAGAACCACAGATACATTTTTCTACTGGTAGATAGAATCTAGTTTCAACATCCCCATAAACTACATTTCATAGTTTTTTAAAATACAGTGTTACAGTGACTTAGTACTTACATAACGCTTTGAGATTTTTTTTTCTGAAACTTTGAGGCAAAGCCTGCTCAACTAAAGAGAAATTCTAATTTTCACCTGGTAAACCCTGTACTGAGTGCCATAACTGCTTTCCGTTCTCCAGCCCACTACTTTTTTAGCAAACTGTGTGTCTGGTCAACCAATTTATCTTTCCAGACTTACGCTTTAATGTTATACAAGTTTTTATACTCCATACAGCATTTTTGATATGTTTTTTCCCAATAAGTTACAGAAATCAGGCATTTAGCTATGTAGTCATGTCACATCTCGGGCTTCTTTTTTGGTAAGACAAACTGATCATGTTTCTCACATCTCTTATGACACATTTTTCAGTCCTTGTCATTTTTGCAGCATTTCACTGTTACCGTCTCCAGCTTTTCAGCAGTTTTAGAAGCATAACTGCTCGCAATACTGAAATATATGCTTCATCAAGTCTAACACATATGCTAAACCCTCCCTCCCAAGTCTCCTCACTGCTCACATCTATGCATCAAGGATCACATGAGATTTTTCAGACAAAATCACTGTAGATCACTGTATTTGTGGGACGCAGCTAGTGCTCTGTGCTGTAACTATGGCCTCAATGGCTTGTTCTAAGAAAAATGACTGCATTCAGAGATCTCTTTTGACACACTCCCTTTCTGTGTCCATTCCCCTTTGGCAACTCAGCTCATTCCAATCTTTTGATATGTTAGCCTCTGGAAGAGGTGATGTTGCTAATGACAACGTCCATGTAGAATACAGGGTAGTCCTAATAGAAAGTCCCACAAAAATGCAAGCCATTTTGATCAGTCACATTCAAATGAAGTGTGCATTTACCTTCCTATGAACCAAGGGCATCACCCTGCTTCTGTAAAGGCACATTAAATATCTATTTAGCACTTCTGGATTTTGAGATTTATTAACACCTTCTACTCTATGAAGAAATGCATCTTGACTTGTATCTTTCCTCAGTTCTCTTTTTCCATAATTTTCTTAGTTTCCTCATTATCATTAGCCCTGTCTACAATAGTTTTCCCTGATACCACTGTCCTCTCCTGATCTATTTCTTACATTTCATTATTTTTAATTGGTACTGGAGTACTATATATTTCATTTTTTGCAGCTTTTTTCCTGCCTTCCCTTCTCCTCTGAGTCAGTGTGCCAGAGTTGGCCTCTTGACTGATTGTGGAAGTGTTGACTGCCAGCCAGCTATTGCAAGAATTTTGTATCATGGGATGTTATATCAACATGGATTACTTGTTGTACTTCATTAATTTGCTGTTCTATCTGTATTGTACTTACCATAGGCAACATTGGCATCTGGATCAATAGTGAGATGAGCATCTAGAACAGCATCACTTATGTGATCACACATCTTATCTAGAACGTAAAAATAAGACAGACATAACATTTCTTTTAGTGATAAAAACAAAGTGATTTCTTAATAAAATTTAATTTCCAGTGGGCAAGAGACTTCTGTTTACAGACCATCTGCCAAGAGGCAATTTTAGCAACTTACATTCTGAAAGGTATGCCTTACTCTGTTTTCACTCCTCTCATCAAGTCAATCCTAACTGACATTTTACTATCATCATCTACACAGGCCAGCAGCCTCCCAGGCAAGAGGAAAATGAAAAAGCCTGCAAAGGCATCCTGAAATACTAGTGTCAGGAGAACAGAAGATCCAAATAGTAACTTCAGAAGAAGTATTTAACCTAAGACCTTTCTGTAGGGGTCTTTCATTCTTCCCCTCCCTATTTTAAACTTTGTATTGCATTTTCTGTGTAAATTACCTATTTTGATCTACATCTTATAACAGTCAGAGGTCTGCACTCAAGGCAGTGTTTATCCCTTCAGTATCTCCAGTGGGGACCTCTGAGATCTCATCTTTTTGGATGACAAGAGGCATTGCTCTCCCTACAAACAGGTGCATTAGACTCACTCCTGCAATTATCCACAACTGTCTGGCTTATTTGAGTTTAGAAAAGCATCTGCAAACATTCTCTCAGGGACAAGCATTGACCACTAACAAATTTCCGCAGTTACATTTCTGAGTTTTGGTCTTTTTTTTAGGACAAAAGGACTGGAGAGATAAGGTTTTCCCTATTCTGTCTTTAGCACCTGTGACTTACTGTCCAAGTAAGACCTGAGTATGCTAAACACATTTGGTTTGTTAAAAGTTAATTAACAACTTAGGAGACAAATTGAGATTCTTTGTCTCATCAGGGTAACTGAACCAGGTAAAAGCAATCCATACTATTTTTTCAAAAGTACAGGTTTGAAAGGTTGCATATCTGCTGAACCAACATGAGGAATGTGAATTAATCTTCACCCACTATCATTACAAAAAAAGGTATCCAAAATATGTTCAGTCACACAACTACGCAGCTGAATCTACAACACTGTCTGTATCAATAAGCCAGGTGTCTATATTGTTTGCAACAGCCTTTATAATTATGTGTGTAATTGCCAATCTAAAATAACTTCTTTTGCAGGAGTCAGTACTGTTACATACGTGTATAGACTCAAGGGCCCAAAGAGGAATTTACGGAAGAAGCATAACTGAATGTCCATCTTAAACTACCTATTTACTTTTAAAGATAATCTGGTCTGGAAGCAAACATCAGAATGAAATTATAAGGTAAGAGCAGAGTTATTCCAAACCCCAAAAGATCTGTAATTCAATGCAAAGATTAAGTGCAAATTGAATTTTAGTATTAGAACTGTAGAGTAATATCTTCCAGTACGATCTAAAAGCAAGGAAGAGTGAAACATGCTGGCCTGTAGCTTTGAATGGATAAGCCACTGTGCCATCAATACTACCTCACTCAAATACAAAGTAAGAACAGGCTAAAAGCAAAGCACAAGTGCTAAAAATTTATGTGCCCCTTGTATTCAAACAGGCTACAGTGATCTCAATGTCAGCATGAGGTTTGCTTACAGAGGTGCACAGGTCTTTTCTTCACAGGCACAATTTTCACAATCTGAATCAGCAGTTTCTGTACCTTTATGGTTTTGTGTTTTCCCCAGTCAAGCTGAAGCCAAACATTTACCTGTGCATTTCACAAGCATTTGCAAAGTAAGTCCAACAATTTAGAGGCTTGAAAAAAAGAAAAATGGCAAAAAAAGCACCATCTTGATAGCTGTAAAGCCTGTCTTCAGCTATTTATGTTGCATTGATGCCCAGCTCAAGCATTATCTTACTGAAATTTCTTGCTAGTATATTTACTCAAAGAATCAGAATCCTGGTCAGTTATTTAAATTATATTGCACCTTCACTGACAAAAATTGACCACAGTTTGAAGACACAAGGAGCTAAGGTGAAAGACAGAAACATGATGTGGTCATAATTTCAGACCCAGAAATCATTTGTGCAATCAAGAATGAAATTAATGCCAGGTTCCAAAGTTTGTCATCAACCCTGAGGCAAGGCAAACTGGGTCCTGAAGATGGCAAAATTGATTCACACCAGAGGGACCGATGCTTGAGCAGGAATGGCATAACCTGGAACAACTGGTAAGTTTTATTGCCTTCAGCTATTTGTACCATTATAACATGCAGTGCAGTGTTTTAAAGCAAACAAGTAGTTGTGGTGGTTCAAGATACAAAGCTACATGCTGCAGTGGTCTTGCCGGTGTTGGACTGTTCACTAGGGGCTGAGCAGACAGGATGATATAACTGGTCTCATACGAGGTGCCATTCCCACCTCGCAAATAAGAATCCTGACAATACAGATACACAAGAAAAACTCAGCTGCAAACCTTCAGTGTTTGATGCCACCCTCATTTTCTATTAGTTTTTTTGTCTTTCCTTCTACTATGGCAAAAGCAAGAGGTAACGCTATTTTTAGTCTTAACATTAAAATGCTCTACTTGAAGGCTCCGCCATAAAAAGAACTGTTGCTACCTTTACTGTAAATTCGAGTCACTATTATGTCTGCTGGAGGTCTGAACTTCCTCCAGTCCATCAGTTAGCCCAGCTTCTAGATACATATTTGTGTAAACAAAGCTGTGTGAAAAGTAACTGAATTTAATGAACAGCAATTAGAGCTGAAGCACTATCTTGCAGTCCCAGACCTGGAAAATACAATGGCTTTGTACAGCCTCCAGCATATGTAAACTTGCATTAGGGAGAGCAACGTGGCAAAGAGGCGCATGTAGTATTATAGCAGTATCTGGAATGCAGCTCTGCTGAAAATCAATGCTTAGTATTCCAAATGTTTCAGAGATTCAGTGTGATGATCACCTTTAATAAACATGTGCATAAAGTAATATTTTTTCATTACACAACTAAAAATGAAATTGTAATTCCAGCATATGTGGCAGCTCCAAGTCTACCTGTGGAAGACCTCTCCATGTTTTTTTCTCTCAAGCAAAAGTTTAAAGTTGTCTATGCCAGATTATATTGCATACTAAACAAATAAGACAAATTCTTGTCAAGCAAACAAAGACACTAATATAAAGTCTATTCAAAATAATTAAATGGTTCTTTGTTTTCTCCATTGAAGGACATATGACTGAACTTTTGTCAGACAGCATTCTTCAGTGCAAGTACTAATAAAAGCAAAGATTCAATCAGCAATTTTACTTACCAGAATGTCCTTCAGCAACAGATTCTGAGGTAAAAAGAAATAATTTTTCTTTTTTTGAGGTATGAATTGACATGTCTTGGTATATTTAGTGAGCCTGCAAATGAGAAAGACCCACAGCAATGGCACCACAGAACAAGCACAGGCAGAAGTGAAAGGGTTAATGTATCTATGCAAAGAGCTGATGTAATTGCTTCTACATGTTTGTTCCTCATAAGTTCAATAGATTAAGACTGATCTGTGTAGATTTTACAATGCACTGCTACAGAAACCCCTTTCATAAGACTTTTGTGTTTGGTTAACCACGGTCCTGCTGAGCTCTGCAGAAGTGTTATCATTATGTGAAATGTGAACATAGCTAAGCCAGGGTTCAGTGCTTTTGCACACTTCCCCAAGCCTCCGTCCTTACTCTTTCTTTTATGTGCTAACTAAAAAGCACTTCAAGATAGTAATATAGCATAGAGATACCATCTGAATTTGTAAGGGCAAATGACGCTTTCTCTTAGGCATAAAGTCCATACATTGTACTCGGCTGCAGTAGTGAACTGTTCAGAAATGTACCTCTCTTTATGTGAGAACAGATGTTCGTAACAGCTCCAGATTGTAAGCTGTGCTCTTCTTCCTGAATACTATTTGTGTCAGTGGCTAAGTGAGAAGCTGTAGAGCAACTGACAGCATGCTCTGAGAAACAGCTATGAAGATTCTGAGACTAAAAGCTATGCCCTAGCTCAATAAATCTCAAACTTGTCAATGGTCAGACTCTTGCAATTCATTTTACAGACCCCTTTTATCCTACTGTTTGCCTTGATGACGAGATACTAGTAGGAAACACCTGGACTCAAGTACCTAAACTAAGCAAAGAAGCACTGCCCCTTTGGAAGCTCTTTTCACCTTTGGCTTATTTCAGAACACAGCGCAACAGCACACTGAAGCACCTGAGTACAGCACAGTGTCGCAAAGCTACCTAGGAACGATAACAAGGGCATCTGATCTTAAAAACCCTTGTCCTGCTGAGCAGCTCTACACTGCTGCAATACATTATGTTGAGCTCAGCTTATCTTAATCAGTAGTCATTTCTGAAAATGTTGCTCCATAAGCATGGTAAACAGTAACAAGAGTGGTACAGAGATGCAGGTACAACTGAAGGCTTCACTACTGGCCAACACAAGCAAACCATATCCCCCACCAGGCCACCAGCAAACATCTCACAAGAGATGTATGTTCATTCTGCAAAGAAGTCTTCACTGCTAGGAAGCAGCATGCCTTCACTTCAGGACACTTCCCAGTAGCAAGATATATGAGGTAATAAAAGCAGTAATGAAGGCAAAGCACTTAGACAAATGAGGCAAAGCCAACCCTCAAAAATATGAAGCGAAACTGTAATTCAGCTGCAAGAATGACTGGAGAAGGCACTGCCTAACCATGGTAACTCAAGTGGTGTGCTGCAACAGGCCAGTCACCCTCGGTGAAAAGCACCACTCTACAGAGTGATACATGAAGAGGTGACTTGGTTGGAGGAAAGAGACCATCTGCACCCCTTTTGGTTTTGCTTTTTTTTTTTTAATCCTAGGAAACAAAAGTTTTCATCACTAACACCAAAACCCACCAGTTCTCAGAGGACAATGACTGCTTAAGTGTGTGTGAAGGACAGCAATGAAGAGGAAGACTTTAAAGCACAGTTAATGATTATCAAAAGTGCCCTATGAAAACTATTAACTCATCTATTCCGCTGCCTTTCTTTAGCTTGAGAATTTATTATGATACAACACAAAATTAAATTAGTCATACAGAGATTTGTATGCCTGGAGGTATTTCAATTCTGTGTAATAAATATGCTTTGAGCTCAAGTTACATGTTCCATAAAACACTTCATACAAAGCATAGAGAAACATTCATATCAAGAATTTCAATCTACTCCATCATTAATTCATCATGCTGCATTCTAAAATACTTGTGCTTTACATTGTGTCTTATACACTACTCTCATTCAACACGTGCTCCTCAGCGTGTTTTATAATGCAGGGTATACGTACACTCCAACCCCAGCCTTGAATGTAAAAGAAAAAAAAAAAAGAAAGAAAGAAAGAAAGAAAATACAACTAACAGTCAACATTTGTGAGAAACCAAAAACATGGGGGCAAGAGACACCAGAGCAGAGGGAAAAGGAGCCAGGACAGGACAGAGGTGAAGGCAGGAGTATGCTGGGAAAAAAAGGAGGCCCAAGAGAAGTTGCCTGAGCAGGACTAGAGCAGAGACGCCCATGCAGGGAAGGTGCACAAAAGAAGGCACAGCACATGTGTACCTCCGAGGGGGCTAGAGGTGATGGAGGAGCCCATGCCAGAGGACACAGAAACATGGAGGAGGGAAAGAAAAGCAATCACAACACGAGCCAAATCTCATGCTCCCCATCACTTCAGCCGAAGGACTGAAGCTAGGCAGCGGGGAGGAAAGGTATCCAGAGGGAAGTTGGGGTTCCCCCCTGAAACGAAGAAATGTGACTCAACAGCACGTTGATGATACTGTTAAGCAGATATTCTTTATTAGCAGCGCTGGGCAGCACTGGGGATTAATCCACCACGAGTGCTGTGCCGAAACAATGATTTCAAACAAGTTATGTTTACAAAGTTGTTACATATTCATGTTACTCCCCTAGAAATGTCTACAGCGTTACAATCTTTTATTTCATGGTCTTTGCTGCCATCTAGTGTCCGCTTCAAAAATTACACTCTCTCTGGTTGGTTATTTCATCTAGTGGTCTTCATCATTTGCCCTCTGGTTGAACTTTTCTTGTTGGCAGCTCTTGACGTATGCGTTGTTCATTACTGCGTATATCAAGGTTTTTACTTCTCTTTGTTCTTCTTTGTGGTTGACTTGTCTGTTTTCACATCTGTGGGTTTTGGTTCCCATATCATGAGAACTTCTGTTTTGTAATTATTCATTGTATAGCTTCTACACAGTTCTTTGATCAATTACAAAACCAAACTACTTTTTTGTTAAAGTATAATCTAAACCATTCTACTTCTTAAACAATAGGTTATTGATCAATATTAGTACATAAGTCAGAGGGTTTTGGGAATGATTTTCAAAATAAACTTCAAGAGAAACTTAATTATATTATACAAGATTCAGCAGCTTTCTTTCAATTCCCGCCCCCCCCCCAATATGCTTGTCAATTCTTTTGCAAGAGTTCATATTGTTCTTATTTGACTATTGCAGGTGATGCCCAAATCCTTTTAGTCAAGGTTCTTAATTTACACCAAAAGATAAAAATTACTATTGTCCGGACTCTAATTATTATCAATAACAGGAGTAAAGGATGGGTCAGCATATGTAGTACCTTTGTGGCTGATGGAGAGTAACCTACAAAAATATCCCACCAATGATGAGCTGTTTCTGATTCAATTTGTCTGGAAATTTCTTTTAATTCATTTTGGGTTATGATAGTTTTCACTAAGGATTCATGTAAAGTCTTATTTCATTTTTGTACATAATCTTTAAATTGTTTTGTTTGATTCAAAATTTGTTTTAGCTTCTCCAATGAGATTCCAACTTTACTTACATTCAGGGATTCATAATGCCAAAATAAAGCTAGTTGTTCTTCTGTTGTAGCAAAGAAAGTATAAGTAGTGTTTTTCCAAACGAGATGGGTCATGTTCCTTAGAGATCCTACAAACAGTGTCTGCAATCCAAATTCCTTTACACTTCTTTTGCAATTTGTTACAAGGCACTCATGTCTAGCATTAACCTCAATAAAGATCTCTAATTCTGTAATTAGTAAGATTGTCCATCTGCACGTGTTAATTGTTTGTTCCAAAAAGCAAGGTTCCTGTTGCACAGACTGTTGACTACAAACTATTCCATCTATGGTAGATTCACACAGCGTTAAGTCATGTGTTTTATTTTGCATATCTATAAAATTTCCTTGAAATTGGGGGATCCAATATTCATGCCAAAACAGTGAGGTTAGAGTTATAAATCTACACATTATTTCAGGTTTAGTCATTTGTAATAAATGATTTTTCCTATACACCTATACACAGTCATCTACACATTTTACGTATTGTGGGTAGGGTTTGAGCCAATGGTCCTGATTAATCCATTTTCCAAATAATCGTCTCCACATCCATTCATTGTTGCTCATCAAATACAATTGCACCCTATCTTTCTGTTGAATTTGGTATATGGCCTGCATAGCACAGACTGTACAATTAAACAGACTAGAAATATTTTTGTCAATTTGCATAGAGGTAATTATGGTCCAGTTAAACAATTGTGAAAACTTGTGGTCATAATTTAGGGTTAAGAATTTGGGGATTAAAGTTGTAGGCATCCAGTCAGCTTGTATTCGGATGGATTGTCCTACACCATGTCCAGTTCGACTAATTTTATTTCTAATCATTTCTAGATCTACCGAATTCAACAAACCAACACCAGTTCCAACACCTCCCAGAAGGGTATCATACCACACCCTTCTAACTCTACAGGGTGGTGTTTTAGGGAATGTGATATTAAATTGTAGAATATGTTTCTGTCGTTGTTGTGCCACATTAATACAAGTTGAAGGTAATTTTTGAATTTGTTCAGTCCTGACAATAGGTTTGTGGTTTAACAACGTAACCAAATGACCTACCAGAGTACCATTTTCAATAGGCGTGGTATTTTTACACATCATAGTTTCCCAGGTGTTATTGGGGGTTATTACTAAGGGATGTTCAGAAATAACATTAATTAAAGTAGTGTTTGCTATCCAGGGACAATATGGTGGTACTAGTCCCATCATTAAACAACACTGCATGGTTACGTTTAGAACCGTGAATTCTATTTTAGTCATTTTTGTCCATCCAACAAATAGCAATCCTTGGGGTCCTGTCTTGTTATAATCTACTGTTCTAGGTCGGTACCACTTAATATTTTGTCTAGTTATATTAAGGACCGCATAATGAGTGCATGGAGTTTTTTGTCCACAAGTTAGATTGTCCCACTTTCTCTCCACTGGTTTCTTGCTCCATCCAAATTTCCAAGTGTTGTCACCTAAGTCGGTATTTGCAATGTCAGGGCCAATAAGGATCAAGGGCCAGCTTGGAGTGAAAGCATTAGTTAACATTAATATACTTATCACATTTGCTACAATCAGCATCGGACAAGTCTTAAGTTGGTAGGTCCTATGGGTTCCATTGTCCATTGTTTCTCAGGTGCCTTCTTCCCTTAGAAGTAATGAATCCAAGCAGGTTGTTCTCCAATTTTGATTGCGGTGAAGGTTGTCAGCAACACCTGGTATGGACCAGTTCACTTCTCCTTCAGCAGTTGATGTGAAAAAACTTTAATATATACCCAATCTCCTGGTTCAAAAGAATGAACTGGCTGATCTAGACCCTTAACCCTAGTTCCCAAAACTATTTTGTTAATTTTGCGTAAATGGTTTCATAATGCTATCATAATTTCTGTAGATGTCCTTCATCTAGTTGGTTCAAATCTTCCCCTTGGTATTGGGATTGATAAGGTCTACCATACAAAATCTTGAACAGACTTAAATTCCCTTTAGATCTCAGTTTAACTCTTATTCTAAGCAAAGCAAGAGGAAGTGCTTGATACCAACATAAGCTAGCTTCCTGGTAAATTTTAGCCAATTGTTGTTTTATCAGATGATTCACCTTTTCGATTTGTCTGCTTGCTTGTGGTCAGAGTATGTAATTGCCAATTAATTTTTAATATTTTACTGACCTGTTGCACCACCTGTGCACAAAAACGAGTACCTCTGTCAGAAGATACTACCACAGGGATTCCAAATCAAGGTATAATGTCATTTAACAGCACTCGTATGACTTCTCTTGCTTTGTTTGTTCTGCAGGGGAAAGCTTCTGGCCAAACTGAAAAAGTATCTGTTAATACTAACAAATACTGATAGCCCCCTTTCCTTGTGAGTTCAGAAAAATCTATTTGCCATTGTTGTCCTGATATATTACCCTTTCCAATTGTCCCAATTTTTCTTGTATTTGTTGTGTTAGGATTATTCTTTAAGCAAATTTCACATTGTTGGGTGACTTGTTTAACTGTCATGTATAGATTACAACCTACTAATCTTTCACTCAAATATTTATATAAAGCATCAGCTCCCCAGTGAGTTTTACTATGTTACAATTAGTACAATTAGTCTCCATAGAATATTAAAGGGTGTTACAATACGTTCATGTTGTAGTTTCGGTTTCAGCCCAGCCAGTAACAA
>VYZV01006478.1:0-14452 GCA_013401275.1 Pandion haliaetus | reverse complement strand
GTCTGAAAAGGATCCCTTCTCTACTACTAGGGAGAAAAATGGAGGAACATGGTGATAGGAGGAAGAAAAGACCTCAGGAAGAAATATTGAGTCCACTTCCCAACAGTGGTGCCCAAAACAATTTCCACCATTTATGAATTTTTATTGTTACATATTCCACGTGACTTTTTGTGTTTTTACTCTGTTTTATCTGGGACTGTCCAGGCTGTTCTCATTCATCAATTCCAACCCCTCCCAGCCTGAACTTCTCAAACTAGTCTAAAAACCTGTAAAGATACTTAAAAATAAAATCATGTTGTCATAACAAAAATTCTTATTAAGAAAAGTGTATTACTTCCATAAATAAAATTGCTGTGGAAGGAACAAATTATAGAGTATTAACAGAATAAAGAGACATGCTAAACAGCACTGTTAATTAGTTTGCTTAGTCATACTTGTGTATCTTTGGTAATAGTTAATCACATTACATTACTGTAAAACCGTAGCAGCATTTGTAATGTCATTATAGATTTTTATTTCAGAAGGGAGCTTCATGTCTTCCAATTGCCTAATGCAAAATAATTTCTAATTAATAATTCCTTTGGAGTAATTATAATTAGCAATATGAATGTGGGGGAACTAATGAATTAGGAAGAAAACTTACATTTTGTGTTTGGATCTGTATGCTAGAATGATTTACAGTTTTTTGTGCGTACTCTGGTAATGGCTATAATTTAATTATGACAACTTCAAGAAATGCTCCCTTTCCACCTCACCGATTCTATTTTTCCTGCAGCTGTCATTGCATTTACTCTCAGAGATTGAGTTAAAAAAAATAGCTGCAAGGTGTTGAGAGAAAGGGAGTTAGTTGTTTCACCTTCTGCAATGGAGCCTATACTGAAGAGCTAACTTCAGTGGTCTGGTCTCTGCAAGATACCTGTGAGCAGCTCGTAATGAATGTTGACTCTCTGCCCCTTCTTGCTACTGTGTTTTGATGTGGTGACCTGTACAGTCCAGTAATTCATTCATTGAACTGTTTCCCAAAAAGACCTGAAGAACAGACAGAGGAGCTCATTATCCACTTCAGGGGCCTGGTTCTCAGCACTGGGATACAGAGGACAAGCTCTTTTTCAAATCCACTATCCTGGGACAACTTTACCCCCCCTCTGCCATTACTTTCCATGCCCTCAGGGGTGTTTTAAAAATTCCTTCACTGGAATAAGACGCTATTGACCCTGAAGACTTTGCACCTTTCTTTAAGACATGCAAACTTTTACTTTGAATCTAATTGAAATTGCTGATGTAGGATGATGGTCATACCTATACAATGGCTTGGCTACAAACTGGATGTGTCTTAATTCAGATACATTCACACATATAAAAATGTAGTCAGTCCTGGATATCTATTTCAGGCAATGCACAGGCACTGCACAAAGCTAGTACCCTCCAAACAAAAACGGAAAGAATAGTCAGGATGTGAATCCTGGGCAGATCACCTGATCATGTTTTGTTTCTATGAAAGGCAGACAGGCTGCTGGCTGCTAGCTACTACCATGCTGCATTTGGAGCCAGTGCTTGAACGTAGTAAAATTTCGCATTACCACGATGCACGTTCTGCTAAATGCTGATATTATTTTTTTTTAAAGTGTCTCTGATTTTTTAATAATGTGTGTGTATGTAATGTCTTCTACTTTGAAAAGTCTCCAGTTTACTGTAGAGATGGAAAAGCTAATGAAAGTGGATGTTGGCACTATAATATTACCTGTCATCTGGAAAGACAAAATGCTGAGCAAGATGTAAGGTTTGGATGTCAGTTTTGCTGTGCTTGGTCCTAGAGTTAGTATGCAATTGCTGGAAGGCAAAAATAGTTAATGATGTCATCCAGGTGACGTGACCCACATTCGGAGTACAAAAAGCATCCAAACACATTATGGTCTCTAATGTCAACTATGAAATACACTACAAAGGCTCAGCAAACCAGTAACTCTATCCTTTTAAAGAACTGAATTACTCCTATGTGACAATGACCACTCTCAGCTACCATGTCAGCTGGTCTTAACTGACTTCTTAATCTTAGCCAAGATGCTGTCTGAGTGGTGCCCAGTACAGGATGGCAGAAGATGTAGGACAGGGCAAGGGGAAGCCAAGGGTACTCAGTGTGATTATGTTTGTCATCTTGTTCCTGAGGCTACAAGCTGATTTGGCCCTTTAGGCTGCCTCAGAATTCCTCTGTGTAGCACCTAGATGCCCATGTCTGCAAGGAATCTTTCAGCACACTGCTAGATCGTCTTAAAAGGGCCAGAGAAGTTGCCAGGATCCCTGAATTTAAAGTGAGTTTAAAGATCATTAACATTTTTTTTATAACATATTTGAGAATGCCTAATGCATTTTACTTTCTGACTGCTGAAATATCCTATGCTGGCATTGACGGACTTCAAAAAATTTGTCTTGTGGTTTGGTTCACTGTTTTTGAAACAGTGTTTCCTTTCAGCATGGATATTATCATCTTTAAATGTATTATTTCTGCTGAGATATCAGTTTTGATTAGAGTTGGCTTCCTAGCCGAAGGCTCTGAAAAAGCAGTCTGGACTTCCATCGAGGCTGTGACCAGATGTTGTTCTGTCCTACTAGCTACCTTACAGTGTGTCTTTTTGTATTTATCAGAAGCTTCTAAATCCCAAAGAACGTGGTTTTCATAAATACCTCCCCAGTAAATGCATGAATAACATAAGCCTAAAGTGTATTCACTTTGGTCATCCTGTTATGTTTCCAAACCAGTATTAGAATAGAAACCAGTAGTAATACTGAATTGACAGAGTATTATCCATTTGTCTTCTCTCCCCCATGACCCTCACCTCTTTACCCTCACTCTGACACGAGGTAGGTAGTAAAACGCTTTTCTAATCCCTAGGGATTCCACATTCCTCCCCCCCCCACCCTTCCCTGTTTAAAATCAGAGTAATGTCTGCCACTTTCTTGTCAGTGTGGGAGGTTTCTTCTACAGTCCTTACAGTAGGACTGGTGGACCTTCACCTGGGAACATCTGAGAGGTAGTACTGGGCCTGGCAGGTCTGGGGAGGCAGAAGCTGCAGGGTGCCCTGTTTGGATGAAGCTATGAGTTGGTCCTGTGATGGTTATAGCCTGGTCCAGCCAGCTCCAACCGACCAGAGTGAGCACCTCATCATGATTCAAAGCTGCAGCCAGGCAGAGGAGTCCCTGGCACTCTGGCTCACAGGTGTTTAAGAAAGAGTGGCAGCTGCCAAGGGCAGGAGACTTATGAGATCTGTGAAGAAATATATTTTGGAAATGGAAGGAGAAATAGAAGAGATGTGTGGAAGGGGACATTTGATGGCACAGCTGGAGATGCACTCTTGGAAGAAAGTGACTCATGCCAGGGCAGTGGCATCCCTCAGGGTCTGAAGCTGTGCACCCCTCAGGGACTGCAGCCCATGGAGGAAGTCCAGAGCAAAGGAAACCAGTTAAGAAGCAAGAAGCAGAAGATGGAAAACCTTACTCACACAACCCCAACTTCCTGCACCTCCCAACACCTCACCAAAGGAATTGGGAGGGTGTACTGTTTTTGGCTCGCATAGAGTTAATTTTCTTCATAGTAGCTAGTATGGGGCTATGTTTTGGATTTGTGCTGAAAACAGTGTTGATAACACAGGGATGTTTTCGCTACTGCTGAGCAGTGCTTACACAGAGCCAAGGCCTTTGCTGCTTCTCACCCCACCCCACCAGCGAGTAGGCTGAGGGGGCACAAGAAGTTGGGAGGGGACACAGCTGGGACAGCTGACCCCAGCTGATCAAAGGGATATTCCAGACCATATGACGTCATGCTCAGCATATAAATCTGGGGCGAAGAAGGAGGAAAGGGGGATATTCAGAGTGATGGTGTTTGTCTTCCCAAGTCACCATTAGGCATGATGGAGCCCTGCTTTCCTGGAGATGGCTGAACACCTTACGATGGGAAGTGGTGAATGAATTCCTTGTTTTGCTTTGCTTGCGTGCACGGCTTTTGCTTTTGCTATTAAACTGTCTTTATCTCAACCCATGAGTTTTCTCATTTTTACCCTTCCAATTCTCTCTCCCATTCCTCTGGGGGGGTGTGAATGACTGGCTGTGTGGGACTTAGTTGCCAGCTGGTGTCAAACCACAACAGACAGATTAGTGTGTTTATTGCACAGCAAAAACAAAGGAAATCAAGGCTAGGAAGTGGGGAGAACAGGTATTTGACTGAAATGGAGAATATTTTGCTTTTGACAGAAGTGAGACTTTTCACCAGTCTTATTGGGAAGGAAAAAAAAGGTTCCCTTCTCTTCACACTACTTTTATTTTCATTTATTCTAAAAGCCTTTGTCCACTAATAAGGATCCTGCAAGAGCAAAAACTAAATTGCATTCTTACCAAGGAGTCCCATTAGAGATACTGGCAAAGGTGACACACTTTGGTTGGGGATGCAGCTTGTGCTTTCTTTTTTCTGCTCTGTGAAAACCAGATAAGTCATTTCAATGGAAAATTAGATTTTCACAATATATTCATTTTTCAAGTGGGAAATAGTCAATCAGTCTTGCTTGGAAGTCTCACTCCAGACCGTTTATATAGAATATTAATTAGAGACTTTCCCCAAAGAAGCTCTATGAGAAATCAGACACGAACCTCTTAGAAATAAAGATGTGGTTGTAAGGAAGGAGAATTAAGTCTTCTATGATAGATTCCCTCCCTCCCCTCCAGATGGAAGGATGGAAGGAGGGCTGAGAAAACCACTTTCATAGATGGGCTGATTCTGCATTTACACTCAGAGCAAGATGAGAGTTTGGATAAAAGGCTAAGATATTATTATATCTCAGTACATCCAGTATTTGATACCAGTTTGGAAGGAATAAAATAAGTCTTTCATAAGCAAGTGGAATCACCCCAGTTACTGCTTGGTCTTTATACTGTTCTGCATGATTTAGGTGGGACACCCTGAAGATAATATTCTGAAAAAAAGAAGGTCAAAAGAAAATTAAAGTACCCCATATTAGACATGCAAGAATACCTTCTCACTACAGTGGCTTAATTTCTATTAATTACTTCTCTCAGAACTCTGAGTTTATAGGAATAGTAGTCACAGAGAACACATTTAATTTCTAGTCAGGATTCTCACAAGGACTTGCAGAAAGGCTACCCTTTCAGGAAAGTGTCCAGATTTTAAAAATTACTTGAGATCCAGTAGCATATGTTAAGCTGCACAGGAGCATCTCAGAGCTGAGTGTTTTCCACTTCAAAACTTACTTATGTGGGAACTTTTGAAAATGTAGTCATTATTTAAGGGAATGAACAGTGCAGTCTGTTTGTTGCATTTCTGAGAACCTGGCTTTTCTGCTATAACTTTTCCAGCTCTCAAACTCCAAGTGTTTTGGTAGTGGTATAGTCTGAAAATGAAATGAAATGTCTGAGTAGACAGTTCTTCAGACTCTTTCCAATATATTATACCTCAGATACATTATAATGCATAATGTTTCACAGTAATTCAATAACTGCAAAATTAACGTCATGACTAAAGTAGTTAAAGCCCCTCTGGTCTCATCTAATCTATATATTTTCAGAACCTAAAAATATCATCACAAGTGAAGTTTACATTGTAATTTGAGGTCTTCTTATTGAAATTTGACTGTTATAAATAAATCCCTAATTGGAATTGATTTTTCTTCTCCCAGAAGATTTGGTAATAGATCCAGGTATTTTTAGAAGCAAAGAGTATTCACATATATTTTAGTCTCCTGTTACAAAGCACAAGTACTCCTCACATGATTATGCACCTTCTGCAATGTCAACTTTATTTTTCTTGGCAGTTTCAACATATTACCATGAAATAGGAATTTATAAATAGATGTTTAACATGCCACGTCCCCCCCACCCCACCCCCAATTTCCTCTGGGTTTTTGTCTCTCATTTTTTATTGAAAAGGCTAGTTTAAACTCAGATTTCAAGAGACCCCTGGGAGCTGATTTATGCTGACCAGACAGAATTTTAGGTACGTAGATAAGAAAGGGAACTTCATAAAGTCATACAAATAACAATCAAAAAAAGTAGCTGGTATCCAGTTCTGTGCTTTCCTAATGTCCTCAAGAGATGACATAAAATTATTGGTGAAGTAGAATGCATTTTAAGATGATGCTTAACTAGCCAAAGGAGCTTACTGCTGTTGAATGTTATTAAAGTAAAAAAAACTTAGTATGATTTCTAAAAGGCATTAGCTATTTATTTAACTAAACAGGTGTCATGGTTTAACCCCAGCCAGCAACTAAGCACCACGCAGCCACTCACCCACTTTCCCCCCACACCCAGTGGGATGGGGGAGGAAATCAGGAAAAGAACTAAAACTCGTGGGTTGAGATAAGAACGGTTTAATAGAACAGAAAAGAAGAAACTAAGAATGATAATGATAACACTAATGAAATGACAACACTAATAATAAAAGGGTTGGAATATACAAGTGATGCACAACGCAATTGTTCACCACCTGCCGACCGACGCACCCGGAAGTCCCCCAGCGGCGATGCGCCCACCGCAGTTCCTAAAACGTCATATGGTATGGAATACTCCGTTGGCCACTTTGGCTCAGCTGCCCGGACTCTGTTCCCTCCCAGCTTCTTGTGGCCCTGCAGCTTTCTTGCTGGCTGGGCATCAAAGGCTGAAAAACCTTGACTTTAGACTGAACATTACTTAGCAACAACTGAAAACATCAGTGTGTTATCAACATTCTTCTCATACCTAGCTCAAAAACATAGCACTATACCAGCTACTAGGAAGACAATTAACTCTATCCCAGCTGAAACCAGGACAACAGGCTACTCAGGTCTACTCTAAGAAGAAAGAACTGCACAGCTGGTATCGTATCTTTGAGTGGGAATGTTTGGTTAGTTCATTGGTTGGGGTTTTGGGGGTGCCTTTTTTTGCACAGGAGCATCGTTAACACTTTATACAGAAATTAGGACTGAAATTTGTATTTGTTTATCTGAGTGAACAAATAAGAGTTGAAAACAAATAATGGTAGCAACAAGAGGTGGAACAGTATGAGATTAGCTTATAATTAACAAAAAGAAAGGTACTCTTAATGGGCAATAACTAGCGTACATCCTCCCTCCACTGTGATGAAAGGTTTTAATGTGATTATAGTTCTTTTAAACAGACACACTGCACTGGTTGCAGGTGCCCAGGTGCCAGCAGCAGGGGGGCTGCAGGGCGGCCTCTGTGAGAAGAGGCCGGGGCTGCCCCGTGCCAGACACAGCTGGTTCCAGCCGGCTCCAACCCACCCGCCGCAGGGCACGGCTCAGCCCCCCAGCCAAGGCGCTGGGGCCTTGGGGAAAACAGGTTTCAGAAAGGGAGAAAAAAAGGTCACATAGGCAGAGCGAGGAAGAAAGTGTGAGAAACAGCCCTGCAGACACCAAGGTGAGAGGAGAAGGAGGGGAGGAGGTGCTCCATGATGAGCAGAGATTCCCCTGCAGCCCATGGAGAGGGCCATGACAGAGTAGATATCCACACTGCAGCCCATGGAGGACCTCACACTGGAGCAAGTGGAAGTGCCCTGAAGGAACTGCAGCATGTGGAGAGCTCACACTGGAGCAGGTTTAGACTGAAGGACTGCAGCCCGTGGAGAGGACCCATGCTGAAGCAGGGGATAAGTGTGCAGAGGAAGGAGTGACAAACAGAAGCTGTCATGGACTGACCACAGCCCTCTTCCCCATCCCCCTGTGCTGCTCAGAGGGAGGCAGAGTCTGGAGTGAAGAAGTGAAGTTGAGCTTGGGAAAGCAGGGAGGAAGGGTGTTGTATTAATTTGCCTTTGTTTATCGCTACCCAAATCTATTTTAATTGGCAATAAATTAAAGTAATTTTCCCCAAGTCAAATCTGGTTTGCCCATGACAGTAATTGGTAAGTGATCTCCCAGTCTTTACCTTGACCCACGAGCTTTCTCATCCTATTTTCTCCCCTTGTCCTGCTGAGGAAGGGCATCCCCCTGTCCACCTGTCCTGCTAAGGAGCAGCTGGGTAGGCATCTGGCAGCCAGCCAAGGTCAACCTACTCACACATACAATAAATTATTCAGTAGGTCAACTGCTGTGGTGGAATTTTAAAAAGTTTACATTCCGCAGTCCAGACTTGCAAGATGTCTGTATTTGGTTGCGATGTTCTACCTGAACTCCTTAAGAAGAAATGCTCAAATTTTTGCTGAGAAGGGATACACAGTAGCTTGGATTGGCTTTCCCACTGCTGTAGAAGCTTATTGTTTTAGAACATGAGGTCATGTTCAGAGTCAGTGTAGGGAGATGATGATGCCTACTTGGCCTATTAAAATTCTCTTTTAAAGGCTTTGGCATGTCTTTAAGATGGTAATAAGCCTGATGATCTAATACAACAGTCTGCGTTAAAAGTGTTGGAAGACTGTCTTAGGGAAATAAGAAAATGTTACTTCGGCATTTGCAATATTTTCTGTTCTTCTGTAATGTATATTTCCTATGAAGTGGTGAGTAATATTACTTAATCTAAGTCTATTAGCCAAATGTTCTGTATTTCATATTTTTAAAATTTATTTCCCATTGGGGATACAATTTGCTTATCCTCATTATTTCTCATCCTGTACATTTGACTTCTACAGAATTTTAATTTTCTATTACCTCTATTATCTTAGGCAGTGAGCTGAAGTCTGCATCGAGGGAAAAGCACAGGAGCAATTTTGCTTTTAAGAAGACCTGAAAAATTAACCTACCACTCAAAAACCAGGGAAAATACGAGTTCTACATTCACAGTCTTCATGAAAGAAAATTATTGAGCTGTTCCTCCAGTCACAGCTATAAATGGAGCTACAGAGAGGAAGAGAATACAGTAAAGAACAGGATGAGATCCCAAAATTTAATCTGGTTCAGAGACTGTGGCCAAATCTCTCATGCATTTGACTTCTGTGGGACTTATCCTTAAATTAAGAATATTCTTAATTGCTCATGTTAACATTTTCTTTAGTCAAGGCCTAAGGAGCAGGGCAGAAAAATGAGACGATGTCAGAGTGAGCTACTGCCTTTCTAGCTTATGTGTTTGCCAAAGGAAGGGTGGATTATCAATCCAAAAACTGATTGGGAGAGTGAAGGGCCAAAATGAGTGAAGAAAGAGGGGCAGACACAGCTATAAGAAGAGACCTTTTATAGGAAAGCAAGGTAGACGACATCAAAGACTGATGGTGACAAAGGGAAATGGCTTCTCTTCACAGACCAGCTAGTATCGCTGGAGGACCTCTTGATAGCTCTCAAAGACCTATCACTTGCTTGGTACTTTTTAAATTAATCCAGTGGTAAACTAGTACAGCACAATGAACTAGCTGCAGTCAGGCATTTTGCTATGGGCACAAACCTGTTGCTTTCAACATATTAATTTACCAGACACTATCTGTGAAACATAGGGAAAGCAGGAGTAAGAGGTGGACCTGTGTATTTACTGTTTGATAACTAATTTTAAAATGTCTCTTCACTTCACCAAATGTCTTTTATTATTTAGAAATGTCACATATTAATATAATTTCTTAAATAGCGTTTATTAATTAACAAACATGAGACATGCTTTTTTAAAATGTCAAAAACTTGTTCAAATAAGTACTTTACATTGTGTTTCTTGAAGCTTGCCAAATGGAGATGCTTAGAACAAGAAACAGAGGGAAAAAAGAGTCCTTTAGCCCCAGTATTTGCTCTTAACTGCGCAAGCTACAAAAAATGTATGGAGAATGCTCCCAATAGGTCTCAGCTATGGTGATACAAGATACAAACCTCCCTAGTAAAAGAGGGAACTAAAACCAGGTTGGGATTCGGCTCACTCTAACTTCTGTGTCTACATTTGGACTAGGTGTCCACCCAGACATTATGGTGAATGGATATCAAGGCTTGATGCAGTAGCCTACCCCTTGGCATCATTTGGGTATGATCTGAGATTCTATAGGTATATCCTCTGGCTTCCAGCTATCCCCTCAGAAGGGCAAGGCTATCCATAGGTCCCGTGTCATACCTGCTAGGCTGGAGGTGCTAGTTTCATTACCATATCTTGAGTAGCACTAAGTCGCCTGTGTGTAGGAAATCAAACTGAGGCCCTAGTCAATAGAGTCACTTAAGTCTAAAGGTGTCCTAAAGATGTCTACTTTAGGACAGAATTAATAAGTTTTTACTCTGCTAACTATAATGGGATCTTAGTAATTTTTGAATATAAATATCTTTAGATATAGCTATCTAAAGTCAGAGGAGCTGAATGCCACCCTGGGTGTCTCATGTTTGAGTGGATGGTCTCAGCATCTCTGGCTAGCTCTTGAAGATAAGCTTTTACTACTCTATTATATATCAAGGCTGACTAGTAGTGTTCCCAGACTAGACCTCCAGGATTCTGCTGTCATGTGCAATGGGAAAGAGTAATGTCTTATTTGCAGAGCCTCATGGAGGGAGCTATGGCTGTCCATGCTCAGCTGTGACTGAAGTGCTTTTGGAACATCCAGGGGGACATTTGAAGTTCTTGGAGAGATTATTATCAAAAACTTGGGTGCTGTCAAATTTTGTGTGTCACCAGACTGAAGAAAAACATAATTTTTTAAGCAATTGCTTACACTTACATGCCAAAACCATATTTATGCTTCAGGTGACCATCTTGTCTTGTGAATCTGGAACTTAGGTACACAAGGTTTACTGACACTGGTGCAGAATCGTAACATAGCATCACTGTTCAGGAGGGCTGAGCAGGCTATTCAGGAGGGATAGGCAGGGCAGGTGAGGTGGAGGACTTGCACTCCATGTATGGGAGAGGTTTGACTTTACAGCTCTTACAGTTAGGGATGATGTAGTTGAGAGCCTGTGGGTGAGGATTAGGGGGATGGGAAACAAAGAAGATGTCGTGGGTGTCTACTATCAATCACCCAGCCAGGATGATAGCACTGATGAGATATTCTATAGGCAATTAGGAGAAATCTCTTGATTTGTCGCCCTTCTCTTTATAGGAGATTTCAATTTCCCACACATCAGCTGGGAATACCATACTATCACTGCTGGGACAAGTAACGCTGGGAAATTCCTGAAGTTTGTTGAAGATAATTTCTTTCCACAAGTACTCGATGAGCCAACTAGGAAAGGTGCCCTCCTAGACTTGCTATTTGTAAATAAAGAAGGACTTATGTGAGATGTGATAGTAGGAGGCTGTGTTGGCCACAGTGATCACAAGAGTTTGAGTTTAAAATTTTTGGTGTAATGAGAAAAAAGGTCAGCAAAATTGCTGACCCTGGATATCAAGAGAGCAAACTTTAAGTTACACAGGGAGCTACTTAGCAGTGTCCCCTGGGAATCTACTTTTGAGGACTTAGGGGACGATGAGAGCTAGTCAGTTTTAAAGAATCATCTTTTAAAAACACAGGAGTAGGCAGTCCCATTATGTTGAAAGTCAAGCAAGTGGGGCAGAAGACCAGCTTGGCTGAATAGGGAACTTCTTTTGGAATTAAGGTGGAAAAAAAAAATTGTATGATCTCTAGCAGTAAGGTCAAGATTCGCAGGAAAATGACAGAGCTGTGGTTCACATACGGAGGGAGAAATCACCAAAGGCCAAAGCTCACTAGTGGCCAGTTTTTGTCAGACAACAAAAAAAATGCTTTTTGAAGTATGCTAACAGCAAGAGGAGGTCTAAGGAAGGTATCAGACCGATACTTGATGAAGATGGTCAACTGATAAATAGGGAAGAAGAAAAGGCAGAGGTATTTAATGCTTTTGTTTTGCCTCGTTTTTCAATATTAATGATAGACCTTGGGCTGCCTGGTCCTGTGAGTTGGAAGAGCATGGCTGCAGGAGTGGTGACTTTCCATTTGTGGACAATAAAATTGTAAGGGAACAGTTTTATCAGTTGAATGTTCATAAGTCCATGGGGGCTGATGAGATTCACTCCAGAGTCCTGAAGGAGTTAACAGGTGTTACAGCCAACCTTATTCCAGTTTATCAGAAGGGCATGAGGGAAGACCCAGGAAATGACAGAACTCCTAGTCTAACCTCAGTTTCTATAAAAGAGTTGGAGAAGATCATTATGGGTGCTATTGAAAGGCATTTCAAGGACATTCCATCAATGCAATCATCAGGCACAGTCAACATGGGTTCACAAAGGGAAAGTCCTGTCAAACTAATTTGATATCCCTCTATGATAAGATCACCTGCCTAGTAGATGACAGGAAAACAGGGGATGTAGTTGTTCTGAATTTTAGTATCTTTTGATACTGTCCCCCACAGTAGCCTTCTGGACAAGTTGTCCAGTTGTGAGATGAGCAGGTACCTGGTTCTCTGGGTGAAGAACTGGCTGAAGAGCAGGGCTCAAAGGGTTGTAGTGAATGGGGCTACAACTGGCTGGCAGCCAGTCACCAGCGGTGTTCCTCAGGACTCAATTCTAGAGCCAGTTCTACTCAATATTTTTATCAATGATCTGGATGCAGAAGTTGAATGCACCATTAGTAAGTTTGCTGATGATACTAAACTGGGAGGTGTTGTTGACTCTCTTGAGGGATGAGAGACCTTGCAGAGGGACCAGGATTGTTTCAGACTGGATATTAGGAAATATTTCTTTGCCCAAATAGTGGTCAAACACTGGAACCGGCTTCCTAAAGAGGTGGTCAATGCCTCATGCTTATCAGTATTAAAGAAGCATTTGGACAATGCCCTTAATAATAAGCTTTAAATTTTGGTCAGCCCTGAAGTAGTCAGGCGGGTTGGACTAGATCATCATTGTAGGTCCATTCCAACTGCACTATCCTATTGTATTCACCCTTGATCCTACAGCTGCAAAAGCTGTGGTCATACTTAAACCATGCATTCTCCTACATATACCTACATACAATTATTTTCAGAGTTACCCAAAGTAGATTTGTCTTTTTAAATGGCACCTGGGAACTTATTCGAGTCCTTTCAAGACCTTGGCTTGCTCAGAAGGGAAGCTGTCAACGACAGCACACACAGGCTACTAGGGAACAGAGACCATGTGTAGAGGCAGACCCTGATCATCCTTTGATCTCCTCTACCTTCCCATTCCTCCTGCGTGCAGCTGTGGAGTAACAAGAAGGTCCAGACTTGTGTCTGGGTCCTGACTGTGACGTTGCCTTTCTCTTGCAGCATAAAGTGGTGATGCTTTGCTTTCAAGCACAATACATGCCAAGATACAGATGGGAAGGAGGAGTTGAAAAAGCCAGGTTAAATGGTGCCAAGAAACCTTTGTAAAATACCAGTGGAAGATGCAAAGATAAAATCTGTGTGTGCTCCCCTATCTCACTTTTCAGCCATCCAGTACATCCTTCTTCAGACAATCATATTGGCAAATATACATTGCATGAGAAGGAGGTATTGTAATCCTGAAAACTCTTTCCTAGCCCTGCTCCTAGAAGGCTTACAGAGAGTACTGCTCTTTCTTGCTTGCTTGCTTTTCTTTCTTTCTTTTTCTTTTTCTTTCTTTCTTTTTCTTTTTCTTTTTCTTTCTTTCTTTTTCTTTTTCTTTCTTCCTTCCTTTCTTCCTGTCTTTCTTTCTCACTTTCTCTCTTTCTCTTTCTCTGTTTTTTTTATTGCCTGCCTCCCTCTTATGTTGTTTCTACCTTTCTTGACTTCCTTCCATCCTTCCCTCCCTGCCTCTATCCTTCCTTCCATCCTTCCCTCCCTGCCTCTATCCTTCCTTCCTCACTCCCTCCATCCCTTCCTCCCTTTCCTGCTTTTCTTTCCACAAAAGTCAAGGCAGGCTCACAAAACAGGTTGGGGTACAGTTTTAACTTCTC
The DNA here is from genome assembly GCA_013401275.1 of Pandion haliaetus. Taxonomy (NCBI): domain Eukaryota; kingdom Metazoa; phylum Chordata; class Aves; order Accipitriformes; family Pandionidae; genus Pandion; species Pandion haliaetus. Next base: position 678 of record VYZV01006478.1, on the reverse strand, counting down.
CTTACTCTGCTTCACACATTTGGAGCCAAAGACAGAACAAGCCTGGCTCGAGCAGGCAGAAGTACAGCTTTCTTCTTTCTGCCAACCATCTAAAGCATCCCAGGAAGAGTGGGAACTGGGCAGGATGTGTCTGCAACCCCCTGGGCTGCATTATTCTGGCCTACTCTGCTTCTTTGAGTTTCCCCCCTTCCCGGTCCTTGAGATGCTGGGGTTCTGCAGATAGCTGCTCACGCAAGAAGGCAGCTAAGCAGCTGCTGTTTCTATTGCAGCCAGCAAAGCCAAACTCCACTCCAGTTTTCCATGAGAGTGCCAGCACCACCTTCTACCTGGACGTAATGTGAGAAAAACAAAGTCGGCATTAAAAAGTTGGAGTTAAGGAAACACTGTCTCTGTATTCTGTAACCAGATTGCATCCTCTTTCTCCCTGTCCCCTAAAAAGAGAGAGTCCTTCCGCTTGGACCACTGCTTTGGCTGGAGGAAACACGCCCTTCTCAGCCTCACTGCAGTTGCACTGGGAGACCTGCAGAAGGAGGGTGGGACTGACTGCGGTGGCACCGGTATGGGCACGAAGCATCCCGGGACACACCTACACATACTTGTGACCAAATGCAGCTTGGCAAGCTGCTGGAAAGCAGCATGGCAGAAATGGCCCTGGGGGTCCTGGTGGACACCAAGTTG
>VYZV01006477.1:64547-108671 GCA_013401275.1 Pandion haliaetus | reverse complement strand
CTGTTTGTTTTTTGGTGGTTTTTTTTTTTAAGCCCACCCCCGTTTCTTGGGTAAAAGCCCTCGGTTCGGTTATTTAACGCTGCGTTGGTAATTCTTGCAGTTTTCTCCTGATTTTCAACGAGGGGTGTGATGGTGATGGGTATCTCTTCCCCAAANGCCGAAAGTTCGGACCAGCAGTTAAAAAGTTTTCAAAGAGTATGCCTGTATTGCCTGGTTTTCTCAAGTAAAAAAAAAAAAAGAAAATATTAAAAAAAATTCATTCATTCTTCCCTTGACGTGACACCTGGTGGAGGTTCTCATGCTTTTGTATGACCGAAGATGTTCGGCGGTGTCTTGCGGGTGTGTTTGGGGACTTTTTATGTTTTTGCACCATCTTGTGGTAAGCCGCCATCCTTCCTTCGATCATGGAATCATTTAGGTTGGGACAGAACTTCAAGATCACCGAGTCCAACTGTAAAAAGATAACTCGCAAGAGATGCAGAGGGGTTGCAACTCCTCTCCTGCTGATACCTTTCCTGTTGCTGTCGTGTCTTTAGACACAGTTGGTCTCATGTGTATGTTTATTTGCACGTTCTTTGTCTTTTCTACAATCTAGAAGGTAATCATGTCCGCCACGAGTCATAGAAACCACACCTCGGTGGCCTACGGTTGCTGTAGGACATGCGAAAGCTGGCAGCCAGACGGAGTGCAGCTTCCATCCACGGAGCTCAGGCCAGAGCTCCTGTCCTTCCAGTTTGCTGTCACCATCCACCTCTCAGGACAAATCTGCAGAGATGATGAAGATCACAGCAGTTGCCTTTTCTGGGAAGTTGAAGACCTGAATCTAGCTAGCCCAGCAGATATTCATGGGGATTTTTTTTTTTTGTTTCTATGTAGATAAGGAAGGGGACCTTCCTACATAATTGGTATACAGTGCGTGCTCATTTATTTTCTGTTAACATGTGATGTGTTTTGTATATTGATTGCATTTGCCCATTCCAGGCTTGTCGAAGAAGGATAAAACACTTTGCTCAGCTGCTGTAAAACCTGCCCTGTATACGTATCGTCTGCAGACCTTGTAGCCCTAACTTGCCTCCCCGCTCACTAGCATTCCTGCCTTTTGCCGATCCATTTCTGGGCACACAACTGGGGAATACCACAGCTGCTGTCAGGATGTGGGATGTGCGCCAAGCGTTTCATACGAGTAGGCTGTTAGGAAGATCACACCATTTGTGAGCTTGTGGGTCATCTTCTCAGACTTTAGGTTTTGCCAATTTGCAGACAAAGTCCTGACCATACATCACCCTGAGCAGCAGACAGCTCTTTCCTGTTCCTGGATGACTGCCTGGAGGAAAATGCAGTGGATGGTAGCCCTGCTTCTTAAAGCGTACTGGACATGTTGAGAACACCACCGATAAATCTAATTTTTCTTGCAACAGTGAGACAGCTGCAATTTGGAGCAACTTTTGAGGGCTGCAGGCATGGTTGAGCCTTCTTGGATGTTTTTCCGAACACAGAGAACTGAGTCCACTGAAATTCGTGGGACATGTGGATACCCATGCCATGCAAAATCCCACAATCTTTGAAGTTCTCTGATTTCTATATATTGCTATGCTGTTGTTTTGAGTTAATTACAAAATATCCTGAGTGATCAGATGTGCTGGTTTACATGAAAGTTGACCCAGTTTTCAAGATTGATTCTAAATTCCTGTTAAAGCTTGGTGAAAAAAGAAAAAATCAATTTCATATTCACTGCGCTATGTGCATATATGCACCTGAGGTGAGATCTGCTCTTTGAAAAAATGACCTGCCTTTTCCTAGTGCCCCAGTCAGGAAACTTTCCTCTGTTGTTTTTTTTTTAATTCATCCCTATTATCTCTTCCCTAAAACATGAGTCTCCTTCCTGCAGCCCTTCACCTCCGTGTCCTTTGGGTAAGGAGAATGGCTTGGGACCAGCATTTCCCGTGTTGCATCCTGTTGGTTATGATGGGCACAACTCAAAACTCCTAAATCATGAGATTTTGTTACAAATCTGGCAGTATTTGGTATGTTAACTTAAAGTCTCTGACTCAGGCGAGGTAAGAAGCTCACCTCTAGCAGACTCTTTTAGACCTGATGAGTTCAGAAAAGAGCTTTGAGTTCACCAGAACAGCCCAGAAATCAGCAAGGAAATGGAACAATCCCTATCTTGGTCTCTTGTATAATATACACGTGTTTATACAAAAAATCTCCCTTTAAATCTGCTGTTTGCCCACTTGCACCCATCTCTCACCCACCCACCCATCTTTTTCCCCTGCCTGTGTCTCTAACTGGGAGCGATTCAGCCCGGGTGGGTGCCCGCTGCTCAGCCCTTCTCCCCGCCGGCCGCCCACCTCCTCCCTCCCGAGTTGTCCTGAATTAAATCTGAGCCCGTTTCCCACCAGAAGTGCCACTCACCACCTCTTTGCTGCTCTTCTTTCTGGTCCCATGCCGGCTTGTTTCCAGCCACCTTCTAGATCACCGCACCATTGTGTATGGTTATATGGAATTTAAATCTGGAGCACTAAACAGGCTGACACACTTCGGTTAAGTGTGTGTTATGAATAATAAACTTTAGGTCGGCAGTTCTGCGGAAGGATGTTGTATGTGCATGTATTCATGCATTGCCCACATCCTGCCAAAAGTCACACATACATTGTCTCTGCAGCTTTTTTTTAAATATTTCTGATAGTATGCTGTTAATTTTATTTTCCTCATGGTCATTTATGTGTTTCGGGCCATCTTGTGGCAAACGGGGTGAACTGCCTGCGCTGCTTTTTACCAGCCTTTTGCCAAACCGTCGGTGAAGCCTTTGTGTCAAGATCACATATTTTTTTCAAAAAATTAATTCTGCTTCTAGTTAAATGGAGAACATGCTATGAAGTGTAACTAAAAGAGTTATTGAGCAGTAGTTTTCAGATGTCTAGTTAACTGTGAATATTAGTTAATTTTCAGGAAGTTTTATTTTTTTTAAATGAACTGTCCTTTAGTTAAGTATTAAAAGTTTTATAGATCCTGAAACAGGATTTAAAAAATTGAATGCAAAGATGATCAAGTCTTATCATTTTGGATCAACAATAGGCAGTGAAGACTTAGTTCGTACACACTTAGGTTATTATTTGTCAGGAGCCTCCAATAACCTTTCTCAGGCCTTGTACATGATAGACGCTGCACAGAAGTCACCATAAAGTTTGAAAAAAATTAAGTCCAAATCTTTTTTTTTTCTTGGCTGACAAAAACCATGAAGGTGATGCTCTGTCTTTTATTGGAGTCGGTATGTCGAGGAAGATGGCAATATTCCAGCCTCTAGAAAGAGGTAAAGGTTAGACCTCACTTGACAAACCATTTCCTGAAACTAGCAACCTCTCCGATTCATCTGAACTTAGCTACTCCAGTATTGATGACTGCATGGTGTCAGCACGCTCTGCTGTGCTTCTGAGAGGTCCACACAGTTCAGATCTTAGCTGGAGCATGTAGGCAACCTACACATAATCCTTTATGTCACAGATTGCTGTGCAGGCTGAGATCTAGCAGAAGGATGTGGATGTAGAAATGGGCATAATTTAGGTCACCAAGCCCAAAATCAATATTCTAAAAATTCTTGATGAGCTTTCACCCAGCCTTGGAGGATTTTTTGTTGTTGTTGTTTTGAAGTTTGTTGGGTGCCTAGATTTACACTTTTCTACATGCCCAGAGCTGTGCCAGCCTTGATGTGACCGAACAGTACATTCATGCTGAAGACCACCCAAAATCCAGAGGTTAGGAATTATTCTGCTTTGGTCCCTTTAGTGTCTTTATCTAATTTGGCTTCTCACCGTGTGCTTGATAAATCTGCAAGGATGGGTGTGATTCACAGTGATCTTGAGAAGAGTCATGACTTTTTCTAAAAGCAAAGCCAGAAAAGCTTGCAATGCTGTCCTCATTAATCAATAAACTAGTGTTAATAGGAAGCTCCAGATTCTTCTCCTATCTCCTTATAGAACATCCTGATATATTATCTGGTTTGGGGTGGTGACTGTGTTTGCCCCTCCTTTTGGAGTTGTTTCACTGTGCAGTGGAGGATGGTCTAGAGAGAGTGTCAAAGCGGACGTTACCAGTTGTCTGGTGGCTGAAGTGTTCATATCAAAGCAAGAATCTTGGAAACAAAAAGCATGCCCCAGGACGTATTTCTGTATTTCATGCAGTGAATGAATGGAAGATATGAAATGTACTTAGAAAGTCCTCCAAACGGACTCATTTCTGGTCATCCTTTACTGTATCTGATCCTCAATCCATCCATAAAAATAAGAGGAATAAGATTTCCCCTCCTCATACCGGTTATGAGGCTACATTTGTGAAATATTGTCATATTAAGGCGTGGAATGGTGAGATGCAATGTTATTTTATGATAACGTGGATCTATGCACTGCAGCACTGAGGAGTTGCTTCCAAAACCCCTACATGCAGAGGGATGTCTACAGACCTTCCTTTTGGTACCAGCTGCACTGGAACGGCTATTCAGCTGTGAGTGCTGTGGTAGAGAGAAAAGAAAATTTTACCGAGTAGGCGTATTTTGGGTTTGGTTTTACAATGGAGAATGCTATCCTCAGTGATGTAAAGAAACTTGGAGTTTGTGAAACTGGTTTCTGAGTTTGAAGGAATCAGGAGCTAGGAGTAGCTTTCCCCGATCATACCTGTATCCTTGCAGAATAGTAGTTACTAGTGAGAAAGAACGTGCACAACAAAGAGCTGCATTTCTGATCATTCTGTTTTCAGAAGGTACATACTGTAAGTAAGGAAGGTATTCAAACTGAAATTTTTTGTTTGCAGTTTTTAGTTAGGGTTTTCTTTTTACTTCTAAAGATTTGCTAAGTAATGATTTAGAGTAACTTGAATTCTGAGGTGTACTTACTATTAAAAACAGAACTTGAGTTATGTATTAATCACGTTAAACTGAATGTTTGCAAGCTTTGGTTTGAGAAAATAATTGCTAGTGCTGTTAAACTGAGAAAACAAACAGTTTAACACGTATTTAAACTAGTATCTCCTGGCAAACATGACCGAAGGGCAAGCTTACAGTTGCAGTCAGTAATATATAAGCATGTGCTTGAAATACCTATTTCAGAGGCGGTGATGGACAGTCAAACAGGGGCCAGAGCTAGAATACTGAACATAGTTTAGAACGGACATGGCCATGTCCTGTGCTGGGTTTGATTGCCCCTGTTGTTGCTCCCTGCTCCCCCTAAGGCGTTTCCCCCTCCTTGCCTTGCAGCTGCTTCATCTGTAGGCGCCTGCCAAAAGGGCCAGCACCATGACTAAGCTGGGGACTGTGTCTGAGCTAATCTGGGTCTATTCAGAGCCACTCAGTATTTCAGCAGGGCTCTCCCTCTTCTGAAAGCATGCTGCAAAGATACATGAGCTGCCACTGCAGAGAGCAGGCGCTGGTTCAGCAGAGCTTGGACTCTAGGCTTTGCCTCACGCCTATTTTATTCTTACATAGACTCCCTAATAGGTTGAAACCATCTCTTTGGGGTCCACGCCATAGCTGCAGAGCCTCCATCCCTGGCTCAGGCTCATGGTTATGTATAAGAAACAAGTGAAGACGTATTCCTTGAAAAATGCAAGGTAGCCACTGTTCCTCAGTGTTTTATTTTAATGAAAATTTCCTAGAAGGTCTTTGGCAAGGATATGAATAAAGGTGGGATTATGAAATCTAAATGACCTTGGAGTGATTAAGCTACAAAATAAAGAAGACCACAAACTGTATTGGGAGCCCAGGAGGCAAAACATGTTATGCAGCTCCTTCTGGTAAGGTTTGACCACATGCTGCCAGAGAAACCAGGCCTTGGCTTCACGCTTGGATCATGGTGGTACTAAGGGCCGTGCTCCACCATTCTGTTCTTAATACTGCTTTTGCATCCTCTCTTCCCATGTTCATCTTTGCCTCATAGAATCATAAAGTCGTTTAGGTTGGAAAAGACCTTTAAGATCGAGTCCAACCATCAACCATGCCCATTAAACCATGTCTTGAAGGGCCTTGTCTACATGCTTTTTGAATACCTCCAGGGATGGTGACTCCACCGCTTCCCTGGGCAGCCTGTTCCAATGCCTAACAACCCTTTCCGTGAAGACATTTTTCCTAATATCCAACCTAAACCTCCCCTGCTGCAACTTGAGGCCATTTCCTCTCGTCCTATCACTAGTTACTTGACAGAAGAGACCAGCATGCACCGCACTACAACCTCCTTTCAGGTAGTTGTAGAGAGCGAGATGGTCTCCCCTCAGCCTCCTTTTCTCCAGGCCAAACAACCCCAGTTCCCTCAGCCGCTCCTCATCAGACTTGTGCTCCAGGCCCCTCACCAGCTTCGTTGCCCTTCTCTGGACACTCTCCAGCACCTCCATGTCTTTCCTGGAGTGAGGGGCCCAAAACTGAACATGGTACTCGAGGTGTGGCCTCACCAGNGCCACCTGGGAACACTGCTGTCTCATATTCAGCCGGCTGTCAACCAGCACCCCCAGGTCCTTTTCTGCCAGACAGCTTTCCAGCCACTCTTCCCCAAGCCTATAGCGTTGAATGGGGTTGTTGTGACCAAAGTGCAGGACCTGGCACTTGGCCTTGTTGAACCTCATACAACTGGCCTCAGCCCAACGATCCAGCCTGTCCAGATCCCTCTGCAGAGCCTTCCTACCCTCAAGCAGATCAACCCTCCCTCCCAACTTGGTGTCACCCGCAAACTTACTGAGGGTGCACTCAATCCCCTCGTCCAGATCATTGATAAAGATATCAAAGAGAATTAGCCCCAGTACTGAGCCCTGGGGAACACCACTTGTGACCCACCACCAGCTGGATTTAACTCCATTCACCACAACCCTCTGGGCTCGTCCATCCAGCCAGTTTTTTACCCAGCGAAGAGTACGCTTGTCTAAGCCATGAGCTGCCAGCTTCTCGAGGAGTAGCTAGCAGTTTGCAGAGAAATCTTGTAGCAGGTGTGGCTATACAAAGTCCATGGGGTTTTTTGTTTGTGTTTTTGTCACAGGATCTTTCCCAACATCCAGCAAAAGTAGAAGAAAGATTTTTAAAATATTTGGACTGGAGCTTTGTAAGAAAACTGAGAATGTTTTTATTCCCCTTTCTTTTGGTTCATCAAAGGACACCCATCAGCTTTCTGTTTCAAAGTGGAAAGTTATATACTGTGATTTTATTTCCAGAAATAAGCTGTTATGCTTTTTGGTAAGCAAGGATTGTAGGAGAGGTAATATGTTTTATTAGACTAATTTATAGTCTGGAAAAAGAACAGACCAGCTTTCAACACACCAGCTTTTCCTTAGCTTAGTTTCAGACCTTTAGTAAGGCAATATTTTTAGAAAGAAAGTGACCCCAAGGCAAGCTGAGTTCTGTTTTAGACCGTCTATTTTACTTCAGCTTTCTGAGCTAAACTAATAAGCACATCCAACCTGCCTTTATTAGCGAGATAAGCATTTCACCAACAAGACTGATGGTTATCACTGTTGGGGAAGCCATGCTTCTCCCTTTATTTCTGGCCCCTTAAGTGATGTGGAAGCAATGCCTCTCTCCTTGTTGCTGTTGAATGCTGTTAAAAAGTGAAGACATGGACATTGCACACCCCTTGCTGGCTCAGCAGCTCTGTGGGGAGGGTTTCCAAGGCGTGCAGAAATATACAGGGTGCTCAGTATGGCAAGTCAGCCTTCATGCCCAAGCCAAAACCGAAATGGCAGGGGGTGATGGCTGTGGGGGTGACGGCTGTATGTGGCTTGGTGCTGAAACCTCAGGATGTGAAGCTGCTCAGACAGAAAATGACAGTGCAAGAGCATAGTGATGTGGGATGGTCTACTGAGCATGGGTGTATTAAGGATTTTTGATAACTTTTACTTTTAGTGGGTAAAGTGATCACAGCGAAGTGCTTGTGAGCTGGAGAAGAGTAAAGAGGGAATTACAGGAGAGGGAAAAAACTTCAGATGGCTTAAAAAAAAAAGGTGTCTTTTCTGGTGTGTCAGGTTGCATGAAAAGATGAATTGCACACATGTGCCACATAAATGTCTCACAGCTCCTTGGTGCATCTTGTGTTCCACAGGGTGGGCCAAGTTTGAATGAGAGAAAGGATTTAGGATTTAGGCATTCAAAGTGGCATTTAGGCAGAACTGTGACCATGGGAAAGTCCCTGCCCAATTCCTGCCTGTCGTTTGAGACACTCTGCTTCAGGGGCACCTCAAAGGTTTATTAGAAAGTTTTGCGTGGATCATTTTTGCTGAAGTTGAGCAGCTCAGTCTTCCTCTTATTCCAGCTGGTCAGGATCCAGAAACTGGGCATTTGTTGGTCACCAGCCCTCAGGGACACAACTGGACAACAGATCACAATTATGCTGTGATAGCATTCTGGTTGTGTGACAAGTATGTCCTTAGGCACACGTGTGTCAAAATTGTTTGGGACAGTTTGCAAGGCAAGGCTACTCCTCTTCTGTGCTCCGCTCCTAGCAGCCATCTGGCAGAAGGCAGCGCTTTGTCATGTTGGGTTTTCCCATGGGAGGCAGCCCCTGACACGGTGCTGTATGCTCGTGGGTTCGGGCATGACTAGGGAGTGATGGGCAGTAGGGTCCCCAAAAGTGACTCTTGTGTACCATATCTGAAAGTTTGTATGTCTGCAGGGTGTTGTAGTTGACAGTATTACTGCTGTGCTCCTCTCAGGTACTCTGGATTTAAGAAACAGGGGACTGGCCTTTAGAGTTCTTTTGGTTTTTGTATAGTTCTGGGGTTTTTTTTTTCTGTTTGTTTGGTTTTGTGTGTGTGTGTTTGGGTTTTTTCATATAAAGGCCATACAAAAGCAGGAGGGGGTCTGGGCAGATAAGTGAAATTGTACCAAATGTAATTTGTGCAGGGAAATCTGTACTATTCCATTTTTGTGGCACGTGTGTGCAACTTATCTTTTCATGCCACCTGACATGCCAGAAAATGCACGGTTTTTTTTTTTTTTTTTTTCAACCCATCTGAAGTTTTCCTCTCTCCAGGCTGTGGATCCCATGCAAGCAGATTTGTTTCCCTGCCACCCCAACTCAGCATCTATGTGGCAGTGAGATAAGCCTGATCTGTGCACTCAGTACATATTTGTGGGCTACCGCAGATAGCTGTGTATTCAGCGTAATGTTGCTTATGAGTCTCATTCTCAGATGCTTAATTCTCCATACATACTGTGTTTGGACCTCACAGAACTGCCTGGCTTCAATTCCAGAGTGAGACATTTAACTGAAATGTGTGGTTAGAGTTTCTCTCAGGTTTTCAGGAACCACCAGTTTTGGCAAAGGCACTCTTTTACTGGGCTGTGAGTTTCTTGCTCACTTGTGGTGACTCATACCTTTTCACAACCGCATTGGGTGAAGTATGAAAGTGAGTGATAATTTGAGGATTTTTTTTTTTTTACCTGATGAATGCTTTCATTAAATGAACAGCATTTTTATGAAGACCCAAGATGATCTGAGCAACAGTGATCTAGATGAACTCATACATTGAAGCTAGTAGCATTAGTGTTTTCTCCCTCACTCCCTTTTTTGTCTGTGATTATGACATGGTTACTAAGTAGTGGAAGAAACACTTCAGGCTTTCCTCTTACTCCAACAGATTAAACCTTTCTTCCAGATGCAGTCCCATACATTTCACTGAAGTCACCAACACAGTAGAATACAGAACATGGAAATTACAAAGAGGGGAAATACTAGGTAACAACTTGTAATGGCATTCATATGTTCAGATCAATGTAAGTGATGCAGCTTAAGACTGTTTTTTTCCCTGAATTTTCTGTAAAACTGGGTAACCTCATTTGACAGGTAAGTTGTTAATGCATAGGGGTTTAAGTGTCTTCCACGAGTTAACCTTGCACGCTGTGAAGATTGCAAAAGAGTCCTTTTCAATAGGATGGCAAAATTGTATTGAGAAAAAAAAAAATTAGCTGAGCAGGTTTGAAGATGATGCTTTGCTAAGACTGTTAATTGTTATTTCATTGGTCTGCTGGGGATGCTTAAAATCACCTTCACACTGAAGACAGAAACTACCATACCTCCCTTTTGAAACTCCTTAAGAGGACCTTCATGGGTAGCATAGTGTTACACTAAATTTTGGACATCTGGGTGGCTAAATCTGAATTGCAGGTTTGCTACCTACTGCCTTTTCACCCAGTGTGGGTAAGTATTAAAAATAGCTACTGAAGAAGGAAAATAGATGCTAAGTTTTAATGACCTATGGCTCTTGCTGAGCACTTGACCAAGAAAAATTCTCCATGCTCTGGTGAAGGGACACACAGATATATTTCTTGGATTAATTGTGACTGGTGCACAGAAGGAGTCCCAAAAGATGTAATGCTTCACTGATAGAGGTGTTGATTTACCCTTCAACAACAGCTTAGAAATTTTTGCAACTTCTCTACTTAAATAAATCAGTCAAGGAAGGAGCTTGCTACTGTATAACATATGGAGTTGTCAGTAGTTTTTATGTTTGAAACTGCTATTAATATCTTTAGGGAAAAGACTCACACGAAGGCAGCAGAGCAGTAACATTAAGTAGAGACTGATTAAGGGGACATTAAGGGCCTTATTAAGTGCTGCAGTGCAGGGAGGCATAATACTGAGCAGCTAAATTATGGAAAAAATGACGAATGTTGCTGTCACATATTTTCATTCATTAGGGCCAGACAACTCTCAGACCTCCAAGCCCAAGCTCCCCTCCAGGGTTTGTCAGTGAGCCTTGTGCGGCTTCAGTAAAGTGGTTTAACAACTTAATTGTTGCAGCAATCTCAGCAGTGATCCTCAGGAAGGGTTGCAAAGGGAGAAAGTCCTATTTTTCTGCTGAGGAAACAGAGGAGTGCAAAAAATCCCAAATCACCCAACAGGTTCCTGTCTCCTACTGTTAGAGATGACAAGATACTTTAGCATTTTTTCCACCTTTTTCTTCTTTTTACTTTTTTTTTTTTTTTAATTGGATAAGGAGCAAAACCCCCTCAGCATTCTGCTGTTACATGAGGAGATGAAGAATTAGCTGAGCAGAAGATCCAAGTGGCCCAAATTAACGAAGCATTAGAAAAGTGAACAAGCTTGATTAATGTAATATGCAGTTTGGTAGTTCAGCACAATGCCCTTCCCAGCAGACAATGTAATTGTTATGAAACTAACCCTGAGTGATGAAATGCTCAGGAAATATTCTTTGGAAAAGTTGCTGAAGAACAAGAAGTCCCAGTGCAAGGTCTTTGGCTGGTACACACTAGCAAAGTTCATATATGTCATATATCAGTTGCAGAGCTATTCATAGACATTCAATGTGACTTTTGTTTTTATGCATGACTGTGTGTAGTTCTGTCTGAAAATAAAGCCTGGCTAGCAATTTTTGCTTAACTGAGTGAGTCTGAGAAAGTTCTGGAGTTTTTCTCATCTACCAGTGTAGGGTTTTTTATGTACATTGATTTGTTCTTTCTTTTTAAACTGAAGTAGATTTCTCATGTACATGACAATATACTCAACAAGAATAAGTTCTTGCATATGTACATGAGTAAAACCATTAAATAACCAAAATGAGTTATTTTGATGGTATCGCACGTAATGGGAAAAAAAAAGGCAATTGTCTTTAAGGAGAAAAAAAAAAGCTCATATGTCAGCTGACAATACATTTTAGAATACTGAAGTTCTTGTTAATAAAGTAGAGCAGCTAAAACAGATGATAGTGTGTATTGTAGGTCCCAATGTCAGCACTTACACTGAAAGTGTATTGAAAATTAAAAAATAGTGGGAAAAGAAGGCTATAAAGTGGTAGTGATCTCAGTCACAGTGATTACTATTATTAGTCTAAATTTGTGCAAATACTAAGACGATAAATAAAGAAGAAGAAAAAGAATGAGGATATGGTGGTAACGGAGTATTGTGAAAAGTTTTTAACGGCAGTTCAGGGGAGCTATGCTGAATACTTAGTATTTCTGGGCCTTGTTCTTCTATGGCGGGCAATTAAACCACTGTTGCACTGAACTCACTCTCATTGGTGTCATATGTAAACACTGCCAGTTTTCATTTCAGGTGTTCATCAATTGTGAATAGCACTTGAATTATGGGAGTGTATATTTTTTCTGTGTGTCCACTAGCTGTAAGAAAAGAAGGCAACAAAAGCGATTTTGAATATTGCAGAAAGCAGAACTTTGCTTATTAGCTGGGTTTTATTGCCATCTGGTGGCTGTTTATGTATATTTCAGAAAGTGCTATTGCAAATTGTTCACATTTTGTGTGCTGGCATTCAAGTAATTTCAAGTAGAAAGCATAAAATCAGCAGCTGTATAAAAAATGTTGAGTGTATTTAGGAAATACAGTGATATTATATATCATAAGCTATATAATATTATATAAAATACCCTATATTAATACATAGGATTTAAGTACTGTGAGATAAGGATACATGTGACCGAATGCAGCCTAGAAGTCTTCTTGACCTCAGTAGTAATCAAAATGCAAAGTGCTGTGCAGCATTGGTTATTTGCAATTCTCTAGAATTGTAGCATGAGGACCAAAAGAAAATTTCAGTGATCATAAAATGAAAGAAGATACTTGAGGTCTTGAGATGCTCTTTGAATTATTTCTTTTTTATGAGGATATAGATGGTACAGTATTTCTGAAACTCAGCTTGCTTTTCTGCTTCAGCATGTTCAGTTGCTATCCTGCCTGCTACACTCAAGTGCTAATAATAGGTGCCAGTCCATTAATCTCATTGATATATTTGTGTGTTTTTGTCATTTAGTTTCATACATGGTTGTACTTTTACCAGAAATGTAAGTTTCAGTGTAAATAAAGGGCTGACCTTGAGATTTCAGTTTCATTTTGCATAGGCAGAAAATGTGCCACTCTTGTGTAATGTTTGTGATTCTGTTATGGCTTGTTAAAATCAGTCATTAATAGTTTCTCTGTAGTCCACCTTATTTATTCCATGTGTTGGTAATAGAAAAATCCTTCAGGAAAATTATTAGATCAGCTTTGTGATCAGGTTTTATGCAAGTGTATTTTAGACAGGGAGAGGAAAAGATGTTCATGTCAATGCAAACCCATCCATGTCTATGGACACAAACTTTTGGATGGAGATTTAACGTGACCGCTGATCTAACAACAAGCTAAGTATCCTAACAACAGGAAGATAAAGAAAGAGGAAGAGCCTTTTCAAGTTGACAACTCTAAATGTAGGTTTAAAGTATCATTTGTGTGTTTTTTAGTCCCCTGTACCTGTCCCATGACACATGTCTGTGTTTGGACAGCATGAACGAAATAGAAACTTCAGCATGAAGTTTGCCTGGTGTTTAGAGTTGGCGAACACAAAGGCTTTCCTTTGCATCAGCTGGCATCTGCTGCAGCCACCTGCAGTAAAGCACGGCAGTGTGAGAGGCTTTGGCCAGAGATGCAGCACTGGTGCTGCCCTTGGCAGTGCATCTCGATTGCGGGAGGTGGGCACGTGCTACCTGAATTGAATTGAAGCCACTGAAGAAAGCCTTGACTATCCCCAAAAGTAATTTCCTCTTCAGTTATATCGCTGATGACGTGACCATCCTTGCTGTGCTCTTGATTTGGCTTGTGATACTATTTTTATGGGGCTGTTCTCTCCCAGTGCTGGCACTGAGGTTATTGTCTGCCAGGTTTTCCTTCATGCAAACTCTCGCTTTTTTTCTGCTGCTGTCTGCACTGTTTGGTACTTTAAGCCTCATTTGCTACAGTCTTTTTTTTTTGTCCTGTAGACTGTCATCCACAATTCTTTAGTCTATACTGGAAAAAAATAATCTGTATGGTCTGATACTATTATTAAATCAAATGCTTTAAAAATACATGTCTTGGTGTTCTCTAATCATTCATTACCAGAACAATGAAATATTTTGAAACAGGCCTCTTCCTGCTATTTTTTAAAAAAAAAAAACATATGCCTTCCTATCACATAGCATTACCAGAAAATGTGCTCTCGCCCCTTCTTTACTATGAATTTCCTCTTAGGCCATTTCATTCTCATAATAAAGATGGTGTCAGAGAGGGTGTCTGTGTTTCCCTGAATGTTATGAGCAACACTGTTTTAAAGCCTACTCCTGCATGTTTTACAGAAAGATCAGTATCTTGTAACTTCCAAGAGCAACATCTTCAAGGCAGCCATCTCAGCTGAGTGGGTGAAATTGGTGGCGGTTAGATGCGGGACCATTGCCAGGAGTGCCTCTGCTGGACTGACTTCATGTGACTCTGCCTTCCTCACCGTTGCAGCTGGTGAGGTTGATTTGCACCTGAGGACTTACCTGTGTAGGGTGTTGTGGACTTTGTTCACCCTTATGCAAAACATCCTTATACTGCCTGATGGAACACTTTTGGACTCCTATTGTTTTACTTTTAGAGAAAGCTGCAGGGCTGTTGATGGTTATGGTCCTTTCACATTGATACTAAAGAGGTTCCCTTTTTCTACTGAAAATATGGAAATGTGCAAAATGCCCTTGCACTTCAGCTCTTACCTGGAGTGTGTCCTGGCCAAAACCAGGAGACGTACTGACTACCTGCTCTTTCAGAGTTCAGACTTAGGCTCTACATTTCTGTTTCCAGATCCTGCCCCAAGGGAGGAGTGAGTAATTGTAACAAGTTATTAGGGGAGGGAATAAAAGGGAGTAGTAGGAGATAAAGAATTGTCAGAGTAGATAGAACAAAGTCAACTTTATGTAACACGTTAATAAATCTTGGAGCTGATGCCCAAAGTGACACATTAGCTTAAAGAAAATTGGTCCATCACTGGGTATTGCAGTATATGTAATGCTTAAAGAGTTAATACGTTAATTTATGTGTTGGTCCTTAATAAGAGGGTAGATGTGTACCTCATCACTCAGTATTGTAGCTCTATGGTAG
Organism: Pandion haliaetus; assembly: GCA_013401275.1. Taxonomy (NCBI): domain Eukaryota; kingdom Metazoa; phylum Chordata; class Aves; order Accipitriformes; family Pandionidae; genus Pandion; species Pandion haliaetus. The sequence goes on along the minus strand of VYZV01006477.1, from coordinate 93,801 downwards.
TGCCTTTTTCCAGCACATGGGGGGCTAAACCAGTACCCTTTTTCATCCTGCTTAGCATCAGGCTGGGGAGCGAGAATTTCATGCTGCTGTAATCTTTGATAGCTGGAGGTCATGCTGCTGCTCAGCAGAGGAGCTGGCTCAGCCACCGCCAGCCAGCTGGTAGAGCATTTGTAGGAGCATTAATGCCAGCAGACAGACTTTGTACAAAATACGTAAGACCTTGCTTGCCATTTGTAAGCCAGCTTCTTTTAAGTTTCAGTCAGGGGAACAAACATGGATATGTAGATTTACTCATACTATTCTGTGTCCATTTATACTCCCGGTGACTATGGGAGTGTTATCTAAGAGAGGATGGAAGAAGCTTTGAATTTTAAAGAGGCTGCAAAACAGCAGCATGGTGAGATGCTGTGGCCCTGCTTGACCCTGATGACCAGAAGAAACTTCCTGATTCCATTATTCATTCAGGGATTTGAAAACGTGTGTGTGGACCAAAAAATCAAACAGGAATTGCTCTAAAACTGTCTGCCTGAGGAAGCACTCTCCTCGCAGGAATGGGTGGTAGCCTGAAGCTAGGCAGGAAGGGGGAGTTTCCGTATTAGTTTATGTAAACCCCTTAATTTATGGGACTTACAGCCTAAGATTGAAGGAAAAAAAAATCCCTTGGATAATTGGAGGTGCTATTAAAGATTTTTCCAGTGCCACTCCTGTTCAAGGAACAGGTCTATTGAGAAACTGTTTTTACTGTAGGTGTCAAAACTATCTACTGTAGGATATAGTAAAAAGATCATAGCAGGATTAAAATGGTTTATATAATAATTGATTAGAAATTGAGCTCTGTTTTTAAGATAAGAAATGATTAATATACAAATAGAGTAAAATTCTGCTGGAATCAAAGAAGCTTCTAGTGCTTAGCTTTCCAAAATAGCCAAGTATCCAGTATGCTGTGGTGTTATGGAAATCTGATTTACCAAGAAGCGTGACATAGAAATCTTAATCATAGGTCTTCTCCTAATGACCTTGTAAACTATGTAGAAGTAGATTTCTCTGTAGTCATCATATTCCATGAATTTAGACCTCACCACCCCCTCCTTTTCTTCCCAAAGCACATGTTCATTTTGCCTGCAGAAACACATAAGGGGCAAAAGGCAGCCTTGTCCTTCCTGTGCTATTTGGATTTATTCTGTTTGTTACATTAGATGCTCCAGTAGCTTTGTCACATTGATATTCACTTAGCTCTCTAGATGAATTTGATATAGATACGATCTAGAGAATGAAGTTAAACTTCTAAATTCTGTTGTTAATAAAAATAGATGGTTGCCTTTGAGGACACCTCAAACTACCTAAGGTAGATTTCTCAATAAGACACTGTAGTGAAAAATACATGAATACAAAACAAGAGCCTACAATGTATACTATTAAAAACCAAAATTGCATCAGTTTTTCTAGCCTTCTAGATATGTGAAATGGACAAGAAATTAGCTCATCACAAAACTTGACAGATTTTTCCAGGTCATCACACTGGTCAACAATACCCTTGTCATGGTAGGAACAGCAAAAGCCTTGGGTAAAATGTCAAGCTCTCTTTTTGGTGCTTCTTGTACCTTTTCTTTTATGAGCTCTAAATACTGGCTGTCAGTGGTGGGACCTATGGCTATAATGAAATGTGTTTGTAAAGCTCACCATGTCCCTTGCATCAAGCCAAAATAGAAATGCAAAAGCAAATACCTGTGGTGGGTGGGACCTATAACTCAAGTGAAACTCATGTTTGTAAAGTGCATTGTGTCCTTTGAATGGAGGTCACAATATAAAGGCGAAAGCAAACACCTGTTTTTTGAGCAAACGGTTCTAGATTGCATCAAAGGCCAAGGCACGTGACAATTTTTTGTTGCTCTTCTTGCCCAATCTGGCAGGGCTCTGTCTAAACAGATTGTGCCTGTACACTGTACTATTAACAATCAGTAACTACAAAGGCCAAAAATATTTTTTTTGTTCTTGCCAGGGACTTAGTTTTCTGCATCTTACTCTAACCATTTCAGGAACTGATTTCTCTCCTGCTGTGCAGATGGCATCACCTTGGCCATTCCTTACTGCCTTGTCTGGCCAGTTCTCTCCTTCTGCTGAATCTTCAGGCCAATGTTTCAATATACGTTACTTGCAATCTTTTGCTTGTGTACTCATCCCTATTCTGATGGTCTGGGATAATTGTCCAGTTTTTCCAAAATGGGCTCGTAAGCATCAGAACAGGAAAAATACCATACAAAAGCAAAACAGGTTCTGCCTTGATTGGTCAAGGTTGTCCCTCACTTGATTATAAGGATGATTTTTGACGACTGTTGTGGTTTAACCCCAGTCAGCAGCTAAGCCCCATGCAGCTGCTTGCTAACTCCCCCCCCAGCGGGATGGGGAGAGAATCAGAAGGTAAAAGTGAGAAAACTTGTGGGTTGGGATAAAGACAGTTTTATAGGGAAAGCAAAAGCTGCGCACACAAGCAAAGCCAAACCAGGAATTAATTCATCACTTCCCATGAGCAGGCAGGAGTTCAGCCATCTCCAGGACAGCAGGGCTCCATCACATGTGATGGTGACTTGGGAAGACAAACGCCGTCACTCTGAACATCCCCCCTTCCTCCTTCTCCCTCAGGTTTATTGATGAGCACGACATCATACAGTCTGCAATATCACTTGGGTCAATTTGGATCAGCTGTCCCAGCTGTGTCCCCTCCCAACTCCTTGTGCCCCCCCAGCCTCCTCGCTGGTGGGGTGGGGTGAGGAGCAGGAAAGCATGGCTCAGCAGAAATGAAAATATCCCTGTGTTATCAACACTGTTTCCAGCGCAAATCCAAAACACAGCCCCATACTAGCTACTGTGAAGAAAATTAACTCTACCCCAGCCAAAACCAGCACAACGATGTAATGTAAATGGACACAAATAAGTTCTAATTTTTGACAGGTTTATGTATTGGAGTAGGTCTTTACTAAAAATTGTATCTGCATTTTTACTACAATTAAGGAAGTGGGTACCCTGCTTATTTAAAACTAGAGTCATAGCCTGCTATCTGAAATTGCTGGTATAGGCTGCTGATTTTTAAGTGCCCTAACCCAAAAAGCTTATGCCTCAGCAGCAGCTTAACTTGTACTAGCATGAAGGCAACGGGGAGATGTTTGTATTTAGGTACCCACATTTATAGGCATGTATGTTTAATGCATGCAAAGCCTTCGTGCCCCTATGTTTTTCATTTATAGTCAGCAGCAGTTAGGTAGGAAGTACCACAAAGATATATGGGAATCCTTCTGAAAATGTGGCCCAGGTACAATGTGTAATAATAGTGCTGCTATTTATTATGTACCAATAATAGTAAGCTCGGAGCATGAATCATCTAGTTAGGACTCAAGAATTTTGTATTCCTTCCTGCACATGCTGTTCTCGCTTGTTTCATTAGCTGCTTCTGGTATGTTACAGGGATTATTGTGTACTTAGTTACCTTTTCTGTTTTGTGATTTCTATGCATTTATTTGATTACGGTGCCAGACACCATGCCTACTGCAGTTACTTTGGTTTACACGTGCTTTGAAGCTGTACTGTTGTGGAGCCTAATCTGAAGGCAATCCCTGAAGCCCAACTCTTGCAAAGTAGAGGAGCAGGTTCTTCATGAGCAAATGCTTTGTCAGCAAGTTCCCCTGTCAACTTTGCTTTGCTACAACTGTTTATGGCACACTTGTGTTACAAAGATAACTGTTCTTTTGAAGTTCAAGTACTTGCACTGGAATCTCTCCATAATTTATTAACTAGATATTGACTTAAATATCAAGATATATTGAGTACAGGCAAATTTTTATCATTATTTACGTTTAATAAAGGACAATGTTTATTACAGAAGTTGCCACCTGTGAGCCAGATGAAAGATAAAGGTAAGGAGCGTATTTCAGGAAGGTCCTTGGTTAGGGTTTTGACCTGATATCCTACATTTTGCATGGAAAAATGGACAAACCAAGCTTTTTAAAGAAAAGCAAGAGCTACCAGAGAGATTGTGCCAAGTTAGACACTGTCGTAGAAGGGGAAGTGTAAGAGGAACTGCAGCATCAGGTTGCTGCTTGGCCTGATTAAAGTTTTGGATGTCACCTGCACAGGCAGGATGTTTTTGCATCGCAGAAAATTTAAAAATGCTGCCTTCAAATTATTGAAACACATAAGCTGGAAGTGTGGTGGGGTAGTTTTTAGGTGGAAAGAACTAAAAAGTTCTTCTCCAGCAGCAAAATCTTGCTGAGCAGGTCCTTGCACAAGAACTGCAACTGTCTGCTGAGTTCATATGTGCTCAGAAGGCAGGAAGGAAAGGTGTAGGAAATACCTCACTGAGGGGCTGAATCTTCAGCACAGTCTGTAGCAATAGCATTAAACATGCAAGTGGGCAGTGATGGAAGTGTGTGTATGTGTATACTACAGAAGGCAGGAAAACAGTTCCCATTTTATTGCTAACCACACTTCTCTTTTTGTTAAGTTATGCTTTTTTCATGTTGATTAAACCAAAAGCTCATCAGAGGAAGGGGCTGTGATTCATAGTCTTGGTCTGGACATGGGAATGGAAGGATATGTATCTTGGTATGTGTGTTATTTTTATTTTACAGCTAACAAAGTTCAATAATTCATTCACCTGTCAGCCTGATTTTCCCTTCAATGAACGCTGACATGATTTTTCTTCCCTGTTTCCCTTTTTTTGGATGTAGTGTTTTCTGTCTAGATTGTCCCCTGGGACACATTTCTGTCTCCACGTATCTTTCCTGCTATAGTATAATTTTTCCCATTCACTTTTCTCCTCTGTTTATTCCTGAAGTGGGATCTCCTCTGTGGCTTTTCTCCTCTGCCTGCACTGTGTTTCTGTATTTTATTTACCTTTACTTTTGTCTTCATTTTTTCCCATTCCTCCTGTTTCAACATTATAGTCTGTCTCTCTGCCCGTTATACATCTGCTGCCACTCTTCATCTCCCCATATGTTGTTTCTGGAGCAAATCCAAAAAAGTAACTGTGATGCCCCAGCAGCGAGAACTGCAATGCTTAACTTCTGTGTGCCTGCTACAGGGTGGTGAGAGGGTCCCTTCGTTAAGCCCGGGACAATAGATCAACTTCCTGGGAAGGACCCAGAACCTCTAAAATTTTGAGCCACCTGTAGCAATTTAGTAAGGAAGGACTGACATAGGAAGGGGTAGGATTTCAGACACAGCATACATACTACAATATATTTTGTAATTTTGTATATGTGTTTCAGAAGCACAGCAGAGCTCAGTCATTTCTTTTACTCAGCATGAGTAGTTTTTCCACATATATAATTGCCTTTTTACAGCACACGCCACTTGGCTTCGCTGCAGTCCTCTCCTTGGCAGTAATAAGGCTCCATTTACCCATTATTGCTTTTTGCTCCTTTTTTTTCACCTGTCTATGAAATAACTCAAGATGCGTTGGGCCAGAGGAGTTAATACAAACCAATAATGCAGGGAAGAAGGTCTGATTCCCGCTCCAGGAACTGCTCAGGTAACGTATGGATAAAAGGATCATTCATTGGTTTAGATCAGGAAGGAGAACAATTTCTGATGTGAACAGGCAGGAAAGAACATGTGGCACACTGCATTTACACACATGACTTTTTTCCTTCCCCCAGCTACCACTTCTTGTGTCAGAATAGCAGAAGTTTCAAAATATAACCCTCAATTTACAGATTATGCTTGTGCATAGGCTGTGATGCTTATAGAGTCACTCCTGTACTGAAACCTGGATCCAAATGTGATGCATTGAGCTTGCACAAAAGAGCTCCGGGTTTTTTTTTTTCCTCCCCTTTTTCCTCATCAAGAAACAACTGCAGTCAGCTGTTCACAGTCCCTTCATCCATTTGATTACAGAGGCAGGTATGTCATTCTTCACCAACAACAAAGTGTGCAATGGGCATTGGTATTCAGGAACCATCTGTGCCACCAGCAACAGTTCAGCAGAGGGCACCCAAATTACTACGAGTTGGAGTCTTGGTTTCTTTTATGTAGAACAGGGTAGGTCATATTGATACCAGACACACACACATACCATTCCCCAAAGGACCAGACAAAGAGCCAAAGATTTAAATTATTTACAAAATCAGCAATTCTTTATTCTCGCCTTAAAGATTTGAGGGGATGTGGGAATGCATCAGCCAACTGTGCAACAGTCATGCCTCCTATGTCTCTGAGATGGGTCCTGTTCACACCCTCAAAGCAAACTCCCATCCCTTATGCTGAAGGTCAGGGTCGACAAACATGCCAATGCAGTCGCTCTGGAAGAGGTCTGCTACAAGGTGGTTAATTTCTATTAAGCTTTATAAAAATTTGGTACTCGTGACAAAGTGTATCATCAGTCTATTTGTTTTTATGAATTGAAAGTAACATTTTAGATATGTGGCAATTAAAGACTTGGGTATGGTGTAAGCAGAATTTCAGTATAGCAGCATATCCTCCTAGGAATTATTCTCATTAAAACCATTTTTAATCTTACACTACTGTACTATAAATGATTTTGAAATATTTATGATTTAAAAATGAGCAATTCCCTGTCTGTTGACTGCAGAATTACGCTGCTGTGTTTCTAGTTGGAGTTGAAAAACAAAACTGTTACTGACTATCCAACTTCTACCACTAACTCTTTGAAGTGTGGGAGTGTCTAGGGTTTTTTCTTAACATTGCAAGTTAAATTGCTACCTCTTTGACAGGAACCAAAAATACATTTAGTATATTACAAAATATACTTTCAGTGCAATATTATTGCATGGCCAAAATTTCTAAGGGTGAGATAGTGTGTATGTAAGATTAATTATCCCCTTAAGTGGCTTGGGTTGCAATGTGGCAGCCCTTGGAGAGTCTGGACCAATCAGCTTTAATTATCAGTTGTCAATTATTCAGTTAGCCTTGCAGAGAAACTTAAATCTCTGCTCTCATCAAATTTTCCCTCTAAGATTAGCATTAGTGCCTAACAGTCATCGTGGTCCTCATGAAATGGTAATTCAATTATAACCTCATTACCTGCTAGTATGTGGTACTAGAAATCAAAGTAGAATCAGAAGATAGTAGCTAAAAGTTGCAGAGAAAGTAAAAACTCCAAACAAGCCCAAATTCTGTAAGTATGTTGCAGATCATTTATTTAACTCTGAATAAGAAAATTGTTTCTTTATGAAACCAAGTGGTGTTAACAAAGAAGAGTAGAAGCAAAGGTACTTCATTTTTTGAAAAGTCCTAGGTAAACAATCTGTGTTTTTTTAGCAGTATACAATTAAGTAAGGGAAAGTAGGCCAGTTAATAGACCTAGCTTAAGAAGCCAGAGCAATTTTGAAATGGTAGAACTACCCTCAGCACAGTTCTTTTGAGTTCTGGCATTGATCTCACTCAAAAGGGAAAGACTTTTAAGGCATTTATAGGATATATAAAGCAGCTAAGCCCATTTGTAAAGTTTGTGGATCCTTTTTTTTAAACAAGGTTGTAATTATGATCATGGATCCAAGAAAAAGAAAAGAATATTAAGAAAAAGCATAATAAAAGTTCCCAACCAATATTTGTGGGAGGAGGGGAAAGGCTAGAGGAAAGTGTGAACAAATTGCTAGACTTTCATAAGAATAAAATATTCATAAGAATAAAAATAGACTAGATTTGGAAAGGAAATAAGACAGTGCCATGCTGGACTGCAAATGTCAAACCCACAGGAATACTGTAGACAAAGCAAAAGCTGAGACTTCAGAGAAGTCTGGAGAATGTAGATTAAATGTGTTCTCAAGAAGCAGCATGAAGACAGAGCAAAAGAGCCATGTGTAGGTCTGCGACATCCATAAAAAAGAGGAGCATTTTGCAAAAGCATGTAGACAGGTATTTTACATGCCTAAAAAAGAAACTGTTGATACCTGAAGAAATACATATCCATGAAACAGACAGTAACTACAATACAGATGAAGGAACATTCTTTCTGGGAATTGTCCAAAGATCAGCTAGGAGTGTTAACCTGAATGTGCATATCACACATTATTTATAGGTTATCTATTGATATAGAACTTAATTTCATAACTGAAGATTCAATAAAAGGTTGTTAAAGAAAAGACATGTTGAATTCAAATAAATGAAGGTAAGATTGCACAATAGGAAAATTGCCTATGCCATAAATGCATCAAAATGTATAGAAAAATTTTACAAGTCTTGAAAAGATAATTTTACACTGCTTTGTGAAACAGAGTACTTGAATACAAGGAAGCTGGACACTAGATTTTCCTGGGAGTCAGTGACTCTTATCACAGAGTTTGGGAAGCTGGCTGTATGTCAGAGAGAAAGAAAGTTTAGGCATGGGTAAGGAGAAGTAATTTTGCAGCAGGAAGAGAAATCTATTTTAATACTACCTAGAGTCTTTTTCTTATTTTCTTTATGCATGCAAAGAAAAGGTAAAACAATGACTAGTGCTTGATTTATATGCAATGTATGTAGATATTTTAATACTAAGCCTGAAGTTCTTCTGGACTTATATATGTTAGGATTATTGAATATTGGTTCTGGATTATAACTCATGAAATTAAAAAATACATCTTTAGAGAATTAAGGTGTTAAATAGGTTTTCATAGGTATCAAACTGATATTAGCTAGTCTTGCATAACACCTACAGTATTAACAGATAATAAGCTACAGCTTTTGCTTTATTGTGATTTTAAGTATTTTGTAAGAAGTTATTTATTTCAAGCATGTTACTTAGAGTTCAGGATATCCACTGCCTAATTGTGCTGTGGAAAATGATGATACAGTTACTTGCAAAAGTCTTACAAAGCCAGATTTGTGTTGCATTTTAATGAATAGTGGGGCAGCACCATTTAAAAGGACCTTCATCAACTCCATTTTGGATAAATGAAAAGCTTTGAACGTAACTACTTGACAATTTTAAAAATATGAGTATTTTAGAGTATTTTGCCATTAAAAAATTAAGGCTTTTGTTCTCACAGGACAAGACCTAGAGCCTTTGCAACTGTGAATTGTAGAGGAGCGTACAAAAGAGGAGAAAAAAGTTAGGATGTCTCATAAAGTTGCTGCTTCTTTCTCGAAAGGGATAGTAAACCAAAAGATGACCTGTAAGTGATTTAGCTGATATTTACAGCTGCTTCTACAAAAACAGGGAGAAAAGAGTTGGATACTGGACCTGTTGAGTTCTTGAGATACAACCAGTCAAGGAAGAGTCATTAATTGATACAGTATTAATTATAAGTACTAAGGTGGAGTAGGGACAAATCCTAAAGAAAAAGAATTCTGTCCTTCAAGGCAATGGAGATGAGCTCCAAAGGCTTCATGAGGGTTTCTGAAATATTCATACCTTATATTTCTTTTCCTCTGAGGAAGGATGACTTCTTCTTGAGGAGGATTTGGCTTAAATGTGACATGGTTGGGCACATTTTTTCTCTGAGAGATAGTTTGGGGCCTGATTGGTAAATCTACAGATGCCTTTCCCTTCTTCTGTCCTTGCACGTCTGGTAAATAAAATTTTCTTTTTAATAAGGACACCTTTTTCTTTCTTCCTTTCTATAAACTCCAGTTTGAAATTTGAAATACCTATCAACTATGAGCAGTAATTATCAGCATGGACAAGAGAATTAAAGAATACGAACTCACTGGAAGATACGCACCTACCTACTTTATCCATTGCTACAACCTACCTATGGATAAAGCCATAAGCAGGCCTAGATGACATCTTTCTTAAGAGCTATATGATGTGAGTGCAGTCTTAGGGGAAAAAGGGAACAGGGAGAGAAAATGTGAAAAAATGTATAAACTACGCAGACAATCTTTTTCAGAGAAAGTATTACAAAATCATTTGCTACATAAAAGTAAAAATTGCTGAAAAATAATCATGAGTAATTAATAAGAGAAATAATATTGAGATTGTTTTCAAGATTTGAAAGAAAAATGCAAGTTACAGGACAGAAAGATAAGGAATATTTTCCCTGTGATAGGAGCTATGGCATAAAAAGTTTTCACACCAATAGCAGTAAGAATGAGTGAAAGGGATTCAGCACTGCTCAGAGGTTTATAATCTCATACTGTTCCCATTAGAACGAGTCCAGTGGAATTGGAAACAAATGATGAAGAAGTTGAGGTCCATGAAACGGGGTTCTTTGTTGTCATGTTTCTTGCAGTCAGAAGAAAGATTAAGCAGCAGTAATTTTTTTTTTAATTAGTGATTTTTTTTTTAAAATGAGTTCAGTATTTCAGAAGGACATTGAAGACACACCACTATTTCAGAAGAAGTGGAATGTGGAGTGATTTTATGTGCATGTATTTTTGCACAAATCCATAGCAGAAAAAGTGTATAGTGAATATGAGATAGAAACAGAATCCGATGCAATACTAAGAATAAGTTTTATTTCAGTGAAAGAAGGATATCACATTCTTTCAATTTCGCTCTTTTAAATGAAAATGCCTTTTTAAATGAAGGGAAAAAATCAAAAAAAATCATTGAAAAATATTTTTTTTAAAATGCTTTAGGATTTTTTGCAGAGTGTCCTGGTTTTGGCTGGGATAGAGTTAATTGTCTTTCTAGTAGATGGTATAGTGTTGTGTTTTGGATTTAGTATAAGAATAATGTTGACAACACACAGATGTTTTCAGCTGTTGCAAAGTGGTGTTTATACTAAGTCAAGGGTTTTTCAGCTTCTCCTGGCCAGCCAGTAAGAAGGCTGGAGGGGCACAAGGCGCTGGGAGGGGACACAGCCAGGGCAGCTGACTCAGACTGGCCAATGGGGTATTCCATACCGTGTGACATTATGCCCAGTATATAAACTGGGGGGAGTTGGCTAGGGGATGGTGGCCTGCTGCTTGGGGACTGGCTGGGCATCCGTCAGCAGGGAGTGAGAAATTGCATTGTGCATCACTTGTTTTTGTATATTCCTTTATCATTATTGTTATTTTCCATTCATTTTCTGTCCTATTAAACTGTCTGTATCTCAAATCAAAAGAGATTTTTCTGATTCTCTCCCCCAGCCCACTGTGGCGGGGTGAGTGAGCAGCTGTGTGGTGTTTAGCTGCCTGCCAGGTTAAACCACAACACAGAGGTAATTGAGTTCTTCACATATTGAGGACCAGTTTATTTCTTGTAGGATGCATATATGTGTATCAGTTGCCATTTGTTTAGGGAAAAACGTACTTGCAAATATCTAGGATAGAAAATTTTAAAGAAAATATAGAGTTGCAGAACTTCTGGCCTATTGGTTGAATCAAAATGGATTAAAAATCTGCTCAAGTTTCCAACATAAGAAGCAAAAAGAGTTAGGGAAATTTATTAAACTTTAAATTGTATTTTTGACATTTCATAATTAATCTGGTGGGGAAGAGGATTAACTTCTCATCTCACATGCTGTTGCAGTGAAAGTTAGAAATGCTCTATCAAATTTCTTCTTTACTACTTCTGTTAAATTACTCAAAATTACACAAAAATGATTCTAAAATCCTGATTCAGTTGCTATTCAATGTTAAATAGCCTGGAAATAACATTGAGAAGAGCATTTTGTCATGGGCAGCTGTGAAACTGAAGTATTACTGTCTGCTCTTCCAGATGGGGCTTCTGGTGAGTTGAAAGTGTGGAGACTCCGCTGTTATTGGCAGGATAGTCTGTTAAGGAAGGAGATTTTTCCTCTCGCAACCTGAATTTTGCATCCCTCATTCCAAAATGTGAGGAAATACTAATGACACGGTCTGTTGAAACCAGATGGGAAGCGAAGTTTATGGAACACAGGAAAGCATCTTGCATTTTAGACAAAGCTACTTAGCAATGGAAAAATATGTGAAATAGAACTGACTGGAGGTGTGACAAAGTGCTAACTTCATGAAATAAAGTCAACAGAAATAAATAATAATAAAAGGATTCAGCCTGGAAGGGACCACTGGCAGTTATTAAGTCCAACCTCCTTTTCTATTTCAACAGTAGATCAGGTTGCCCAGGGATTTGTCCGGTTTTGATTATGTCCAAGGACGAGGACGCTGCAGCCACCCTGGGCAGCCTGTTGCAGTGCTTAACCACTCACAAGGGGAAAGGTTTTTTTCTTATGTACAACTAGAATTCCTTCTGCTGTAACCTGTGGCCTCTTGTCCTTTTCCTGTGCACTTCTGAGAAGCATCCATCTTCTCTGTAACTCCACTTTTGGTTGTGGAAGACTGCAGTTAGATGCCCCTCAAGCCTTCTCTTCTTCAGGCTAAATAATTCCAGTTCCTTTAGTCTTTGCTCATGGTCACTGTGGTCCAGCCCCCTGTCTTGTTGGCCCTCCCTCTTCCAGACTTTCTCCAATATGTGGGTCTCTGTTTTGTACCTGGAGGTGCAAAAGATGACACAGCATTTCAGATGCAGCCTGATCAACCTATCCCTGCACCTTGGTAATACAGCCCAGCATGTGGTCTTGTTTCCCACAATAGCAGATTGATGGCTTGGTTCAGCTTGTTCACCCTGTCCTCAGGTTCTTTTCAAATCAGTCTTCTTATGTCCAGCAGTTCAAATTTTACATTGCTTTAAAAATGTAAAATGAAGCTCTTTGACCTTGTTAAAGTGAAGTTTTTCAACCAAAATCTCTGTAATTTCCAGCATTGGCTATTTCAAATCAGTTCACAGGACATTTATTTTTACGTGATTTGTCATAAAAGCGATGTTGTAAAATCAAAGACGACTCAGACACATAGCTATGAGGTATAGAAGCAAGGTTTTGTGAGACACTCGGGGTCTTCTCTATGAATATTACAGGTGTTACAGGTAGCTTTGCTAATGGTTTGTGCTTCTGACAATATGGATCAGGTAAAAGATGCTTCTTCCATAACACAGTCTGTGTTAGGTGACTTCTGCAAGTATCTACTTTTTCAATGCAGACAAACAGCATCTGAGAAAATACTGATTAGTTCACTGGTTACAAAGAGAATAAAAGTGTACTGAGTGTGCAAGAGATAACTCTTACTGGACCTAAGAAAGGGTTTGGGGCGACAACCAGAAAGAGAGTTTGGAAGATGGGAATGAATAGTATTATAGACTTCGATCTGCACCTGCAAAGGACATTACCTGGACCATCCTCAAATGACCCCATGTAAGATTCACAGAATCAGAGAATATCTCAAGTTGGAAGGGACCCATAAGGATCATCGAGTCCAACTCCCTGCTCCTCGCAGGACTACCTAAAACTATACCACATGACTAAGAGCATCATCCAGATGCTCCTTGGAGATTCAATTGCATTGCTGAAAGGATAGGTGGTGGCAGCTGTCAAAATCATGTGTCTTTAGTGGGCTTTGGGCAGCAGAGCTGTGAAAATTTCTCACTAGATACCTCCATGATTCTCTTCAATCCTGTGCCTGATCAAGGACTTGTTTTTTTGCAACTTGGGGACAGAACAATTTGGTCTTGTCATGGGTCGAAGCTTCGATTTGGAGTACAGTGTGGATTTAGCCTTAAACTACTTGCACCTTCAAGCAGAAATTTGGCTGTTATATAGTGGGTATGTCTATTCTAAATAAATAATGTCCACTTTCTGAAAACTGGATTGTCTCATCTTCACTGTGGAAGCACGTGCTTGTGCTTTGGATTCATCTCACCTAACTTCAAATCTGTTAACCAACTGCAGATCGGGTGCTTAACAGCCAAGCTATTGATTCACCTTTATAATTAATGGGGAAAGACACATTTTCATTTGATCTTGACATCAGGAGCTGCAGTGCATCACTTCCTGCTGATACCTGCTCTCACCGCTGATGGTGTTGGGTGCCTGTGACAGCTAACTTGGGCTCTGTAATTAATGTTTGGGTGACTGAAGCTGGGTGCACTGAGCCCCACTCTGAGCTAATGTCTGCTCTCCAAAAGACTGGGCAAAATGGCTACGCTGAATTTCCTTGGTCAAAAGTTGGTTGGAGGAGGAGGAGAGGTTAGTTCCCGTCATGAGAAAGGTGTTAAAAGATCAAGATGCAATGGCCTCAAGATGTCCAAGCAGAAGCGTGTTCCCCAGAGCAGAAAGTCTGTTTTCTGACCAGCTCCATTCGTCAGCTCATTAAAAAGGACAAAATTCAGCTTCTTGCCCATACGTAACAACCATGTAGTAAGCGTGACTGGGTGGGCTCCCCCTCGACCTGTATTTCAGCTCTTTGCAAGAGTAAACTTGCTCAAAAATAGGTTATGCATTTGTATTAGTTTGCAGTACTGCATCTTCCTGGGTGCAGAATAGTCTATGTACATGTCACTCTCAGTGCCTCACTCCTCACATTTTCCCTATAATTTTTTTTTTTTTTTTATGGTAGTTGGAAGTAACTAGAACATTGTCTGAGGGCGTTTCTCTTTCTGTTGCTGGTTCTGGATATTTCACATCTCAAGTCCTTGATGCATCATTTAAAATATACACCAACTGCTTTTGGGTAAGCTCCTGGGTTTAAAAGTAAATTACAGTAAATCACAAATAATTGGTATTCAGCACTCAAATAGCAATTTCACACTATGGCTTATCCCTGTGACACTTCTCCCTAAGGGTCTTGAGTACCTCAGAATATTTATCCCATCAAGTTAATGCAAAGTATTTAAAATTACTCCATTTGTAGCTATTATTAAGTGTTGTGACATGCTATGATTTTTCTCTGCAATTTTTTTCTTTAAATATTTCCCATGGGAACTGAACAGTCAGAAGTCCCTTTGAGCTTAAGAAAGGGTGGATTTTAATGAACTGCCCAGAGAATGGCTGTTTGTGCTCAAGTGGAGTTAATAGGTTTCAACAGCAACCCCACAATGGCCTGAAACAATGAGGTGTTTGAGTCTAAAAGGATTTTACAGTATTGTACATGGATGTGATTTTAAAATTCATATAAAAACTTTCCCATACCATGTTCATGCATATTTCATACGTATTTCAGTATTGCATCTTTTGCTTCAGTATGCTTTTTCTGACAGAGCTGAAACACTTGCTGGAGCTGTAGGTACTGTTGATTACTACTGGCATAGTAATAAAAAAATGGAGTGATGAGGATACATATAGCTCCTGACTTTAGTGCATAGCCTTCATAAACACTGTGATGGGAAATGAGAGCATGTGTTGGCAGGCATTGTAATTCCTTTTTGTTTGGTTGGTTTTTTGTTTTAAAGAGTTTGTTTCATCCAGATATGAAACAGACACCAACACACTTTATTTTTTTCTGGGAAGATAAATGTAAGGAGTATCTCCCTATATCCACCAGCCTACCTGTCTACTGCCAACCCCAACCCATGCCCAAAACTGAGCTTCATCTTATCTCAACACTACTTGTTTGTATAAAATAACTGTTCTTTCAGATTCATTTGGATCACAAAGTCTGAGTGCTATCAATCTGCCAAAATTTCCAGAGGGTGTTACTTTTTTCATGCTTTTTTTGTTTTTTCTGGGATGTTGCCTAGGACAAGGTTACATGTACAGAACATCCTCTAAAGGACTAGCAAAGAAACTGTTACTAGTACAATTTCTTTGTCACTTGCTTCCACTTTTCTGATCAATATATACTACCTATGAATTCACTTATCTGCAAACTTATTTTACATACTCTTTTTCTTTTTTTACCTGCATTAGACAATGAGAAATGGCTCCTTCATTCAGCATAGGTCTCTAACTGTATTATGTTTTACACCTCTTTTTTCTATAAATTATGGTAAATGGCTCTTGACAAAGTTAATGGTGACACAGTATGTCAGCTTTGGCTGCAGGATTATTTTGCATGGGCTAAGTGGCACTATTAAAGTGGATGATTTATAAAAAAGAAGTCATTGCCCTGCAACTCCTCTTCCCTGTATTTTGTCCCTGTCTAAGTCATCATCACTCTTGGTAAACAAAGGATGGTTCACAGCAGCGAAGGCTCTCCATGAACGGCCGTGCTTTCTGACAGCTCTGCAGATGAAAGGTCCCCACGGGCACTTACTGTAGCTGTGCTTGACCGAATTCTGCAACTGTTTTCCTTTGCCACTCGGCGGGACAGTGGCTGTGTACCTCGTGTCTCCAGCCTGCATCACCAGGGAGCTCTGGCATCTTTCCAGCATCTCCAGCATTTGTATAATGTTCCGCGGCAGGAGTTTGTCTTTTATGTACAGCTCAGGCACTTTCTTCTTGCTACCCTACAAGATTATCTCCTACCACTGGCGACAGACCCTGAATCTCTTTTCCCCAGATTAAAGTCTGTAAAGGGATTTGTTTTGAAACGTTGCTGCCTGTTTCATTGCAATAACTTTCATGCTTTTTAGAAGCAGGAGAAATGGGTTAAGTGTTTTGCAAAATGTCTGGTGGTAAAGATGGTGGCCATCCCTGCTGGTTGAGAATACATATTTTCATATTTAATTCATATTTTGATTGCTGAAACCCTTGCTGATGGTGTAGACAAAATGTGTTTACAAAAAAATGTAAGCTGGGAATGTCTTGGGTTTCCATTTTTTTTCAGGTGCTTTTTCACAGTCACATGTGGGCAGGGTGTCAGTGAACAGGACTGGACATTGATGCCTTGGCCTTGCCTTTAAGACGTTCTAGTCCAGTTATCACCGTGTGACATACTTTACCCTGGTCAGCATGTATATAGTGCATGTGTTTAGTTCCATAGAAAATGAGAAATCTAAAAAACAACACCTAGATTTCTTCGGTAAATCCTGTAGTACTTGTTTAGAAGAGATGTGATGTTTTCCATACTGTGACCTACAAGAGAAGGTTTTCTTCTCTGAGTTGATACTAAATAGTGGTAGAATTTGGCTGGTTACTTTGTGTTTGCTTTTAAATTCTATTTCTCAAGTTTACATGAAATTCTTTTATATATTTCAATTTTTGTTCTCAATCATTTTAATTTTTCAAATACTGAAAAGGAAAGGTATTTTATATTTTAAGGAGATTTTTACTCTTAGATAACTAGTTCAACTTTGATTTATGCCATTAAAATTGGGAATGGTATAGAAGAATAAAAGTGTAGCTGGGTGCAGAAAATTAAAAAAAAACACCAACAAACTGTCAACCTCATGAAATGAATTGGACTGCTTAGCAAGGACATAGAAAAGAAAATCTGTTTTTAAAATCTATTATCCGTTTGGACTCCTTTTTCCCCAAAGCGTGTCACTCTTTCAAGCTTTGAAAAGAAGCCACTGATAGTAGTTTCAGTAAGAGAATTTTGCTTTGCTGCTAAATAAGTGAGTAAGTACAAATTAAAACTACTATCTTTATACTTGTCTCTGTGTTTTCCAGTTTTGATTACAGTGGGACTATTCACGTAGTTAGGAATGTAGCTGAATCGGGCCCTTAGTTTATTTGTTAATGTTTGCAAATCGAACAATAATATTTCATATATAACTTCTGCCACTTCTATGGAAAATAGTTCTTTAACCCTTATGTTTATGTCTCGTTCATTTGCTAAAGTAAATGTGAGCTTCCATTAGCTCAGACAAGCTAGCTGATGTTCATGCTCTTTGAAACTCGGGCTGCACCACGACAAGCTGCTTCCTATTCCACTGAAGCTTCCTTCCAGTGAACTGGCTAAAAGCCCAAAGAACAGGCTTCATTTTGACACACAATTGACTGGGAGCATGATTACATGACTGCTTCATCCAGCAGTAAAGTGGGTCTTATTTTTACTGTCGCAAAAAACGATTTCCAGCTGAGACAAGCTTTGCACAACTCCTGACTCAGTCTGGTGGGACCTTGCGTGTGGGACCTGATGGAAAATTTGCTGCTCAAACACCATGAAGCTCCTGAGTTGAATCTGTGTGACAAAGAGTATAGCCAGGCATAGGCACAAAGTTAGTCCTGTGCATCATGCAAGTTCAATTGCCAGTAGCAAAATTCATTCCTGCATTCAACTAGTGGCTGAGAGGGGCTGGGACACTGATCACAATTATGCAGGTTTATTTTACAATAATATGTCCTTTTTTNTTTTTTTTTTTTTTTTTTTTTTTTTGTTATCCCTTAGAGACCTGTAAGTGTTCATTATCTCTTCTTCACTCATAATTCATAAAAGGCTTTCAGAAGATCAGACTGACAAGGAAGCTTTTAGTTCCTTCTTGTGTTTGATTGTATTATAGTTTGAGATCAATGATGTGATCTTGCTTTGAACTCTTGCAGTAAATAAACCTGAAAAAAAATAATCTCATTATAATTAGGTTTTCACTTACCCATAACATTGACTGCAGGATTAGGGCTCAATCTAGCAATTTATTGAGTACTTATGCAAGTTGCTGAGTACTCTGAGCTCCCACAGATGTCAGCTGGATTTGAATACTGATGGCTGAATTAAGTGCCACAAGAATATTAAAAGTAGGGTTTATAAATCACTCTTTTCCCTTATTACTGATAGTGGTTATTGCCACTTATCATAGTCAGTATTTCTTTCTTTAACCTGAAATTGCCACTGAACGCACAGATAGATTTAAATCTGGCATTATGTTAATGAAGAGCAGCTATCTTATGAAAAGCCCTGTAAACCATCCATACAACTCCTTTTAGATGGAAGAACAAAGGAATTAGGCAACCTATTCCTTAATTTTGGAATAAAAATGCCCTCTCTCAAAATCGATGGAGAAGACACTTCAGTAACTTGTCATGGGCATCATGAAGAAAGCTTATTTTTTGTCTTTTTTTTTATTTAGTGTTAACTAGGAAGGAAAATAGTATTATGGGTAAAAAATGTTAATTATACTTGGAAATAGATTATGCATATATTTATAGGCACATATTATTTCATTTTAAGGAGAAAAATCAGCAATCCTACAATATTGTAGTGATTTGAATTGTTCTTTTTGGAAAAAAAAATTATTTTAAATTTTCAGTTGGTTGAGCTAAGGCATGCTAATTATATTCATAAGAAAAATACAAATTTTGAACCTGAATCCTAAAGCGACTATATGTAAACACCTAACATGCTGCTTGGCATGTTTACTTTTAAATAGTGACCGCATCTAGAATATTTTGGGGATTGGTTGTTCAGCCCAGAAAGGAGAGACAGGAAAGGAGCAAAAAGAGGAAATATTTGACAGTCTGTTCATTGTAATTTTTTTTACTGAAGCTTAAAATGTGAGACTTCTGGAGTATTTTATTGGCTGCAGTGATAAACACTCTCTGGCAGAGGTGAATTAGCAGAAACCAGAGGGGGTAAACAACAAGAGGGAAAAGAAATAATCTCAAACTTTGATATTGCAGAATTTCAGTGCAGCACTCCCAAAAGCCTGGGAAAGCACCCCCTCCCGCCACCCCCTCCCCACTCGTCACTGGTCGACAGCGCTTTCATACTTCTTATTCATGAATTATGAGCTGAAATATATTGGGCTGTGACTTTTTAGCAGATGCAGATTAGCAGAGTGTTCATTGCCCTAGGATCATTCTTAGGATTTGGCCTTTTGTCTGCTTGCTCTCTTTGTAGCTAGATTTCCGTGAATAATGCAAAAAACCCACAGACCGACCAAAAAATAAAATAACCCCCCCAAAAAAACCTGTCCCCAAAATCCCAAACAGATATTTATGTGCATTTTAAAACACATTCTACTTCTCTTTTATATTTTCTTTCAGTAGATGCTGTGAGACTTGCTGGCCAGAGACGGAGAAAAGCAACTATCAGTCACTTGCATGAATAGTTATAGGAACTGCATCTTGAGCTCACCCTTGCACGTACGCATCTGGAAAGTGCTTGCTTATGCAGTGAAAAGCAGAAGGTACTCCATTACCAGCTGAAGCTCAACAGCAAAGCTTGATCAATATTAATATGTGACAAATTCACAGAACAAGTAATTAAAAAGAGTAAATATGAATAATGAGCATAGCTGAGGACCTTTTGTTGAACCTGCAACCACCTTTTTTTTTTATTATGAAGAGCTATGTGAATTGATTAAATTCTTTCCTTTAATTTTTACAATAACTGGTAAAATATACTTCTCACTGGAACTGATGTAACGTCCATAAAAGATAACAGCTTGTGGGAATGCATGCAAAGATATTGACTGATTTCAGTGAACACAGGTTTTTGTCTATAATGAGTTTTCAAGAGACAAGATGACTTGTTACATGGAATGCATTGAAAAGTGAAAATGTTGAAGTATGTGGAAAACCACTACTGTTTTACAAATATTAGTCTTACTAACTCATGGACTGGAATGGTCTATTTTATGCAGTCAGTTTTCAAATAAAACAAGAGAAGTGATGTTGCAAAACAGCATTCAAGCCTCAGTAGCAGAAGACGATGACACTCACTTGTGCTTACAAATCCTCTGACTTATACAGTAGATATAAAAATTAACTGTATATGTTGGAAATTTCTCAGTGGACTATGCAGTTTGCAAATAATAATCCATTAATAACCCTTTTGACTTGCAGCTTGAAACGTAACCTTTATCTTTTCAGTAACTCAAGACCCTAGGTCACTAATTAAAATAAAAAGGCTTGTTCCAAGAGTTTAAAGAAAATTTCATCAAACCCATCTAACGCAGTTTATCAGATGACTTTTGAGCATACAGAGTTTTCTGACAGCTAATTGAAAAACATCTGTGGTCACAGACTTGGCAAAAAGACTGTTGCTGCCTTCTGTGCAATGATTTTAAGGTTGTCAGAGTACTTGTAATACTTGAAGGTTACCCCTACATTAATTGTTTCTTCAACAGGTTCCTCTAACATACTGTAAGTTAATATTCTCATTGACGGTGCATATATTGATTTATAAATACACTTTTCAGCAGAGCTAATAATCTTATTAGCTTTTGCACAAGATAATCAGCACTGCAGCAAGTAATTCATGAATTTTATGAGATTGTTGGATTTCTAACTGTCATGGGAGCTGCAGACTGCATGCTCTTGGTAATGCATGCATCACCACATGATGACTAATGAGGCAAGGTAAAGAAATCGAAAATTTTTTCATTCCCTCAACATGTAGCTGGTGTGTGATGCCAGATGTAAAATCATTGATGTACTTGCCAAGTTTCTAGGATCATGTCATGATTTATTCAAACTTAGACAATCAGGATTAGGTCAATCTTTTGAAAATGGTCAAATTCAAGGAGACTGGTTAATAGATAAGTAGGAGCTTTGCTTGTAAATAAAACATTGAATATATATTAAAAATGAAATTATTATTTACAACTTGCCTTTTTTAGGTCACAGTTGTTCTTCTCTGAAGAAACAGCTAATGACTACAGTTCTTAATCCCCAAACTCCATCAGAATGACTTTATAATGAGACATATAAATTCATAAGAGCTATAATTGAAAGAACCGTGGCATTCTGAGAAAATAATACAAATGCATCTCCCATGTGCAGTGTATTTTATATGAAACAACTGTTTGAATTTTTGTGAATCTTGCCTTGTGTTCTGCATACAACGCAATCAAACTGACTGATGTATAATAAATATCTGAGGGAAAGAATGAGGTAGCATATCAAAACATAAAGGTATACTTAGATAATTAAATTGAGTCTGTTAGTATGATTTTCCAGCTTGTTGATACATAGCAAGAAACTTTTAGAATGATTGAGTCTATTGTTGTACGGAATCTTTTAAAGCTCAGGTTTGTTGTCAGTGCATTAAATTTCTTCTCAGAAGATGCATATATTTTCTATCAAGTGTATTTTTAAAGATATGTTTCTCACAAAAAATGATTTTTTTATGACTATGGCCTTTGGAGACTCAATATGTACATGATGACATTCTTGTACCCTACATACAGGCATTTGGCTTGCTGAAATATGAGCAGAAGAATTTACTGTCTTTTTAGGAGAGATTATGCTTTGACAAATTACTTGATGGCTCATTAACTGGAAGAGACACCTAAGTTGCCATCACCAGTTAAAACAAATTTAGGATTTTCCTGCAAGTTCCTTCCTTTTCCATCTCTTCCTGTAGAGCAAGAAGCCTTTGACTTCCCTCCAAGGTATTTTTTTGTTGGACGATTACAAATAAGTGTTAAATACCACGTTGACCCCCTTTCACAGAATCACAGAATCACAAGATGGTTGAGATTGGAAGGGACCACTGCAGGTCATCTTGCCCAACCCCCCTGCTCAAGCAGGGACACTCAGAGCCAGTTGCCCAGGACCATGTCCAGAGGGATGTTATATGTATCCATGGATGGAGACTCCATGACCTCTCTGGGCAACCTGTTCCAGTGCTTGGTCACCCTCACAGTGAAAAAATCTTTCCTGATGTCCAGATGGAGCCTCCTGTGTTTCAATTTGTGCCTCTTGCCTCTGGTCCTGTCACTGGGCTCCACTGAAAGCACCAACTGGCTCCATCCTCTGTGCACCTTCCCTTCAGATGTTTCTACACCTGCATAAGATCCCCCTGAGCCTTGTCTTCTTCAGGTCTCCCAGTTTTCTCAGCCTCTCCTCATAGGAGAGATGCTCCATCCTTTACTTATCTTGGTGGCCCTTCGTTGGACTCTCCCCAGTCTGTCCCTGTCTCTCTTGTACTGGGGGGCCCAGAACTGGACCCAGCACTCCAGGTGTGGCCTTACCAGTGCTGAGCAGAGGGGAAGGATCACCTTCCTCAACCTCCTGGCAATGCTCTGCCTGATGCAGCCCAGGATGCCATCGGCCTTCTTTTGCAGCAAGGGCACATTGCTGGCTCACATATGTTGCACCTTTGGAACTGTAATAATGCTGATCCAAAGCATCAGAGAACTGGATTTAATGAAACTAGTGTTAAAAGCATGATGGTAAATAATATTTCATTGTAATATCTGCACAAGTAAGACTTAGTTTTGGGTCTTTGCTTGTTTTGGTTGGAGTTCAGCTGCTCTCCCGCATTCACGCTGCCCACTATGTTTGAGGAGGCTCCTCAGTTGTTTGTCCTTGAAGTGTTTCAAAGGTCCCAACCACTGCTATTAATTCTTCCTTCTGAGATAAGAGACTGTCAAATAAGATTCATTCACTAGCTTTCTCACATACTTAAATGTTTTTCTTTTATTTCACTAATTTTATATGTCTGAATCCACCTATAGTGTCACAGCTGAATCCCCAAATGTAAGGGATTGGCTCTATTTCCTTGCCATATTTAGGCTTACATAATTAAATTATACATATTAAAAAAAATCCTATAGTGGCTGTATTATATTTACTTTCTTAGCAGAGCACAATTGATTTTGGGATCCTTTCATGAAATCTAGAATGCAAGCCTACAACAAGTTGGTTATCCTGTTGAAAAGTTTATAAAATAAATCTATCAAAAAAACATGAGACAAAGGAAACATCGCTAATACTGTTCTTTAAGGAGCAAAGTTTATACAGTAGCATTTAATGTGTCAGTTT
Organism: Pandion haliaetus; assembly: GCA_013401275.1. Classification (NCBI taxonomy): domain Eukaryota; kingdom Metazoa; phylum Chordata; class Aves; order Accipitriformes; family Pandionidae; genus Pandion; species Pandion haliaetus. The sequence goes on along the minus strand of VYZV01006477.1, from coordinate 70,537 downwards.
CTCCCCTTTTTTTCCCTTCCATACTGATGTTTGAATACCTTGGCAATCTTCAAAGAAACCAGAAGGAGAGGTTGTTCAGTCTCTACGGACTCAGTAGGCAGCTGTGAAGAGGGGAAGGGTTTTCACTGACCCTCCACTGCTGAATAAACTTTACACTCACTAGACCTCAGGCAAACCCAGTCTCAAGGCACACATCCACCACAAACCAGCATTTCTGCTTATGGAGGTTTTTTTTCAGCGAGGGAGTGAGTTGCAGGGAATGTCAGGTTGGACGGGGCTCTGAGCAACCTGATTGAGCTGAAGATGTCCCTGCTTAGGGCAGGTAGGTTGGGCAAGATGACCTTTAAAGGTCCCTTCCCACCCAAGCCATTCTATGATTCTATGTCTCGCTCAGAGTTCCCCAGTTCCATGGAAGCCTTTGCTCAGAAGTCCTGCTTGGATACCCTTGTCTGTGCTTCTTAAACAAAAGTTTCACTTCAGCGTCATCTCAAGTCTCAGAAGAGCTTTGATTTGCATAGGTTTTCAGATATATGAATTGTTCTGCCAATTATTCTTTCTGATAATCCATTGAGTGAGACTAATGTCCAGGAGGATGGTGGGGAGGAGGAGGGTTACTTTCATATTCCTAACACAAGGGGTAGCTTCTCCTTTTTCAGCCAGATTTTGTTATATAAACAGCAAGAAAAGATATGGATATACTAGCATAGGAGAATGTTGTGCAGACGGAGTGAGATAGATGAGCCAACATTTGTTTGTAGTAAGGGGTGACTGGCCTTTTCAGCTGTGTCTGAATCTTACCCTTTACTTTTATATCAGAGCGTTTTTTCTTTTCCATTGGCTCTGGTAAATTCTTGCTGTTCATTAATGTGGCACTGTTTATAGCTGAACTAGGCTATCCATCCATAATATGTGGTGTTTATCAATCATTTTTTTATTCACGATCCTTATTTTAGTTTCCTTTCTTCTGATTTCTGTATGCCAGATAGAAGCATCATCTGGTTTAGCTGTCCATATATGCATAGGAAACAACCAAGAGCAAAAGAAGTAAAATGATGATTATGAAGACCCTATAGGGGTGTGTTTATGCCCTCATTACAAATTAATGATAAACTAGACTAGACTAGACTAGGCTAGAATAGTTCAGCTGGAAAGGACCTACAATGATCATCTAGTCCAACTGTCTATGATATATATGAGATTTATATATATATCGTACATATGTGATCTTTATAGCCAAGAATGGTTGGCTTTGCAACCAGACAGACTTATTATTTACTTGTAATAATAACTTGACTGGTTCTTTTTGTAGAGTCCTTTCATGAACTCACAGTAAGGTTTGGGCATCTTACAAAACTCAATAGTCATGCTCATTCACCTGTAATAAAAATAGCTGCTATATTAATGCGGAATTTTCCCTGACTGACTGTGATTGTGTGGAGCATTTTATAGCATGAAATTTATTTATATATAGCTGGTGAAAGCTAGAGAAGCACTTTGTTTGAACTCTTGTTACTGTTACAGAAATGTTTAATTAACCTTTGCAGTTAATGTCAATGTTTTTGTTACATTCTTCAGCTCCCCCTGGTGCCTAGTGAAATTCTTGATTTCCTTTGCTAAAGAGACTCTGTGCAAAATGATGAATAAGACAGCTGACCTGTAGGGTTTCAAGCTGCCCAGCAGTAGACAGGCAGACCCCAATTTTTAACCTTTTGTATAAATAGTACAGTCTACACGGGGCTGGAATTGCTTTCTACTGCTTTTGTTTAACTGTCTGACCCGTCCCTCCTGTAAAAGGTGTTTTCCCCATACTCTGGTCTGTCGCTCTGCCTGCTGAAGACTGTTCCAGTCACAAAAACACACATTCATAGACCACTAATACAGGAAGAGTTAGAAAAGCTGTCATTTAAAAGACCTGACCTAAAGTAAATGGAAAGACCACCTTCAGCTTTGAAATTAACTGCCCCCTTCTCTCTTGCTTCTCCTGTGCACAGCACATTCTCCCCAAACTTTTTCTTTGGGCTTATTAATGATTTTGTAAATTAAAAGGACCAGAGGTTCCTATTTTTTTAAAGGAAAAGAAAAAAGTGTGTTTTCTGGCTCCATGGAGGACATAACTTGAATAATTAAATAGGCTGAATAGTTACAAAAAGAGAACAGATTCTTGAGGACTCTGTAGACTCCTAGCCTGATAGTGAGTATTTCAAACTATTATTTCAAGACTTACTTAGTAGTGTCCATAGTTTCTTACTTTTTAGCGGCCTTATGAATTACTTATTGATTTAGGTTCCTGTTTGTATATCAGTGTTAAAAGGTAAAACTATATCACCAGCACAGTTGGCAGGCTTTGTTGAGGTCTCTTCAAAGCTATTGATTAACTGCCAGAGGGGTTCTAATTTAGCCTTAAATGAATCTTGGATAGCTACATTTGTTCCCCTAAGTTCATAGCCTGTGCTTTGACTTGCTCCATGTACTACTGTCGTACCTTTTCTTTGGATAAAGATATGCAGTCAGGCTGGCACGTTTCATAAAGCGCAAATATCACTAAAATAAAGGAAAAGGTAGAACTTACCTTATATTCTACTTCAATGCAAAACATTGTAAAGCATCACCTGTGATCATAAGTCATGTTTGGTTTTGTATATACATGTGTTTATAGAAAGAAGTGTTTGTTTAAAGCTTAGAAATTGGCTTTGGAAGACTTGATGTAACACCTGTCCTGCTAATATCACATAAAGACAGCGTACCCATAAGAACATACAGCTTTTAAATCTATGGCACCTTTTAAAACTTAGGAATTTATACTTACCTCTATTTTTAATTTAAAGATTTTTTAAAAAAATCCGCGTACCATGCATTTCTAGAATCTTAGAACAAGAACATAAAACTGTGTAAGATATACATAGTTTTCTATTAGAGATACACTTTTACTGTGCAGTCTGTGCTTTCTCTACTTAGTTCTTAGGAAATGGAAACTGATGTTTTTACATGTCTCCTGCTAAAGAGTACATTTTATTAATTTTCCCTTGGGGTAGAATTCATATCTACACAGAGTGTGCAAAACAGAATTACCGACTAATGCTGTTAATTATATGTATAGCTACAAAGTTTGCAAGTATTCAGTAGTAGAAGAAAGTTCAATAATTGTTCATAATGACCGAAAGATACATTAAAACACCAGAACATATTTGTGTATTAATTGAAGATGGTAAGAACTTCAGACAATTTTAGTATTTGTATGTCAACTTCCTAAACTTCTGAACATTTATTCCTTTTCATATTCCTAGTATAAACTTTTGGCACTATCCCATAGAGAAGAAACATACATACTTGCTCTGGAAATTTCCCACCAGAGGAACCTCTTCTGAGGACATTCTTTTCATAGCTTCAGATAGCATCAACAAGGGAATCAAGGAAGATAAGATTCAGGAGGCAGACTTTTCTTAACTTGTTGCTGACATGCATGCATGCATATAAACCAGATGCTTTCTGCACTCTTCCTACTGAGACAGAAAATTGAGCAATTGTCTTTCTGGACTTTATCTATTGAAATAGTAAGAAGTAGACTGAAGCCTCAAAAAGCATCCAGGAAAGGCTAGGCAATTTGCACAGTTCAAAGGATAATGCCATGGTTTTACTTAGAAAATATGATGATGATGATTTTGTGAGAACTATTAATATTTGAACTAATTCACTTTGGCCTCTAACATTGAAAATTCAAGATTTTTTTTTTTTGTAATTTTTATAGTGTATCTGTCCACTCTTTGAGGCCAATCTTCAGAAGTAATAATTACAAAGCTATTCTCATATCTCTGTGAATTTCTTCATCACATTGGTTTGCCAAGTGTTCATGCAGAGTTTCCAGCCCAATATTTACACAAGAGATGCAAATTCAGGGAAAACTCAACCTGAAGGTTTCTTACTTGCTTGAACTAGCCATTTATTTTCAGCCTCATTCACTGAGCTGAGTTTGTGATCTTAGATTTCTGAATACCTACCGCACAACATAATGAATTACAAGTGAGTTGTATATAGCAGGATGCCAGTAGTTTAAAATGAGATTCTCAAGGAACTTGATTAAATGCCTCTTCATAATATTTTGAAAGTTTGTCATTAAGGAACTGAGTGTCTCGCCACGCAATGAAAAAAAACAAACAAAAAACCCCCACCCCATTCTGTAACGTGGCCCTGAAAGAGAAAGCAGAATTCGTAATGTCTAATCCAGTCAAGGACTAAATGCATTTTGCAACAGAAATCTGCATTGTTTCACCAACGTATCTTTAACTGTTGAGTGTTTAAATTACTTGCTAATTAAATTCTATTTTTGAGATGGCTAAGCAAAATTTATTTGTATTATAATGAATGCCATGTTTGGCATTTTAGCCCACTGCTTGTAATCAATATCTCTAATACTTACAAGCACAAGTAAGAAGAATAGTATGATAAACATATTGTTGGTGCTGTAGGGTACATTTTAAATGTCTAAATAGTAATCAATACGAAGAAATTAGGTATTGACTAAAATACTTTCATAATAAGTAATTATTGGTTTGCTCTTTTGAAAATTAGACATTTTCACTGTGGGAATAAAGAGTAAATACATGGTCATGAAATTAGGCTGTGACCTTTTGATTCAACTTTCTTCTTTCTATGAAATCAGTAGGTTTAAATATGGTTGCACAGCTGTATTATGCTCTAAACATCAATTTTTAATTATTATAAGGTCAAGATTGTAACATACATGATTAGCACAATCCTTCGCCACACTTCTGTTTTTGTTACAGGTCCTTCAGCTTTTCAGGTTATGCTCCCAATACTGCTGACCTTTGCGACATGGTGTCATTTTTGTCAGCATTTCCCAAAGTATTCAAGAGTTGTCCAAATACTCTTTTACTAATATCTTTAGTAAAACTTCCACGGACTTCAGATGGAGCTCAGTCTGGTCAGCAATGACCATTTTGGGAGTTCTGGCTACTGAGTTTGTCCACAGGGCACCATCAATCCCAGCTGACAGCATTACAGATGTCTCAGCCTGGAAGCTTGCAGCATAAAAGCTTACATTATTTTCTGTTTTTATGTTGCTACTTTTTTAGTTTTCATAGTCAAAGTGAACACTTTTTGATAAAAAAAACCCAAAACAAAACAAAAAATATTTTTTATATTAAACTATAGATCTTTTACACAAAACAGTAGCCTGAGGAATATGGGGAATTCCTTTGGATATTACCTTTGTAGCTTTTCATTAGTTTGTCAGTGGTAAGGGTTTATCATATCATGACAAAATGTTCCATGCACATTGCCAGAAAAGCAATAACTTTGCTTCTGATAGCTAGCATGTGCCAACACTTTAGAAACAATCCTCGAATGCACTGTTTGATAGTATATTTCTATCAAGTGGTGCATCACCAGCTCCTTTGGCAAGGAGACAGGGACCACAGTGTGTGGCAACAAGTAGGCTGCACCTTTTGACTTTGCCAGAAACTCAGGTGATATGGAACATACAGTGGCATTTTTTTTCAAGAAAAGATTCAATTATTTTTTTTTATAAACAGAAATATTTATTTTATTTAACAGAAACATGTTTTCCCAGCCCTCCACAATAACTGAAATGAATGGGAGCTAAATGTTGTGACAAGAAGTAAGTTAAAAAAAAAGAATTCTTTTTACACTAGGGTTTTTTTTTTTCCTTATTGCTCCAGCACCGTGCATAACTCTGGGAGCTGTACTGAGTTCTTATAGGACCCACAGATTGCCCTGAATGCCATATGTGTAGCACATTTGGTGCCGTGATCTAGGGACCTTGCTGGAGATACAGGACTCACCATTTGCATAGGACAGCTGGGAAAGGCAGGGAGGGTCAAGGAAAAAGAGGTGTCGATAGTGGAGTTGACTCCTGTAGCACAAGCTTTGTACTTTTTTTAAGAAGAATCGAGGGAATATGGTAATTTCCTTAAACTCTTAAAACATAGAATAAGTGTTAGGCTAAAGTATTT
>VYZV01006477.1:40605-60112 GCA_013401275.1 Pandion haliaetus | reverse complement strand
TTTTTGTTTCTGTATGATGGATAGCTAAAAGTATAAGCTGTGTATGGAGAAATATGAGTAAAATTGTTCCTACTGTGAAATACTCTCAAACTAAAAGGACAAGAAAAACAAAGAATTCATGAAGGAGATAGATACTCCCCAGGCCTATGTTATAGCTTGTCTTTTTTTCCAAATCTTCTTTTCCATAGGCAGCTGGCCAGGTTATTTCAGCATCAAATAGCAATATCACATGCAGCGTGGTGAGTGTGAAGGGCAGCGATGTGCTGCAGGTCTGGGTGCCCTTCATGGGAATACCCTACACTCAGGGAGGTTCAGGTACAAATTATGCTTGCCTGCAGCAGCTGTGAATTACCACTTGACTGAATGTTTGGCTACAGAAATAGTTCAGACTTCTCAACATCTGCAGTTTAATTCTTTTAGTTTCCCATTATTTTCCTAATATTTCCCATGATTGTTGTCCTGCATTGCCCAATCACTTCTTTTATTTCAGGCTCCCACATCTAAGCCATTTTGAAGCTGAATATGACTTCCTCCCCCATATAAAACTTTCTCACAAGATGTGTAAAACACATATGGAAAAGGTGAATTTGTATTTGTAAGGGTTTAGTCAAGGTGCTTGTGGTTCTTGTTCAACATTGCTTACTTCCAGCGCGTAAGAACTGAGTTTGTGGTACCTGAAGTCCCCTGTGAAACTGCAGTTGAGTTTCTTTCCACCACCAGAGTTTCAGGGAACTTGGAGGCTGCAGGAAGAAATCACGATGGTTATTCACGATGGTCAGAGGAAGAAGTTAGACAGCTCTAAGACATACCATTGACACAGAGTATTTTAAGGGCAGTAAAAAAAAAACAACAAGGAAAAGCATAATGGTATTTAATGTAATGTCCTTTCATGCTGGAAGACAAATGTTGTTTTCCCATAAAAGAGGTGGACTAAGACCTAAAAAAGTTCTCATTAGAGTTTTTCTGCATAAGGGAAAATATGATTTTGATAATTTGCAACTAGCTTTTGTCACTTCGCTTGTGATTCCTTATAAGAAGAATAAAAAAAATGTAGGGATTATGAAGGAATTCTGTGGTCTCCAAACACTGTCAAAGTAATTTGAATTTCTGCATTGAACAGTAAGACACAGCTGGGACTCTACTCATTACTGGCAGCTCTCGCTATTTTTTTTTTAGTTATTGTTCTAAAAAGTTGCAGTGTCCTAAGTTGAGTAACTTACATCATATGTTTAGAAGAAAGAAGAATTTATGAAAAAAGGAAAAATGTGATGAAAAGGGAAAACATTTTACATGTTTTCTTATTGTGAAAAATGAGCTTTATAGGAAAAAAAATATTCCTAAACATTTTTGCTCTTTCACAGGAAAAACAATATTTTAATTTCATTGATTCTCAGTAGGGTATTGAGTATGCACCCATTTCCAACCTGATGAAAGACACTTCATGTCTTCTCAGTTAGCTACATGATCTGTGATGCAACTGAAATTTGTCATGTCACTTTTTCCTGTGAACGCTATTTGTCACACCATTTGTCTTACCTTTGCTTCTTTATCTGCCACTAAAAGCAGGCTAATTATTCCTGGAGGATGAAAATAATTCATCTCAGCTGGTCTAAGCAAGGCCCTTTTAACTTTTGGAGGAAGACAGGTGGCCCCTCAGCCCTCGCTTGTTGGATCAACAACATAAAATTGTAGATTTTAAAATCGCCGCCAGCAAATCTAGGAGACCAGCCTGCAGTTGTCCTCCAAAGAAGGCAGGTGTGGAGCACTGTGGTGTGCATTTCTCCTTGGGCTGACTGTCTACATGGTGGAGATGTAATCCTTCTGCTGCCCCAGAGCCACATGTATTCACAGTCTTGAAAACCTGGGTCATCAGGCTTTGACCTGCCCAGGGGTGCGTGTTTATGCTTGCAGAACTGTTTACTTCAGCAGAGTCTTTCATGTAAACGCTAGATAACAGGAATGAAAATTGACAGGTTGAGACCTCTAAAATACTTAGTCGAAGTAAGGAAGGATTTTGTTGTCTCTCTCCTTTTTTGTTTGTGATATATTTACGCAGTTTGGAGTGATTTTGCCCCTTAAAATTTACATTTCATACATTGTCAAACATTAGGTGACTGAGGATGCTAATAAGGAACCTGTTGCCTTGAAATCTAATTCCCACCCATTCCTTCATTACCTGAGTATGTGCATTTTTCCATGTATGAGTGTATGGTCTGTCTGGTATTCTGCAAGAGAATGTAAAAGCAAAATTTTCATGTTAAACTTGTTGCTTTATTATTCTTTGATAGCTCTAAGCATCTGTGCTTTGCTGCAGCCTAATGTAAAGACATGTTTTAATGTAGGTCGGTTATTCCAATCATATATTGGGTAGTGTTTGAAAGAGCTTTACAAGCACAAATTGTTTTTCTTGCAATTGTCTAAGAAATAAATGCAGTAGTTTTCTGTAAATAATAAATAAAAAAGACTATATAATATGCAGAGAACATAATGAAAAGAGCTTCTTTCCTTAGGGAAACCTACTGTGCAGTTCAGATTGTTTTAAAAGCAAACTGCGGAGCTCAGCAATTGCATTATCCAATTAGGGATGCCTGTGTCCATCCTGGTAGACCAAAGACAGAAAAACTGCTCCTGTTTGTGCTGTACTGTCTTTAGTGAGGCATTTTCCTCCAATTCCTTGTCTTCACAATATTTACTCGTCTTTCTTTCCCCCCCCAGACACCTTTAGTTTGTGGTAAAAATAATTTTGTATCATCCGGTTGCCTTCCACAACAATTAGTTCTCTGGTAGTACTTAAAACGATGCTTGTTTTCTAATTCCAGTGGTGTCTGAAGGAGGCAAGAATGGCCTTCTGAGCTGTTAGACTCTGAAATGAAATAGTAAATCAACTGCTGATAAGACATATATATCATATTAAACACAGGGAATCCACCAGAAAATCATTACGCTAAAAAGCGACAATTTTGATTGATTAAAATGGTATGGGCTGGATAGTGTTAAATCATAGTGAGTGATGTGACATTACAATTTTACATATCATATTTCTGTCAAGACAATGAAGGTAAAAGGCATTGTCATCAGACGATAACGGACAATAAGAGGAATCCTGATGTTAGATTTATTACTTGGTTTAGATTTAGAAAGAAGTAATTCTTGTCTTGTGCCACTTATCAAATGACTGTAAATTTAGTGATGATGTAAAATTCGAAGGCAGAGCCACTTATAGTTTTGACAAAGTGCCAGCTATAAAGTATTTACTGTTCTCAGTGGTTCTGCCTTGCACACTTAAATATTTATCAGAAACGTGAACTCTTCTGATAAATGTTTCTGATCTTTGCTGTGGATTTTTTTCAACATTTAGATTTTTCATCAGAAGCTGATCTCCCATATTTCACAATAGTAACAATCTTTTACTCTCTTTTAAATTAAAAGGACAAAAATACAGTATTTTTTGTAAAGCACATTCTCAGCATATTTATTTCTTAGAATATGAAGTGCATAATGTTTACAGGACCACATTCCTTTCATTTTTGTTGACCATTTGTAGACATAATTGGTGTCATGAATGCTAAGGACAGTCATAACTCACGTGCGCTTTTCGAGGCAGCAGTCACGGAGCCTTGTCACTGCTCACATGCACCTATTACCTCCTGCTGATAGGTTAAACTTTTTCTCATATTGATATTGTATTTACTTTCTGTGTTTGTGGCTTGGAAGACCACTCTAACACACACGTTTTTCACCTGTGGCTCTTCTCCTCTACCAAACTGCCTGCCCCAAGGAGGCTGCAAAGCAAGACGAGAAGTAGTAGGCACATGCTGGTTGTGCATCTCTGATGGAGCCTCTTGAGGCTTCACTTGCTTTTAATATTATTACGACAGAGTTAGCCGAGTGAGACAAGGTGAGAACAACTCAGACATTGAATATCACTGCAGACCTCCAGTCAATGGTGGAAATGCATAAAAAGAAGCAAGGGCAAAAGCTCTGCAGATGTCGCTGAAAACATTTGCCATCACACCTGCCTTCTCAAGGTCTGCTTGCATCCTGTGCTGCTGAGAATAACGCTGTGCATTCAATTATGCTAACTCCAAAATTGGTTTGGGGTACGAAAGCAACAGCCTAATTTTGGCTTCATTGTGGCAGCGCTCCCCCTCCTCCGCCTCCCCTTTCAAGATTTCATTACTGGTTTAGTGCAGGATATAAGTGACAGACCATTGCCTTTTATACCAAATGACTACAAAAGTATTTAGCTGCAGAGGATTAATTTTTTCACATTCATGGTCAGGGAATGTGAGACTGACTTACATTAAATTTCCCATGCCATTTGGCTTTCTGAGGCCTGTGCAGTGAAAATAAAAAAGTTTCCATGGCCTGGATGAATTTCTGATGAATAGATAAGGCTGGGTATGGAGCAGAGATCTGTGACCCTCTGCAGCTTGCAGTCAGCCACTCCACAGCTTCTTTGACATCAAAGGTTGCAGATTGTTGTGAATGAATAGAGCCCTTGCAAATCGCGTCTGCTAAACACAGAAGAGCTGGGTAGCCGTCATCTTAAAAAACTAAGAGTTTGTGAATTGGGGCAGATTATTAAGGCCTTCTTAACGTACCTCGGCAGCCTAAATCCGTGGAAACTCTAACTGAAAGTTAGCTCCTCTCTTACAGGCTTCTTTTCTTTCCTCACACATCCAGTGGACGCAGTTAGACATACGCTTCATTAAAAGGGAAAACAGTAAGGGCACCTCATAATTAAACCTACTGAGCTTTGCAATCTAAAGAGTGCCGGAGAAATATTCAAATTTCCCATAGGAGCCATAAAATTGTAAAATGACAACCGCACCTCCAGATAATTTTATTTTTGCAAGTACTTTTAGAGGGCTAGCACTTTCTGCAGGCGGAGGAAAGTGGGAGGCTGGAAAGCTGTCTTGTTTCATAGAAGTTTTCTTTTACGCCTATATAATCTGATTATTCTAAAAGCTTGTTTGTCATAAACTTTCAGCTAGGTTGGTACAGGCCTATCTTTGGAGGGCTACAGTCAAGGTCTTTGTGATCCTGTAGCCAGAATTTAAGTGGTTTTGAGCATTCCAGTGGCCTGCCTGTACTTTGCCTATTCTGACCAGCACGTTCTGGATTTACACAGGGCATTCACCCCATCACCAATGTGAATGGAGAAATCCCTGAAGTTAAGAAAAAAAAAAAAAAGTTGTCTTTTCTATAATGGACTGTCTTGAAGCTATTCCTTCGATTCCTGACCATTTTATGCAGAATCACATGGGGGAAAAAAATCGACTGCTTTCATGGCAATCAGTGTCGGTTCTTCCAAAGCTTTGAACAGGGAAGAAGTTAGGTCTTCTGCTCATGAGTTTACACGCCGTCATGTTTGCTCAGTTACTGAAAGGAAATTCTCTTTGTTCCACTCACGCTATTGCACAAATGGCTTTCGACCTCTGGTGCATCCTCTATCGCCACTTTGCAGTTCTCCCTCGCGTTTTTCAGAAAGCCTTACCCCGAGCGGCACTAGCACCCCGTCCCTCCCTTCTTCCAAGGAATAAAATCAGGCTGGCAAAGCAACCGCCTTTGCCAAGGAAGGAAAACAGCTCCGGAGCCGGCTCTCCCGGGCCTCGACGCTGGATGTCACTGCAGGACCGGGGAGGAGGCGGGAGCGGAGCATCCATCCTGCGGGTCCTCCTGCCTCCGCGGCCAAAAAAAAAAAATAGAGACAGGGAGAAACGGGGATGGGAGACGTCCTGCGCTGCCTGCAAGTAACGTGAAAGGCTAATGTATTTTTCTGTCTCGGAAACTGGTGAATTGCAGGGCGCGGCAAGTGGGGCAAAACCAGTTTTCCTGTGGGAGGAATCTTTTTGATTCAAGTTGCAAGATAGTGCTTTTTTTACGTCCTGGAGGCTTTTAGAGAACTTGCTCAGAGAAAATCAGAATTACCGATTATGGGATACTAGTGTGTTTATTTACCACTGTGTTCGGCACAGTCAAATACAGGACTCGGAGCTTTGCTAATTTTCAAACTTCATCTACAGTTTTTTACCGAAAGTAAAACAAACTGATCTCAGCTTGTAACATTTGTTTGATTTTATTTTATTTTATTTCATTTCATTTCATTTCATTTTTTTTATATATTCCCCACTTTTCACTTTCCGTACCTTCATGTATCTTTCCTATCTGTACTTACCATCAACAAAACTCACTTTCACTCACTTTTTGTGCACATTTTCAGTATTTAAAAAAAACCTGTTCAGTTTCTTCTAATTTTCTTTCTAACTCTTCTCTTTCTTTCCCGTGTTCTCTTTCTGGATGCAACATGACCTTTAGACTTTGTTTTTTTCAGCCAGATACTCTTTTCTGTCATGCTCCTCTTCACTCTGTTGTGTTAAGCATTTTACTCTGCCCACCTTTTTCCATGGTTCATCCAGCTACAATCTCCCTTCTTCTTCCTCCCCCCTTGCTTTTCTTTTCCTGTCTTACTCCTGTTTTGTGTTTCCTCTGAATGTCATCTTTTCTCATTATTTTTTCTTACCTGTTTTGTCCCTTTATTCTTCTGTCTCGATCAGCTGAACTCTCCCCATCCTTACTGCACATCTCTTTGAAAAAGTATATGTGTACTTTTGGACTGTTTATTTTCTCATCAGTTCAGGGACAAGGGGAAGAGGAATGCAGTGACAGACCACTGCCTGGCCAACAATTTTTGCCACTGCCATCAGATCTGACTTTGGCTGCAGTTAGGTACTGCAAGGCTGTGGTTTCCAGTAGAGCTGGTAGAAGAATGTCTTACAATCCAGACTGTGAATTCAGCCTCCTTTGCTTACTGGCTTTCTTTCTAAGTTGATTCTGTTTTTCTCTCAGAAACTTTAGTAGTCTTCGTTGTTAACTGTGGAGTTTATACAGAAACATACATCATGTATGCACCAAATGTCTTCATTCAATTTAAGTGGTTGACATTGAATAATCAGTAGGCATCAGAGTGAACATATGACACACAGACAGGTGATAAGGGCAGGGACACCCAGTTATGAAGGAAAAAATGCTTCTTCAAAATGTTTCATATCACCGTCTCAGAACTGATTGCTCAGTTAAGACATGTAAAGTATATTCAAAAGACCTCAGCCTGGAAGCTGAAATTTCAAACTCAAATGGAAGCTAACAGTGTGCAAGTAAATAAAAACCTTGGCTTTACAGGCTTTTACACAAGTCCCAGTGATCTCTTGCCTTGCTAACATCTTTCTATGCTGTAAATGCTAACTAGTTTTCTTTTAAGCTGATTAACCAATGTTATAATCACCAGTCTAAATTAATAAAAATTATTTCTAACAATTGCCCAGCATGGATTTTACTGTTTCTTATGATGTTTCATAGTGAAAGTTCAAGCCTGAAAGATTGCACATTATTTCCGAACATAGCAAACCATTAGGCCCAATCCCCCTACAACCTTGGTTATCTTCTCTTTACACCATCATTGCTACAATGCCACCAATATTTGCTTATTTATAACTTCACATGGGAGAGTTTGGACATAATCTTTTATGACTACAGGCTCTTTACTGAATTTTTCATTTTAGCTATTTGTTCTTTATTAATTGGGATTGCTGATTAGCCTCTAGCACAAGACATTGTTTTTGCTCACCCGACAGACAATGAAAGATAATGCATACAAATAATTCAGCTGTGTTCATAGAGCGGGTGAGAGAGTTGCAACACATAACAACACAGCTCCATTCCCGTCCTGTTTGAAGACATAATGGGTGAACATCTCCTTCTCTTCCTTTGTCGCTCCCCTCAATGGAAATCATTGCAGCTCTTCGGCTTCTTGTTATTCATGCAAACGTTTTTGGCTCAAAGGAGAAATTTTTTTTGGCATCGCCAGAGTGTTTCAGAAGAGCGTTGTTAGGGCTGGGATACTGGACCAGACAGAAGCAAGAATCGGCTGTATCAGAGTACAAAGTACAGTATGGAATAAATTGCCCTCTGAAGCCGAAATAGTGTTAAGCTTGTGTCCTGAAGCCCAAGGCTTTTTCTCTTTCCAGCAATCTTTCCCTTCATGTTTGTTAATGGTAGCTCTTGATACTTTTATAAACCATTTAAATATTAACTTTTTGAGTCCTGGTAACATCACCTGCCACTGTTCAAGCAGGTCTAGCTTCTGGGTGGGTTGTTCTTGACGTTCAGGGGTACAGCTGCAACAGGCAGCCTATCATCAAACAACGTTTTTGGGCACTGTAGCAACAAGCCCACGTTGAACACTGCTGCGTGGTGAATGGTATACATGCTCAACTGAATGTAAAATGAAATTAAGGTTCCATTTTTTAAGTGTTTCTGATTAGTGCAGTGATGTAGCCCCAAGAGTCCCAAAGGCAGGATCGCCATTGAAGTAAATCTGTCTTAATTAATATATTGCAGGTAGACCAACTGTAAATTTGGATTACACTGGAAGCATATTTTTCGATGTACTAGCCTCACAAAACGCTAATGGGACTGTGCAGGGGCTGGCATATTCCCACTTGCTGCTCTCTCTCTCTTTGCTCAGCAGGCTGCTAGCCACCCATAATTAAGGCAAATAAGCTCTCCTTTCTCTGACGTTGTTTTAAGCACGTTTGTTGTTGCTAAAGCAGCATGGTGTGGTTCAGTGGGTCTCGGCAGAGACCCCAGATCAGGCACTGCAAGACATAAGGGTATAAGACATAGCTTACCCTTAGCTCAGGATACCTTGCCGTGCAACTAGGAGGTAAATTCAGAAAAGAGGTTAAGAGAACATGCCAAGACTCCTCCAGCTGTGAAACAGCCCCTTTTCCTCTTCCCCCCACCCCTTTTTCTTTCACTCTCTCCCCTTCTCCTTTCCTCCCTCGCTCTCGCGCCGGCTCCCCCCTCCCCAGCCTGCAGCTGGTAATAGTTTAAGGGGCATGTTGCTGTGTTAATACCTTGTTAAGGCTGTTTCAGCTGCTGGGTCTTTGAGAGGTCAGTGTCAGGACTGTTTTACTGTGAACCCTTGATGTGCAGGGTAAAGCTGGGGACAGGTAGAGCTTCCACCCTCTCACACCGCGGGGAGCCAAGCTGCTGCAGGCACCCCCTCCCGCAGAGCCCTGCCGCTGGCAGCACAGGCAATAAAAAATAATATGGTCCTGGTCAAAAGTAATTAGGGCAACTTAAAGAAGCACTTATATTAATGGACTAGACATAACATCACCGGCATTGCTCGGTATTTCTCATTTCAGTGTGGTAAGGCTGCAGGTGTTAAAGAGCTGTTGAATGCTGTTGTCTGTGCAATTCTGGCAGGTAGCAAAAATCATTCCACAGCTCGTAAAGTAAAAGCGAAAATAGGGGCATACGATTAAAAATATAAAATGTTAGTGTATTTGTACTTCTGGCATTACATCACTAGTGTCTGAGTCTGCTGGGTTTCTAGCACAAGGAGATAGTATTAGGGGTAAGCCAATGGCAAGGTCTGAAAAGGCAGGATTGAGATGTCATTTCTCAGTTTAAGAAAATATTTTCTATTTTCTAATGGAAGTTGTATGAAAAAATATATATTACTTAGACTATAAGAAAGAAAGAAAAGAAAAATCTATCTTAGAGCCCAAATGCAAAAAAAAATCCACTTTGGGTTCATAGTATTTCTAGCAGGGGGAGAAAAAGGGTGACTCAAAACACAGCATTTTTCCTTTTTGCTTTTTCTGGTTAGTTTTAACACACAGGTTGAGTGGTCAATTTTTGTACTCAATTGGTTGCGAGGTTAACCATAGGCCAGGCGTACTTATGATTTTGTAATACCAGCTTTATTCACTGGCTCTGCCTACATTTTTTAAGATCTGTTTATTCCATAATACATAATTAAGGAAAATTATTTCTCAGTAGTTATTTATTAATGAGGAATACATGAGAAGCAGTGTAACATTTATATTGTGTTCAGTGTATGCATGCATATCCTGAAAGGCAGGAATGCAACCACTACTCAAAATTAGCGAATAGGCTCTCTGAAAGTCTTCTACTGCACCTGTTTGTCATATGAATCAATATTTCACTTTCAGAAATAGAACTAGAAATATAGCTCAGATATAGTCATGCATTCTACAATTTTATATTTCCCTTTCATTTTCCTAACTTCATGTTTGTTTATCGAAGTTGCTTTATTTCATCACGTAAGTATCCCAGCTATGCATATCACCTGTTCATGAGAAAAGAAAGGCATAATACCCTTTAATATGAACATAACATAATTCTTCAATTTCTGCTAAATACATGTGAGACGTAAGTTAAATTCGGCAGCAAAAGTACGACCCTGACCTAGGCCCTTTGACGAAAAAGCAAATTCTGAGAGATAAGCCTGGCAGTGTCCTCTGAACCCCAGCAGACATCGGCTCAAATGCTATGTAATCAAAACATATTCTGCTTCTAGGGGTGGGCAAACAAAATACTGAAATTTGCTGAACAGCATGAACATCAGCAGTACTGGGCAATCCCAATTAGAAAGCATTCAGTTACTGGGTATCTGCAAGTGCACGTGCCAAAACAAGGTTATGGGAGGTTTTCAAGTCTCATGAATCTTGTCGGAAATTAACAGGGGAAAATCATTATTTTTGTGGCATCAAGAAGCTAGAGATTACAGTAAATTCTAGTGCCTGCTATGATAGTCCATTTGGAGATAGAAGAAGGGGGGTTAGGCAGAGGAAGCCTGCTAGTGGTTCTCATTGTTGATCAAATTGTTTAGCGCAGGAAGAAAGGAAGTGAAGCACATATGCCTCAGTAGTACTTATTTGGCAGGTTGCAGTAAAAATTGATGCTTTCATTCTTCTTTGAGAGTCCATTCAAGCTGTGGTGTTTCAGCTGAACCTAGTTTTCTGTAATTTTAGACAGTTGGTACATCTCTTTAAAAGGAATTTCAGAGGCATGAAGCAAAGCTGTAAATAAGACTTGCATTGTATTTGCAGTGGATCAAGTACCTGCTACAGATCAACTAGGTGAATGTGCAAATGTTTTGCATTTAGAAGCCTTTCGGTTATTTACTCGTGTGATGGACATGTGCAAACTAGGCTCATAACCATATGCTTATATTTTTGCAAAACTGTCTTCTGTCTCTGCCTCGTCCGTGGTTTGGAAGTTAGGGCTTGATGCTATTGTTACAGTTCAAAAAGACAGCTTTTCTCTTGTTCTGCTTAAGAAAGTGTATATCAGAGCAGTGAAAAATACCTTCTTGTACGGTTAGCCTCATTCTGGTGGTCTTTTGTCTGTCACCAGCAATCTTCCACATCCTTCCCTTGCCAATTCATCTTCCCCTATCTCTTCTATTGCATGAACGTGGCCTCATCCAGATCTATTTAGAACAGTATGTAGTCCCTCCCTCGTCTATTATCTCTACACCAGTGATGATACTGAATGGGATGAGTGGGAGTAGCTTAAATGGAGGACAGTAAAAAAAAAAAAACCAAAGTGCCACAGCACTTTTTGAGACTCTGGAAGTTTAGACTGAAAAAAAAAAGGAAGGGGCAAAGTGATGTTCATAGGATCCCTTTTACATTTTGGAAGAAAAAATTAAGTCAGCAGCAGCTAAAAAGGTAATGCAGAAAGGAGGTGATGAGAAATAAAACTGATTAAGGCCTGAGTAGACAAAAACGAGTGCCACCATTGCCTAAAGTGCTCATCCTTCCAAATCTTCCCATTCAATCAGCAGAGGAGACAGAACTATAGATAACCTCAGTAATAACATCTGTTCAGGATGGATGTCAAAGAATATTAACTGGAGGAGCTGCGAATGCTAAAATAGCTGAGTCCTGCTGGAGGTATGCCAACAAATGATAATGTGGCAGTCTCTTCAAGAATTAATATTCTTTAGGCACTAAGCTGTCCTTGTCTTGTATATCAGGTCTGGTGGCTAAGATGCTGTATCTCCCAAGACAAGACTGCATCAAGTAGATAGCACGTATGTGGCCAGAGAGGTCAAATAATCACTTCCTATGCTTTTTCATTAACTTACTTTCTCTCCTGAATCTGGCAATTAAATAATTTTCTATCTCAGAAATGACCATTTTTATGCTAGTTCACTCTTGAAAACAGGTGATTTTTAACACAGTTTGAGCATGGTATTTTGGTTACAAACTGGAATGATGCCAACGATGTGATACGTTTTCCAACCATGAGCAGAGGAAATGGTTGCTGTTTAACTACTTCAGTGTTATGAATATTTTACTGGAAAAACTTTGAACTGTTGCTAGAATTTTTTTCCTCTGAAACTGATATAGTGGCACTGAAAAAGATATGATGGTCTTGGGTGATGTTAGGAAAGCTCTGGAAAATTACTTTGAACACAAAGAAAGTGCAAGGGGTAGACTACTTTTTGAGCATAAAAAACCTGGAAATTGTATGCTTGGCTTCTCATTCACTCTCTTGCTACTTTAGAAAATTCATTAAAACATTAGACAATAAGTCACTCAGCCGAGATTTCTGTAGAAAGGAGAACATGTACTGACTAGAGCTAAACAGACACTGGAATTCTTATCCTCTGGAAATTAAAAATAGTACCATTCAGAACTGCAACAAAAATGACATTTTGAAATTTTCCATGTAATGAAAATTCTGACATTTTGCTTAGAGAAGGTCAGAGTGACATTTCATTGTGCAATACTGAGAATATTTCTGAGGCTTCCTGGGTCATCTCCAATCGCCTGCCAGGTAGAAACCCGAGGATTTGGGGGTCCTGTGTAACGTGATGCTCCTTGGGTGCTGAGGGGCAAAGAGCTTGGACACGTGGTGTCTGCAGCAGCCTGCCTGATGGGTTGCCACAAGGCCAGATGGACAGGCTGGCGGGACGCCAGGCGGATTCTTCTGAGTTTTACTGGGATTTAGCAACAACCGACATGTTCTCACCAAACATTTTGATTTTGATAAATCAGTGTTTTAGAAAATCCTAACTGCTTATGTTAGTAAAGTGCTTTGCTATCTGTGAGTAAACAATCTTGTAAACCAGCTAAAGATCATTACTCTTTCTCATTTCCTGATCATGTTAAACATTACAGAACATGACATTGCTTTTTTAAGACAAATAGAGAAGTATGGGCTTTAGAATTTTTTTTTCTTCTAAATTTTAGGGTGATTTTTACGTTGGCTCAGTCATTCTGTGGCTGAATTCAGTGCTCTTGGGTCCTCCATTATCTGGCTGTTGCCTTACCCTTTAGTTTCTTTTTTTTTTATTTGCCAGTTGTGGCATACAGTATATTTGGGATAATTCCAGAGGTTTAAGAGCCTCCTTTCCCATCTGCTTTCTTGAAACTGTGCAGTCTGAATCGGTACTGCCATCTGGGTAGGAATATGATCTTCTGATGGAATGGAATCATTTTATGTAAGCTACAATGAATACATTATATGAATGGGAGACAGAGATGTCAATGAAAATGTAGCCCCACCCTTTGATCGCAGAGATCCTTCCCTGGCTAGAGCAACTAAACCATTTCCCATTCAGGTTGGTAGGTATTAAATAATGCTCTTCCAGTGAGCTGTACTTTCACTTGGAGTCCTACTACAAAGTGGGAGTTACAAGGGCATGAAAACTGCAGACATGATCTATTTATGGTGGACCTATACGCACAACATCTCATCAGCAGCAACGTGGGAGTTGCTGGGTCTCACATCCTCTCCAGCACACTGATGTCAAATCCCTGATGCTGATATACAGTACAAATCAGATCTGATATGAGACAGAGGTTTTCACCCTTTTTTGTGTCCTTTTCCTGCCTTTTTGTAAATTACAGTGGAGAAGACTAGCAGAAAATCCATGTTCTGCCCTCCTCAGCAGTCCCAGGGAACTTCATGCCCATATTTTTTGTGTTATGTTCCTACCCTTCCTTCCTGCCAGGTAAGGAACTGTGGATATAGGGCATGCTTGATCCCCAGGGTACTTGGTCCTTCTCTTCCTATCAGAGAAATGTGCCTAATATTTCCAAGAACCAAGTTACATTTTAGCCCATAAGTGAAGACAAAAAGTACAGAAATAAATGTTGGTCCTAGTCTAGCCCTTTGACAGCCCATTAGACTGATTTCAGCATACCTGATTTAGGCTATTATACAACAGCTAAACTCCCCCTGGAGGACCAGATATCTTTGTGAACAAAATACTTACTTCTATTCTCCAACTTCCACAACTTTTTTTGGGGTGAAATTAATGCTAATAAATATCTTCTAAATTATTTTACTAAAAAGCAGTATAATATAGATAAGCTCCAGAGAATAGCTTAACAGAAAACCCAACCTTTAGTTTTCTGCTGAAGAAAAAAGTTCATATTATCTATATACATTCTAATACTTTCCCCGTTTCATTGTGTTACTTGAACATTTTCAAAATTCTGTGCTATTTAATATATAAAACACATGCTATATAACATCGGGTTTATTGATAGGGAGAATAATTGACAATAGTTTAATTTGATCACCCTGGTTTGGCAAGTAATTATCTCTACTGGCTAAGGATTACAAAATGACCCAAATAATCTTATCTCTTTTGCTTCTAAGGATGTGTAACTCAATGGCGATTTGCAGTAATTTTGCAGGTTGTGACTTTGCTGTCTTCATAGAATATGCTTCAAGAAATTCTGAATCAAACTGGTGCAGAAATTTTAAGGAATTGCAAAAAGTTATGTCATAAGTTTTACTTTCTTTTAATTACAGTAAACATTCACCCTTATTTAAACAAATTGAAGAACAAGAAGATAAATCATGGAGAAGTAAGGCAGTGATAACAAAAATATTAAGAGTGAAAAATAAGAGATGTTGGGGAGACCCTTCCCCCCCTCCAATTATGTCAAAATAGTTATTTGTACTGGCCTTTTATATCTTCACATGAAATTAGTAACACTTACCCAGAGAACTGAGGAAGAACTCGGCTCGTTACCAAAAGCCAAAGCGGCTTTGCATGCATTTGCACATAACTTCCTACTTGAAAGAGATGTAAGAATTCTGGAGATGTAATATAGTCATTTTGTTTTCTGTCACCTCACCTAAAAATGCACCAGGCTATTCTGCAGTAAAAAAATAAATCAAGCAAACAAATGAAAAAAATCCCATTGCCTTTTTTAGAGTAGCATCATTGATTAGTTTTAGGTATCTCTGAGGCAAGGAGAACTTGCACAAATGTTACCTCATCATGCCTATGGGCTGGCTATTCAAGTAGCATAAGGTAAAACGAGAAAACAAAACAATTTACAGCACAGGAATTGATTTCTGGAACTGCACACCTGCATTCCCTTGTGCCTCCTGGGGAAATGGTGAGGAGTTTCCTCTGGTAACTCAAAGACCTGTGCGTAGGCTGCTTTGATCGCACTGCTGACTTCAGTGAATTGGGATCCACAGAAACCTCAGCTCCCTTTCAACTCCGTTGAGCTACAGAAACCTGTTGGGTAGTTCTGCTGGGGCACGTTTGCTCTATGATATCTGCTAAAGCTATTTAGAGCTACAAGGGAAATTACAGCTGGTGACTAGAAGAGGTTTGAAAGAGAAGGTGTCTATTATCCAGACATATAAATTCTGCTTTCATTCTCGCAGAGAAGATGACTTTCTGACCAAGAACTGGAGCAGCTGTTCCCAGTCCACTGACAGCATGGGAAGCACAGCCTTGTGGGGATACCCAGGCTTCCCGGAGAGTGACTACAGAGCTGGCTGGCTTTGAGCTGAGCATCTGTCCAAAGAGTCCTGAAAGCTGGAAGCTGGTAGTCTGCTGCTCCCTTAGAAACTCAGTTAATCCTTCATCAGCCTTTCTTTAGTCAAGCAACGCTGTTATGCTCCAGAGCATTTAAATAAAAATTTCAAAGTCCTTACTGCTTAGTCGTTTCGTTAAACACATTTACCCTCCTGTGAGGTGTGTGAGGGGGTTGATGGAAGAGAGGGGAAGAGGACGTTGCTGTTGCTTCTTGAGATTGTCATAATTTATAGGCAGTACGGAATCAGTTCATAATTTCAAAGTTTAAATAGGGTAAATTCTGCAGGTTTCAGATTAATGGCTTCAAACATGTTATAAAATAGATGGTGAACCATGGAGGTGTGTGCTTCGTGGTGGGATGGCTACCCAAAACCACGCACTCTTGGAATCCATTATGGACCTTCAGAAAAAATAATAAAAAACAGGAATAGGCAGACGTGCAACAGAACCCCTCCTCAGCTTCTCTCCTCTCTTCTGCTTGTGATCACACCTTGGAGGGGTTAGGAGTTTAAAAAATATAGCAGGAGGGCCACTTCAACTTTGTTTTCCTCTTTCTGAGTGTTTTCTAAAAATAACGGTTCTGTTTTACTCTTTTTAAAGAAATCACAATGTAAAGATTTAACCAAAGGTATTTGAAGCTAGTCTGACCTTCTGGTGAAGGAGTTTTGTATTTGAAGACTGGCTGGCTCTTCTTGCAGTGACTGGTGAGTGCAATCTCGGACAGTCTCCATGTGTCGTTGCTGCTAATGTTCAGTAACTATTAACCAAATTTTTTTCTTCTTGGTGGAAAACGACACAACAATTGTTCAGTTGGCATTGGACACACTAAATGCCCAGCAAGGAAGTACCAATATAGAATCAGTAAGGAATATTAGAGCTGCTATTTTAGCAATGTTTGTTATTCTGATGGCAAAAGTAAATACAGATGTCTTCAGTGCTGAGACATCACAAGTGATCCAAAGGCTGCAGGAGTTTGATTTGCTCTCTATGCCACCTAGAAAGGGTCAGATTTAGTAGGAGTAGGAGTAAAAAAAAAATGTGGGAGAGGGAGAGGCAACTGCATGAACTCCAAATGCCTATAATTCAAATTATTTTGATGATAAACCAAACTGGGCAGACGATATGCAAAAGAAAAGACTTCCTTACACAGAGATGATTTCTTGCAGAAAACAGATTACATGATTCCTTGAAGGTTTGAATTATGATAATTCAGCATCAGACAAAATATCTGAAGTTCTTTTTAATGTTAGAAAGAATTATGCAGAAAAGCATAAACTTAAAATGGAAGAAATTTGCCTTCTGTTTCCAAGATAAGAATGTTCCTGAAAAGCTTATATTATATATTTATTAGCAGAGAGTTCACAGATGGCTTCCCTAGCAGTTGACTTTGCAGACACATATTGCTGACTTCATGAGCTAATAGAAAGAAAAGGCTTTTTCTGCATACCTTGCCTATAGTGGTTAGATTTACTAGAGAATGATGCACATAATCCCCATATATAAACCAGTCAAGGCATATTTGCTGCAAGCTTAAGTGCTTCACANCTTTGGCTTACAAGATTACTGAGCTTTATGTTCTAGTTCATTCCAGAACTGGTAAAATGCAGGGTGCTGGTGTGTATTTTTCTTTCCAGTTCTTCAGTGAATGAATATCCTCTTCCCTACATCAGAAGATATGGTCTCAGCAAGGATGTTCCTCATCGCACTGGGAAAAGTAAATACTGGAGTACATGATTTAATTCGTCATACTTCCCTGTTTGTCTGAAAAAAGCAGAGGCATCCACGCTTTATTTTAGGACCAGATCATCAACTAGAATAAATCAGCATAGCTCTGGTGACTTCACATGATTTCAGATGACACAAGTGGTAGTCCATGAAACAAACAGAAACTGGATTTTTTCCACATCAATTCTACAATACTGAAAGGAAATAATAGCTGCAGAAGGTAATGTGCTGATGAGGAGACAAAGGAAAGACCTATAAGTTTGCATGGCTTCCTTAGGAGCTATCAGACACATCTGCAAAAGATTTTTTTAAGTAGTATGAGCTTTTCAGTTTAATTGGAGCTATTATTTGTGGACAAAAGTTTTGCTCATGGAGGAAGGGAAAAAGGTGTGATGTGTAGTATCAGAAGGAGATAAGGATCTTTATAAAAGAAGGCATAGAAGGACAGAAGCATAATTAAGCTGGACTGACTGGGAAGGTCATGACAGAATAACAGGTATCAAAGGATGCAAAAGCAGAGAAGTGTTGGCATGGTGACTAGGAGGCACTTTAGTATTAAATATAGTACATTTCAGATGAAAACATAGAATAGCAGCCTGATCACAAATAGTGCTGGATTTTCAGTGATTCACATTACCAAAAACATAAAGGAAAACCTTGGTGTTCTGCAGTACTAAATAAAAATTTTGTTTATAACTTTAAAAAAAAAAAAAAAAAGATTTTTGGGGCTTGTAGTGACTACTGTTACCTCCTGTATATCATACTCATTGTTTTTCCACCAGGTTACTCTTATTGTTTTCCCTTACAGTCTTTTAAAAAGTAGATTCCTGTTTTCTTTTGAACCAAGGTAGTCTCCCAATTATTATTGTTGTATTAATGTGTCTAGTTAGAAGATGCTGTGCTCCATCCCCCAATTTGGGCAGTATTTCAGTCATCTCTGAAGACCAGGGAACAGTTACATAAAAAATCTGCCTTTACCTACACATGGTTAATATCATGTTTTTCATTGTTTCCAAACAGTATTTTGAAAATAGTTGTTTATAGCTCTGGTGCCTTTGAATGCTTTGTTTTCTTAAAGGGCAAGCATGGTAAAATAGAGACCTGTTCATCCGTCTGTGAACCATAAAAAAGAAAATTAGCAAAGTGACCAAATCTCTCTCTTACCTGATATCAGTTCTTAATGGTCTTTATAAATTTACTGAAAGTCTGGTTGGGAGACAAAGCTTGTGATGTGTTCTCTGCACTAAATTATTTTATTTCAAACCCAGTCAGCCTAGTTAGTCAAGTTTGGGACTCCATTTTAAGTGAGCGGGTGCTCTAGCTTCCAGGTGTCTACTGACTGTTGTTACAGTAAAGATCAGCTACAAAAAAGTAATCTTATCTAGGCAGACTTTGAGATCTTTGTGGGTTTTATTGATACTTAATCTTTATTTGCATGCTGGTGAATTAGGCTACAGCTCACTTGCATTCTTCATAGATGACAAAAAAATGCATAGGCTCTGTAGGTTTAGCAGTGTGTTACACATGCACCCAGAGGAATCCCATTGCAGTTGCTTCCTTAGAATCGTAGGTGCTTTGCTGAAAATGCAGATGATCAAGCTTTTAGTTCTGGAGTTCCTGTAAGAGTGGTATTTCAGTATAAATGGCTGCTGCCATTTTTAATTTTCCTTTTGGACAGCTGGAAATATTTCTATGTTGCATTTACAAAAGCTTATATCCTTCATAATTTTATTTTCCTTGTGCATGTACGTGCGTGCTTGTGTGCACGTGCATCCATGAAAAAATCTGTCCAAATAGCTGTTTGGTGCCTTTTTCACACTAGTGTTCTTTATCGGGACTGTCTCTCGAGGTTTTGAAGTGATACTCGTTCAACCAAAGCTGTGGCAGAGATGTTGTAACTAGCTGTATTGGGTTTGTATGGCAAGGTTTTGGTAGTGGGGGGGGTTACAGGGATGGCTTCTGTGAGAAGCTGCCAGAAGCTTCCCCTATGTCTGATGGAGCCAATGGCAGCTGGGTCCAAGTTGGACCCACAATGGTGGTAGTGCCTCTGGGATAACGTATTTAAGAAGGGTGAAAAGAACTGCACAACAGCCTGCAGCC
>VYZV01006477.1:26352-38892 GCA_013401275.1 Pandion haliaetus | reverse complement strand
GGGGGGTTACAGGGATGGCTTCTGTGAGAAGCTGCCAGAAGCTTCCCCTATGTCTGATGGAGCCAATGGCAGCTGGGGCCAAGTTGGACCCACAATGGTGGTAGTGCCTCTGGGATAACGTATTTAAGAAGGGTGAAAAGAACTGCACAACAGCCTGCAGCCAGGAGAGAGGAGTGAGAACATGTAAGAGGAACAACCCTGCAGACCTGCAGGTCAGTGAAGAAGGAGGGGGGAGGAGGTGCTCCAGGCGCCGGAGCAGAGATTCCCCTGCAGCCCGTGGGGAAGAGCATGGTGAGGCAGGCTGTCCCCCTGAAGCCCATGGAGGTCCACGGTGGAGCAGATATCCACCTGCAGCCCGGGGAGGACCCCACGCCGGAGCAGGGGGATGCCCGAAGGAGGCTGTGACCCCGTAGGAAGACCACCCTGGAGCAAGCTCCTGGCAGGACCGGTGGTCTGCCCCATGGAGAGAGGAGCGCACGCTGGAGCAGGTTTGGTGCAGGACTTGTGACCCCCATGGGGGACCCATGCTGGAGCAGTCTGTGCCTGAAGGACTGCACCCCATGGAAGGGACCCATGCTGGAGCAGTTCATGGAGGACTGCAGCCCGTGAGAATGACCCACGATGGAGAAGTTCATGGAGAACTGTCTTTCGTGGGAGGGACCCCACAGTGGAGCAGGGGACGAGTGAGGAGTCCTGCCCCTGAGGAGGAAGGAGAGGCAGAGACAACGTGTGATGAACTGACCCCCAAGCCCCATTTCCCATCCCCCTGTGCTGCTGGGGGGAGGTGGTGGACAAATCAGGACTGGAGTTGAGCTGGGAAGAAGGGAGGGGTGGGGGAAAGAGGTTCTGAGGTTTGGTTTTATTTCTCATTACCCTACTCTGATTTGATTGGTAATAAATTAAACTCCTTTCCCCAAGTTGAGTCTGTTTTGTCCATGACAGTAATTGGTGGGTGATCTCTCCCTGTCCTTATCTCAACCCAGGAGCCTTTTGTTAAATTTTCTCTCCCCTGTCCAGCTGAGGGGAGGAATGATAGAATGGCTTTGGTGGGCACCTGGCCTCCATCCAGGGTCAACCCACCACACCAGCATCAGGTCAGCTCAGTCTGTCTAGATTTGAAAGGCAGCCACTTCATTGCACACTTGCAAATTATTACCAAGGCTTTGTGCTTAAGCTCAGTTGGGGTGTCTCTAGGCCCTGGTTTTGTGTGTAGTTTCTCCTTCCTAGGTTTTGCCTTGCCTGGCTGAGTTTGGTTAAACGTGTAACTTCTGTGATATAAATACTAAAGTACATTTAACTTTCAAATATTTTCCGTTGTGGTGTTTCCTCAAAACACCCACCACAAACCACCGGTCCAATCTTCTCTTTACACATTTCTTTTAAAGTTGGCTTTTTTTTCTTCCCCTTTCAATGTGCAGATGTTGTTTTTCTTATTGTATCATGTGTGATAATGACATTTTCAGAGTACACAAGTATGGGGCTTATGCAGTGTGTTTACATTTGATAGGGAAGAGCATTCCATGTAACGAAAGTATTGTAAAATAGATTTCCTCTCTGTCTCCAGGTATTCTTCCTTCTCTTTTTCAAGCTAACTTACTCTGTGATGCTAAACCAATTTGTAGGCACAAAAGCTGTCAGCAGAAGGCTTTAATATAGTTATACATACATGTATTTTGTATCTAAATAGACAGATAGATTAGGTATCTATCTGTCTATCTGATCTATCTAAACAGATATGTTGTGAAGGTGTTTTAGTCCTTTTTTGCATTTATAACCATTAGATGGTTATTTTCTTACAGGTTTGTGGGATAATTCATGTTGGAAGGGATCTTAAGAAGTCATCTAGTCCAACCTCCTGTTAAAGAACACAGCTGTAAGGTCAAAATTGTCAGGGGCTTTAGTCTTGAAAACCTCCAGGGATGGAAACCGCACAAGCTCTTACACTGCTTGACTGTCCTTGAGGTGAAAGATATTTGCTTATATCCAGTTGGAACCTCTCTTACTTCAAAATGCACTCAACTTTAATAAATTTTATTCTTTCCTTGTGCTACACAAAGCTGGGTGTAATATTCCAGATGTGGTCTAAAAAGTGCTGAGTAGGGGGAAACAATAATTTCCTTGATCTATTGGCTATGCTGTTGTGAATACTGGCCAGGAGACAGTAGGCTTGCTTTGTTGCTGGGACATGCTGCTGACTCACGTTCAGCTTGATGTTTACCAGGATCCCCAGATCCTTCTCAGCAGAGCTGCTTGCCAGCCAGTCAATCTCCAGCCTGTACTGGTGCAAGCGATTCTTCCTTTCCACATGCAGGACTTTGCATTTGTCCTTGCTGAATTCCACAGGGTTTCTACAGGCTGTTAACTCCACCCTCTCTTAAATGTCTCTGTATGATGGCCCTGTCCTCAAGCTTATCATACTGTCCCACCAATTTGGTGTCATCTGCAGCCTTGAAGAGGGTGTGGTGTACTCTCTCCTCCAGGTCATTGATAAAAGTGTTGAACAGGACAGGTCTCAGAAGATACCACTACAGTACTCCTTTTGTTATTAACATGCAGGTAGAACATAACCCATTAATGAATACCCTCTGAGCCCAACCATACAACCCTCTGGTTTTCCACCTACCCAGATCATAACATCCTATCTTAGAATGCAAGAACACTGTGGGAGACAGGGTTGAAAGCCTTCAAAAGCTGAGGTGAATGACGTCTACTGCTCTCCCATCATCCATGCATCCTGTCACTTTGTCATAGTAAGGAATCAGGTTGGTCTGGCATGATTTATCCTTGGTAAATCCATGCTGGTTGTTCCCAGTCATTGTATTCTCTGTAGTAAGACCAAAAATGTATTCCAAGAGACTTTGCTCAATTATTTTCCTGACTGATTAAGGCTTACTGACCCCCAAAGTCCCCTTTTCTGGCCTTTTTTGAAGATGGCTGTGACGTTTGCCCATCTCCAGCTGTCAGGGATCTCCCCTGATCTCCATTACCTTTCAAAGATGATAGAGAGTGGCCTTGCAAGGACATCAGCCAGTTCTCTCCACTTTCCTTTGGATGCATCCTGTCTAGACCTGTGGGTTTGTATTTCTCCAGTGGATACCATTCTCTCCAGTAATCTCTGACTCAGCCCTCATCCACAGCTCTTGGTTCTTCTCCTTGAACCTTGCCTCTAAGCATGGTGGCCTGGGAGACCTTAATGGTGATAACTGAGGCAAGGAAGGCATTGCCTACCTTATCCTCATCTGTGTCTGCTCTTGGAAATCATCCACCCCATTCAGCAATGTGCCTAATTTTACCTTGTTCAGCTGTTTACTGCTGTTGTAAAGTAGAAGCTTTTCTTTTTGCCTTTGACACTCCCTGCAAGTCTCCAGTTAAGCAGGGGCTTTCCTAACAATATCCTAATACCATGCCCAGGATGTTTCCAAATTTCTTCTCTGTAGCTCGTCCTTGCTTCATCCTCCTGTATGCCGCACGTTGACACTGGAGCTCTGTCATGAGTTACCCACCAAGGGAGGCTGGTCTCCTTATTTGTCTACTTTTCCAGACTGTTGGGTTGGACTATGCTTGCACTTGAATGTTGCTGTCCTTAAAGACCTACAGCTTCCCTGAGGTCATCTTCTTTCATGTTCCCAGGACCGACATATCCAATAACACTGCTGACATTTCTTATTGCAGAACCGCAACGGGATTTGTGGTATACCTTATTGAGCAACTGACTTTTTCCTTGTTTACAACTGATTTCTTGTATTACTTGTTATGTGAATGTCAGGTTTTAAAATGTAATAATCACTTAACAACATTTGAACCTTAATATTCCCTGGCTGAGAAGGCACTGAAGCTATGTGCAAATAAAACGTGTTCGTGCTGCCTAATTCCTATCAAGAGTTACGGCACTGTTCCACAGTATCTCTGCTGGATGAACCAGAACTGGCACATCCATTGATTTCTACCAGCTGTTTTCTGCCAATTCCAGTTCCTGACAGGTAGCAAGCTGTGTAGCTGGCAGGAAAGAATCTCAAACAGTTCAAATATGCCCCAGGGAGGGCAATTGCTTACCCTAAGCCCATCAAGGAATCGCTATTATGCTTTGCAAGATACATATACATTCACCACATCTGTCTCCTATTACTTGTACTCAGAACTGACAAAGGACTGAGACAAACATGTGCATTTTTAATACTGTGCAAGAACAAGGTGTTTGTAAAAGACAAATGTTGTAGACATCTTGGTGAATAATTTCATAATGAAACTTCTTTTGTATATTCTGTGAAATGCTTCTGCAGCTGATCTATACTTTAACTATAAAAGACCAAATCATCCATTTAAATACCAAGACAGCCTATTCAAGTACTTTAAATCTAAATTTGTTCATTTTCATCTGGTGCTTTGACAGTCTCACAACATAGTACAAGCAGCCTTAATCTGGGGACCTGCTGCCTTCTTCAGTTCCTTTTTGATTTCTCTGAAAGCTATCCTCACAAAGATTGAACCAACCAGAGGATGCTGTAAAATGCTTTCTGAAACATTAATGGATTTGGAGCAAGCTGCCATAGCTTGACAAGATACCTCCTCTCCTCAGATGAACTATGCAACTGACCATGTTCAGGCTCCTATCTCATTTCAAATGGAAAGAGCTTTGCCTTTGCTTTTGTAATGAGGTAAAAGCATCCACGTTACTAGTTAATGCAGGTCAGATAATAACTGGTAAATTTTTAAGCCATGACAACACAGTTCCTTGTGATTCCCTGTTCTTCTCTGTGTTGCTTCTGCAAAAAGTGAGGTGATAAACTCAGAAGACATTTTGTGCCTTTTTGGAAGTGAATAGGAGATGCAAGATGAATAGTAAAATGAGATTTATTAGGTAAAGCAGAGACATGTTCTGGTAGAAATATTAATACGTCTCTGTGGGAGACCTTATTTTGGTAGCAGTCTTACAGGTCTCAAAACCTGTCTGTGAGTGCACTTTTAAGATCTTGAATCAGCTGACAGCCATTAGTATAAATTTCCGTTTTATCTTCAACCCAAAATTACAGTACAAGATCAGGGATTAGAAGTAGAAATATGCAGGTGCTGGATCTAGCAGGTCAGTATCTGGTATTATGCAGAAGAAAGACATTTGGGAAGCCGCCTGTTGGCTTCATTTAGAGCTGTTCATGTTCAGAGGTCCAACATTTGTAAGTAATGTGGGTTTTTTTTTCCTTTTTTCTTTTTTTTTTTTTTTTTTTTTTTGCTTGAAGGCTAAGCAGAGAGTACAGATGCTCACTTTGTAACTGATTTGGAGTGACAGGGGTTTAGTGTAGCCCTGCAGTTACTGACCTGAAGCATTCATGATTCTGTGCCTTAAGCAAGAAGGAATAAATTATTCTACTACCTTTCACTGTCATTTTAAATCTGTAAAGGAACTGTACAGTATAAAAATTTAAGACTGTGATTCTATTGTTAACATATGATTTCTTTAAATGAGCTGTCAAAGATTAAAACAAGCTGTTGCCCAGTGCAAGTGTTGTTATTATTTTCTCAATCAGAAACTAATAAAACATTTTATAACAGGATTCTAAAGTGTATTTGTTAATTACAGTGATCATATAGTCTTTCAAATGCTAATGGTCTGACTCAAATTTCACTTTGTTTAGTTTTGTTAGAAGTTATGATTAAAGAATGGTATAGCTTTATAGTTGTTTTACTGCCATCTGTGTGCACCAGGCAGTAACTATGTACAGATGGTTGTGATTCAGAGACAGGTTGCCACATGCAAAAAAAGTATGTTTCAGTTATTTTAATAAGATTTATTGCAGCAGTCACAGTTAAATGCTTGAACCTTAATGATAATTGCTACTAATCCTTCAAGAAAAATGATCAGAGTTCAGTAAACCACAGGGAGCAGATTTTGCTGTAAACTTCAGAAACATCTCACCGCAAAGGTATGCTTCATGTTTTCATTTTGTGTTTGCTCCTCCTCCTCTTTCTTTCTTGATCATTTATTCCTATACCTTCACTTTTGCAGCATTTGGTATGAAAAGGCAAGAGATCATTCACTCATCCTCTATTTTCCTTCCCAGGTTTTGATAATTATTTATGTTGAAACACTTGGACACTCCCAAAGTAATTTAAATAAACAGGAACAAATCTGATAGTAAAACCAGACGATATCTCACAGAACTCTGAATTCCTTTATATTAGTGATTGGGCCACATTCAAAGCCCAAACATGGCCTTTTGCTTCTATTTCCATGATGGAAGCGGTGATCTGGATTCTGTATTTGGGCTGGTGTCTTACATCTGTACTTGACTTTTACACTCAGTAGTGACTTCCAGAATGTGACAGTCCAGGCCAAGAGTTAGAGAACCTTTGTAGTATCCTAAGGATTTGCAGACTGATACCCTTTGTAAAATGACAGGCTCAAAAAATCCTGTGTGTGGTCTCACAAGAGTATAGCTAGAATATAAGTTTGTGTCTAAAGAGGTTTCCTTAGCCTAAACACTTCAATGCTCCTAGAGATCCTGTTCTTCCTCTTGATTTTTGGATTATTCTTTACCTTCTTGGTAAAGTGAGAGTTTCAGCTAAATGCATGTATGTATAAGCATGCATAAATTAATTGTGTGTGTGCATGCACNTGTATATATATATATATATAGTATACTATCCTAGTAACAGATGGACCTAAATAGCCATTTGTTTTTAGAAAACGTTCTTGAGTTTTCCTTTCAATATGATCCTCAGTTGTTTTTAATTTTGACCAGTACTGTTTTTTTGTGACTGGGACAATATCTGACATACAGCTGATAGAGAGAAGCACATGAGAGCCGGGAAAGGTCAGAGGTCCAGAAAAGTGATGCCAATTTATTTTTATGTCCCCATCATAGCTCAGTTTTCACTTGTGATGCTACAGAAATTTGGAATTATAATGCATACAAGTGTGATAGAGAAAGTGCCATAGATACTAGACATCCATGTTGAAGATTTCAGGAAGAAATATGATCATTGTGACATGATTTTTCTGCTCACTGCTGGTGTTGAGTTTGTCTGTAAAATCTTATCACCAGCTATACCGTGATTTGCCATAAGCAGTCACAGAGAAATCACAGTTACTATGGCCCTATGTTTTACTAGGACGTGCTATACCCTTTGTGCCAAGTGGTTCGGTATTAATCAATTTTGCGAAGTAGTGGTTTTGTTAGCGTCTAAACTCTAATGTAATGAAAATAATTGGAGTAACATGTAAAAGAAGGATGTTTTCCTTTTTGTTTTCCTTGTGTGTGACCTCTTTTTCTTTTGTGAAACTCTTTGTTTTGCAGATGAATTTCAGGACAAGAAATAAAAAGAAAAAAAAAGAAAAAAAAAAGGGCAGCAAAAAATGACCTTTTCTCTCATCTTTCTGTATCTCGTGAAATACAGTTTTGCAGTGCCCCAAGGTGAGGAAGGTTGTCACTTTTTGTCTGTGTGCATTATTGTTCTCTGCCACCATGAAGTTGCATTTAAGTGGAAGGGTGCTAAATCCTATTTTCACTAAAGGCTGTGATGAAACAAATCCAGTTTCTGGATTGTTGACTTTCTTGTTGCTGGTTAAAAAAAAAACCCAAACAATTACCAAAGAGGAAATTTTTAACAGTGTTCTGCCACCTTACAAAATTAAATTTTTACAGGTACGTTGGGCTCCAGAGTAATTCTTCTGAAATCCTCAGTTGCATTAGGAGTAGTAAACATCTTACGCTTCTTTTTCAGACTGAGAATATTTAAAAATAAATGTCTTAATAACGGTTATTGAAACCACTTAGACAATGGTTTCCTAGGAATTTTAATAATGTACACCATTTTTTATTAAAGATTATCCCTTGGATGAAATCTCAATGCATTTTTTGCTGATACCCATGACTGTTTAAATTAAAAAGCAGTATTAAGAAAGTGTTTAAATGCTCTTTGAATCCTCTAAAGGCATACCTGAAGAAGCTGGCGACAGGAGCAGCTTCAGGTTAAGGATGGCGGAGTGCAGATCAGTCTTACAACTGCCTTATGGTCTTTGCCAGCTGCCAGCACCTTCCAAAGGCTACTCCTGTAGTTATTGAGAGGTTTGGCTTTCCAGTCTGGAGAGGCGTGGAGGAGCATGGAATGAAGGAAGAGAAGAATACTGACCCTGCCAGGATTCCCAAGTGCCCAGGAATTAGACCATTTTTATGGCTGCTTTGGACCATTGAGCTACGCAGAGAAGCTGGAAGATGCCAAAGAAATGGCCTTGAGTTCCATTAGGTGTAAATGGTAAGACTGTGCTGTGTTTCCTTGGCTTCCTCCGCGTGACATGCTGCAGATCAGCACTGGTGGTAACAATCAAGTGAAGCAGGCTATGCTTTGCACTAGGGTTAGCTGTGCCATTAGGAGACAGTAGATCTGTTATTAGGAAGTTGTGGAAACACTGACTGTCCGACTGGAAATTTCCAGCCATGCTGGCAATTGATCTTAAAGTCACATTCGAAGCAGGAATATTTAAGCAGTTTTAAATGAGCACGCAGGGGCTCCAGAGAAGAACTGCATCCCTTTCTGTCCTAGCCTTACCTGCTGTGTGTCTGTCTCTATGTACAATAGTCTATAAATATGTGTGAGCATCTGTTACTGTATTCCTTCCCGTCTTCCCTCCACAAGCCAAGATTTCCATAGTCTGCTGCCATGGCACTTGTATATGACATTTTGAATGCATGAAGTGCAAAAGCATGACATTTTGAATTAGAAATTAATTTAACAAACGTGTCTGTGGAAAAACGTTTGGATCCTCAAAATTTGTCAAATGATATTTTGAAAAGTTAAAAAGAAATTTCACAAAATGAGCTGAGGAAACTTTAATGCAAAAGTTAAGGGGAAAAACATTCACCACTTGAGAGGCATCATGAGCCTAACAGAGAGGACATGAGTCTGATGAACAACATTAGGCAAGTCACTACTTAGTGCTGCTGTTTATTTTCTGTTCATCCTTTCCTGTTTAAACTCTTTTTGGGCAAAGACACTCACAGTAGGGAATCTCCAAGGGCAGCCCAGTCTCCGTTGCAAACTTGATTGCAGCGATCCTTGCAAACTAAGTTAGTGTAAGTAATAATTATTTACCATTTCAGAGCTGCTGTAGCAAGTTAAAAATAAGTTAGTTGAGGATGGGCAAAGTTGTCAAATTATGTAAGTATGCAGATGGAAATGATTTGCAAATTCAATTGGCTTGCAACAAAAATCGATGTAAATAAGTACATATATTTAGTTATACCACATGTCACATAAAAGCTCAAGACCGGTGACCCTGGTTATTAGATTGGCCTGTTCTAGATGGAATAAAAACTAAGGCATCCCTGCATGTTATTTTAAATGTTAATTTTTTGCACTTTTTGAAAATGAAATTTTGGAAGGGACTAAATTATATGAACTGGTTCAAAGCGCAAAAGTGGGTGCCAGTCCTGTTTTTAAATCCACAAAAATGGAGGCTAATATTGTGCTAGAGCCTAATTAAGACTATCGAGCTTCCTGCTGCTTGCAGGACTGGGGAGAAATAGTGGCAGCAGATAAGGAAAATAGATAAAGAGTTTACATGTTAGGTGGTACTGGAGGTTTTTCTTCACATCTTGAAAGCAATGTTTCTGCCTCTTCCTGGGACTGTCAATGTGCCCCCCTAAGAAGCTCTCTTACTACTCTGGGATGTCAGCACATAGAGAGGATTTGGGCTCTTCGCTACTGAAAACATAGGGAAGCACTTCTCTGAGAGTCAGAAGGCATCTCAGCCTCTATCTCTCTAAGAGGCGGAGATTAGGAAGAAAAAGATCTATTGTGTGTCTAGTCTTTTGATCCTTTTTTCTTTCTGTAACTCAGGATTTCACAATGCGTTTTAGAATAAAGAGTTCCGATGAGAGCGTTAGGGTGATTTCACATTGGGAGATTTCTTCAGTGGAGGACTTCTCCCAGGCTTCTGCACATTGCTCTGCATTGCTAGGAATTGTTCTCTCACACTGTGGTCTGACATGCGATGCATGTGTAACATCAGCATCCCTCATTATCGCACAATGTACAGTGGAGTAATATATTCATGTTTATTAATTTAAAATCCTGTTTGCTATGAGCAGTAATATCACTTAGCTACAGTCATTTTCCACTTCATTTGGTATCCTACTAATTTTAACTGCGTGAGACTATTTGTTAGTCTGGAAGCTAAACCTTATACCTCCTTTGTGTTTCTTTTAATTAAGTCCTTTTTTTGTTAAAAGTACTGATGGAAGCATGAAAGATTTTAATATCTGACCCTTTTGAGGTCTCCTAATCTTAGCCCAAACATTTGCTTTGTCTCTGTACACAACCTCTCTGTACTTCACAAACTGTACAACTCCTCTGCAGGAGCACTGCTGGTCCTTTTTAGTTTCCTTTGACATCCAAGTATCCTCTTTATCTTCCTGCTCCAACCTCAGTCACAGAATCACGGAATGGTTGAGGTAGGAAGGGATCGCTGCAGGTCATCTGGTCTAAGCCCCCTGTTCCAGCAGGGTCACCTAGAGCTGATTGCCCAGGACTGTGTCCAGATGGCTTTTGAATATCTCTGAGGAAGCAGACCATGACAAGATTCCATGACCTCTCTGGGCAACCTGTTCCAATGCTCGGTCACCCTCACATCAAAAAAGTGTTTCCTGATGTTCAGACAGAGCCTCCTGTGTTTCAATTTGTGCCCATTGCCCCTGGTCCTGTCGCTGGGCACCACTGCAACCACCATCTGGCTCCATCCTCTGTGCACCCTCCCTTCAGATATTTGTACACATGGGTAAAATCCCCCTGAGCCTTCTGAACGGTCCCAGCTCTCTCAGCGTTTCCTCATAGGAGACATGCTCCAGTCCCTTACCTATCTCAGTGGCCATTCATTGGACTTTGTCCAGTCTGTGCATGTCTCATACTGGGGAGCCCAGAACTGGACGCAGTGTTCCTTTCCAGCCACCAGTGTATCCCTGGTTCCTCTGTGTGCTTACTTCCACTACCTTCCTTTTTTATTTTTGCTGTTTGTGCTGTCTTCAGACAATTTTCTGTTTCTTCTCAGCAAACCCTACTGTAAGTGAGATTGGAGAAGAGTCTGGAAGTCATCTAGAGCCTGTGATGTGGTCACTAGCAACTGACATGCAGGTGGGAAGCAGAAGACAGGCCAAGAAAACCTATGCAGAGGCAAAGGAATGGTTTGATTATAGGGCAAGCAAGAGATTTCAATACCTGGGATGCTGAGAAAATATATTCCAATGCAAATTGAAAAATGTATATAGAAATGTGCAATATTTTCTTTTTTTTTTACAGACCTCATTCTTTTAATCTCTGCTTTTTCCCGCCAAACCTAGCTCTTACCCTTATGTCATCAAGTAAAAGTTTATACTTGTACCACAATTAAGCACTTTTTAAGCATTTTAAATGCCAGTTTTTCAGGATATTTGACAATCGAGTGGTTTTAGTTTCACCAACAATCTTACTAGAGGAAGAAGTTAATTTTTAGAAACAGGGTGTCAGAGGCAAAGGGAAGCTGTATGTTGCTTGAACTTAAAACATTAAGTCTATGACAAAGAATTGCCGATAATGTATAGCTCTGAATTCTTCTGAGCCAAGAAATGAATCTTTTCTGCTGAACTTATTAGAGGTAAGCATCCTGACTTCTGTTTCAAGAAAAATGTACTTAAACAGGGTCACACAGAGGTCGAAAAGCAAGCTCATTATGTCTGGAAACCGGAGCAGCCTGCTCTGCATGTTCAAGATGTACAAGTATTCCAGAAAGGTACAAATTCATACAACCATTTTGTGTAACAGCTACCCAGAGAGTCCTGCTATTTCTTGGTTTCATTCTTCTTCTATACTGCATCTCTGCAGGATGGTGTCAGCTTTTCTGGATGTGCCTATTGTCCAGGACTTGCAAAACTGCTTCTGTTCCTCAGACATATTTCCCTCTGCCCAAGGCTATTTATTGGGTTCTCTCTCATCCTTCTTTTTTATATTCACAAACAGGCTCAAGATTAAATTTAGTGTGTTAAAACTGAGTATCTGCATAGACAAAATTAAATTACCAAGGCTTTTTTTATTCCTGAAGATGTCATCAATGGCAGTTTGATATGGTTGTTTTTGCAGTCTTGGAGGAGTTGAAGTTTTTCTGTTTTTTCCTTGGTGAGTGTATTTGTCAATCCACCTAACACTGCCATTGTGATCAAAACAATATTTGGGTTCAGTCATTTTCTCCACAGGATACTCCATCTCCCTCATCTCTGTTGTCAATGCTGTTTTCTTCCATTTCATCAAAAGTCTATCCTTTTACTGATCTTCCCATATCATGCCATCTTCCAGTTCTTTTTCTGGATTTGCACTGTATTTTTTTAAAGTCTCTGCACAGTCATGTTTGGACCTACCTATCAGATCTCATTGCTTAGCTTTATTTCTAGGTTCCCTCATTTTTTCCAGATCTTCTTTGGGTCCTTTGAGGTTTCTTCCACGTTCCTCACAATGTATTTCCTAGTTGTGTAAGCCAAAACCTCCTTTCTCCTCATTTCTTCAGAAGACACACATCCC
>VYZV01006477.1:11576-26239 GCA_013401275.1 Pandion haliaetus | reverse complement strand
TAGCATAAAGCAGCAAATGAGAAGAGGATCCAGGCAAGGAAATCAAATAACATGTACTTGAGCTAACAGGGAACGTGAACGATTCCAATAAATTCTCTAAGTTTACAGTGGTAAGATCTTCTCTTCTTGCCCTGTTCTACCTCATTGTTTTCATCTGGGTAACACATAAAATTAGATCATAAAGTCTTCCTGCAGGGATGGCATCTTTTATTTGTTTTTTAATGTACCTAGCTCAGCATGTAAATAACCACATTGTAAAACATGTACAGTCTTATTTTTTTTTTTTTTTTAAAGAAACTTCCAAAAGAATCATGAATAATGTAAAATTTTATTTCAGCTCCTAATTTTGAACTGGTTGTAAAATCTCATCTGTTCAAGTCTGCTTTCCTTACTTTTAAACCTATCTCTCAATGTCTTTGTGTTATAACAATTGTCATTGGTTTTGGACTTTTCAGAAATCTTTTTGCAATAGATTGACCTTAGCAGATTTTTGTCACAACACAGAACACATTTAACAAACTCTGCATTTAAGAAAAAAGCCACTGAAATGCTACAAAGTGAAAATGACTTTTCACTAGTTGATACATGCCATTTATTCTCAAAAAGGCTTTTACCATGAGCATAGGGACAACAAATTAGAAAGGACCACCTCCTTGTCCCTATATATATTTCCACTCATTTTTCTTGTACATTATTTTGGAATTCATTGGCATAACCAGCTATGGTGATGCACAAAAACTAGCCAAGAATATAGGTCTGATCTGTGATAATGTAGACCCATGGTGATAAAGAGCACTTTGTTAACTTGAAGCAGGGAGGAAGAGGTGGATTGAGCCATTCTGTATTTGAATTTTTGGAACCCACCATGGTAGAGCGAATGACTAGCTACTCAAAGTAACTTTGTTTATCTTTTGGATAGATGGTCATCCTCAGTGCTGTTGTCATTATCTAATAGAGATAATGTTTCAGTGAAAGATGAAAGATGAATAAAAACAATAGCATGGACTCTACTAAAGATAGACTAAAGACAGTGTCATGGCTCTGAAGTGGCTCCTGCTTCTAGCAATGAAAACAACACACATCATCATAGAAATCCACTTGGAAAGCCAAAAAGGGCATTTCAATATGTATTTTTTGGGCACTGGATTTCAGAAAATACTGCCAACAATCCAGAAAAAAAGGGAGAGTAGAAAGGAAGAAGGAAATCTGGGCCACCATCCATGAGTTCAGGAGACTAATTCTTTTTTTTAATGGAAAAAAATTATTACATTATACTATCTTAATTGAATGCTCTGTTGCATCCTTCCATCATAGCAATTCCCGTTTTTCACATACTCTTTGTTGCTTGATAAGTTTTCCCCTGTTTTAGGTGCATTTATTCATTTTAAGAGGAATAAAGACTTAAATTTTCATTTCTGTAAACAACTAGTTAAAAAAGATATATTTAGTAAAAATTACACTTGAACTGCAAGTTGTTCCTTTTTTTCTTGCACAAAACTCAAATAAAAGTTTTACTCAACTCCTCATTGACCATTCAAAATTATGTATTTCAAAGCAAACTATGGTAATTGAAAGGCTTGGGACTTAGATGCGTTGTGCATGGAGCTTCAAATTAACAGGGAAAAAGTGTACAACGTCCATGACAGCGTTTCACTGAGTGACCTGTAAAACTCAGTTTGCTGCTTCCCTGAGGTGGCCGTCGTAAAGGGGTCATCACTTTCAATGGAAAGCCATGTCTCAGGTGGTGCTTCGAGAGATGATCAGTTCAGTGAGAGTGATAGTCATTTTATGGACTGCAGTATTATTGTTAAAGATGAGGAGGTATGATTTAATCTGCTTTGATTTTCAGTTTAATCTATCAAATATAAAGATACTCAAGTACCTCCAAATGGAAATGGAAAAATACCAAAACGCGGCCTTTCAGCTGACCAACAGGATGGGTAAAGATTTGTGCATTTTATGGGAACCTGTTCTTCATAGCTTTCCACTGCAAATACATTCAATATGGACGGACATTGAATTTCCGAGGACAGGAAGCCTTAAGCATTTTAAGACATATGCAGTGCCGTTGTATATTGTTGACTTATACCACAAGTAGTAAAGCTGATATTTAATATTTGGCTCTATTCCAACCTCTGAGAGAAAAATTAAGGGACATTACAGCCTTAAATTACAATTTTTTTGCCTTTTTTTTTCCTTCTACTTCTTTTTTTGGGTGGGGAGGTGGTTGGTGTGCCTGCCTGCATCCATACTCTAAAGTTTAGGTTTATGAAGTAACCCAAGAGGCCTGAGTGCTCTTAATAAGCTTTGTGTATTGGTAGGCATTATATTACACAAAGCATCCAAATCTTTTGGCTCTTACAACTGAAATACACATTCTGCTTAAACTATTTTTGTTTAAAAGGTTTATGGGGCTTTCGCTTTCTTCCCCTCCTCCCATCCCTTTTCTCATTTATACTCTATGCTTGAGGCATCTTAAGGCAAGCTGAGAGAATAATCTGCTCACTTCTAATTAATTTCAATGGGAACTGTGTGTGGCTAAATCCCTTAGTTTGAAAATATCAACCTGTTTTCCACCTGCACATACTTCCCTCTGTAGTTAAAGAGACTTAATTTGTCTTTACCCTAACTTTACATCTACTCTGGACTTGTGTAAGTAACTCCATAAAGCAAAGAGCAGCAAAAAACGAGCCCAAAGGGACATGAGCAGATTAAGATTTTTTTGAGTAGAGTAGATGTTTTTGCAGTTTATGCATCTTATCTACGTCTGATTGCACTGCTTGGCTTTTCTCTACAGCATTTCTATTCTGGAACTTACTAGCAGGAAATAAACATCTTGGGTTTTTGGCATGTTTTTAATGATGGAAGGAAGGTCAGAACGGATTGTCATTTATTTAGATATTGTCTAAAACAAAGCAAGCACAAGACAAAATATGATCCACTTAGGCAGAAATGCCAGCAGTTTTAGTAAAATTTTTTCAGTCATTTTCATAGTCATTGTGGGTTTTTTTTTTTTATTTCCCTACCTTTCTTTTTATCCCCACCTTCAAGTCTAAAAGGAAAACAGTATGGTTCTGATCCATGCTCTCTCAACATTCAGCGGGAGGGAGAAAAACTATCAGCCATTGAAAGTAAAGTCCCAAAACATCTCACTGGCTGGAGGAGAGTCTTTATCTGAGTGGCAGAAATAGGGAAGGTTTTGCCTTGGCTTGGTAGGCTTTTTTGCTGTGTCATTTCTGGTATAAAACACTGTTACATCTTGAAACTGCCTCTCTGAGAAGACTTTTTCAGCTTGGAGCTAAGATTGTAATTTTCTCATCTGATGAATGGATTCATTTTTTTCCTTTTATGGGGAAAATTTTCAAAAGTGTCTGAGCAATGTAGAAGCCTAAATCCCATCGAATGTCACTTGGAATAAAATTATCAAAAGCTCTTTTATTCTTAGAGCTTATACTTGTCAGATGCACAATCTGCCATGGCTGTCACAAATCATCTCTTCCAGACCCATTTTCACTTCTAATTTCCTAATAGAAAAAAAGAGTAACTTAAAAGATCCGACCAGCAGAATATAGTCCATCTTATTTAATGCAGGGGTAAGCCGGGTAGGAAATAGTGTGTTTTGCTAGGTAGACCGCACACAGCTATTCAGCTCTAATATGTTAAAAGATATTCTTTTGGACCACTTGACCTTTTTGTTATGCAGATATTCTTGCGAGGGTATTGTGGCAAATTGAATTTGCCTTGACACTCCCGCTCCATTCTGGCAAAATGACACAAAATCCATACTGTACCCATTAATGTCAGACTAACACATACTTGTTGCTGCAGGTTTTACCGTTATTGCTACTCCCTCAGCTCTCCTTTGCACCCCAGGGTACATGCCTAAAAATCTGTGCACTTTATGACTCATAAGATATATTTGGCCTGTGCATAGACACAAGTAAACAGGTAGAAAGGAAAATGATGGTTGAAATGGCCTGCAGGAGCATGTTCACTGAACAGCCTACTAATGACCTGTGTCTGCTCCTCTGTGATGTCCAGAGGTGCCACACCTCTGGATCAGCTGTGCACTCCATCACCTCCCCTCTGCAGGGCTCTCCTGGCCACCACCTCCCCTTTCAGGATGGACAACAGCCACGCTTCCAGTAGTTTAAGGGCAAAATTCCCAGCTTTGCATTGCAACAAATATTTGTTGAACCTAGAGCATCTTCCTAACTGGTAAAAACTACTTTCTCTGGAGAAATTAACTTCCTCAGGTACAGACAAGCTAGTAGGTTCAAAGTGCTATAGATGATGTGCAGCCATTCACTGTGAGATTAATCTGTCACATTCATAGTTAGATTTTGGTTGTTAATACTTTGTGTAATGAGAAAATTTTCTGGTTCTTGTTTATTGGCTGCAAATTCTGGTTTCAAAATAAATCTTTTTTTTGGGGGGGGGAGAGGCAATATTTTGAAGCTTATCTACTTAGCATTGCCCAGCAAAAATAACTGCCTGCATGATTATTGATAACATAATGTAATGAATGTCTATTTATTGTCTCAGTCCCCTAATATGACCAAATGCTTTATCTCTGTTGCTCATTGTTCCATTTTCTTTACATTACCTTCAATTTCTGTAGATTTGGGCAAAAGTCAGTCTGTACAGAAGCTTTACTGGAAAGATTTGATGTCTCACTCTTTTAAGAAAAGGTGATATGAAACATAGAAAATGTTTTATAAAGGGATTAGGGAAGAAGTCCTAATAATCTGGAAAGTATTGTGGAATCTGGATTCTTACCTGTGCAGCTGAGATATTTCAAAACAAAATCACTAGTATAGTTCCTTAATAATTCAACAGTTATTATTTGTGAAATAAGTAATTTTACATTAGTAGAGAAAGATAATTTATGAAATAATGAGGTAAAGCAGATGACTGTTTTCACCATTGCTTAGAGGGAGTTAATAGTTCTGCTCTTCAGTGTCACTGAAGTGGTAGATCATGAACATTTATATGCACCAAATAACTAAATGCATATATTCAAACAAATGAATGCCAACAGGCATAGGACTAGCTAAGTGTCTGATTACTTTATGTGCAAGTCTAATTTCTGCACACAAACATGCTGGTTTTTTTTTTTTTTTTTTTAATGCAGAAACCAAGTGAACTGGTTTAGAAATAGTCCCTAGCATTACTGTGCTATATGGGCATATACTACTTTCTTAGTCAACAAAAATGTCAACTCCTTTTAAATTTTGCATATGAATATAGGTGTTTCTAGGATTTCTCTGGACCGGTTAAACTATGAATGAGGCTGGCTGATCCTGGGAATACCCTGTTAGAATTTGCCTCCTATTTTTTCAGTTTTTGGTTTATCAATAGAGTTTTATATTTGTTTCCAAACCACAAATTTTTCTTCCCAGTATGCCCTCCCAAATTACTTTTGACATTCAAGACAACAGTAAGGATACTCCATTCTGATTAACACTGAGCAGTAATTAACCCTTCCCCAGAAATGTTATATGCAAACAGGACCACCTAAGAATGTATGTGAACTCGTCCATGTTTTAGATCACAGCTAGAAACAACTCATAAAATTTAGTAAGTCAAAATGTGTTTTAGTGTTTAGTTAATATGTTATTAATATTTAGTATTAAGTCTGCCAGGCCAAAAATCTCTGTAAAATGTCTATGCCACAAAGAATTTCTATAATTGGTTTATAAACAATTGCTGTAGAAGTTTTTCTTATGTATTTATACATAGATTTTTGTCGTGGATGGAGTGATGCACTTTACTTGTAAGAGAGAGAAGTAGCAGTATGTTTATTGACATAAACCAGGATGAAGGATGTGCAATAACAAGGGAATTATGCAACTGCCCCACTGGTGCAGTCAACCACACGTTAAATATAGCAAGTGTTTACAGAGCTGTGGCTGTGCTTTCAGCTCACCCTGGCCAGTATGTAACCTATCCGGCAGGTATTTGATAAAGAATGGGTGAACACCCAGAACTTCTTTTCTGCAGTACTTAACATAGTGCAAAATGAATGTGGCGGGCTGTGTGAGATTCTGTGGCATGTGGAGGCTGGTCCCAGAGCAGCCAAGGTGAAGAAGAGCAGACAGCTATTCTTTTCCATATTAGGAGGTGGCAGGTTTAGAATAGTTAAAAAAAAAAAATTTTTTCCTCATGTGATTATGTTGTAGAACTAATTTTCTCATACAGTGGAGAAGAAAGTTATAAAAGGCTTCTAAAATGTGTTAGATACAACCTTGTATGTATCCACATAAAGATGTGGATAAATGCCTCCTGAGGACATGTGGCAGCATCCAGCTGCCAGCAGCTGGAAGGCTCTCTGGCAGCAGCAGAGAGTGCCTTACCATCCTGTCTCTTCATCCCCTTTCCCTAAGCACCTGGTCACCGTAAGAGGCAGGACCCTGGGCTGAATGGACCCACTATTGACCATATTTATGCTTGGCTATGTTGTGTAAAACTGATAAATGGCTCAGCCGCTCTGTGATACCTGGCGTGTAAGGCAGGACATGCTGTTGCAGGCCAGGTGTTGTACAGCAGCTAACTCTGTTCCTATGCTGAAGACCCTTGTAAAAG
Source organism: Pandion haliaetus (assembly GCA_013401275.1). Lineage (NCBI taxonomy): Eukaryota > Metazoa > Chordata > Aves > Accipitriformes > Pandionidae > Pandion > Pandion haliaetus. Next base: position 19,654 of record VYZV01006477.1, on the reverse strand, counting down.
TCTCCTTTCACAGTTACCTTTCAGAAGGGATCATAATTTGACCCCTGTTGGTAGACAGTGGTTGGATCTATGTATGGTTTACCTTTAGAAATTTTTCAGGCCATACAGTTGCAAGGCTTGGACCTGTTTTTGTTCTAACACCTGACAACTGCATTTCTCCAGAGAGGGAACAAAGTACAACATACCCTTTGCCAGCTCATGGATTTTCTTCCAAATCCTAGCAATCCTTCTTTTCCTGAAAATTTTTTGGCTCTCTGCTACTAGAGTGCATGCCATGCTTTGACAAAATTTTGTCTGGACATGGATAACATTGAGCAAAAACCATGCACAGTATTTTGTGTATGATAAACCAATTTAAATGGCTGTTATGCTAATATACCAAATAACGCTGTCGTAAAGGTAGTAAAGAAAGGTCTGTACTTTCAGTTTTGGAAATGAATTTATATTCTTTACACCCCTGCCTTTCAGGCTGTCTTTTCAGAATGCTTACTCTGAGCAGTGAAAGTTATTTTCTGCCTTTTGCAGGGTAACTGTTGCTTTCTGAGACTTTTTTTTAGATGCTGTTGTTCTTTATTTTCTATACACTATTTTTCTATTACATTATATAATAACATTGTGAGGAATGCCACTTGACAACCTAACTTAATATACCTGCAGGATAGCTTCTCTGGTAAAGAAACATCTGATGTAGAAACAATAACCACTGTGAGTGACAGGGTCAGTTTCAACTCAGTTTAAGTTTTGTTTCTCACATAATGGAGTATATTTTATTTTTATGGTGTCTGTTTCAAGTAAGCCTTGTTACTTTTTAGTATAGCAGGATGGGTGATATTTTTGGATTTTTGTCTTCTGATTTTGACAGGGTTTTTTTACAGTATATAATTGTACTCTGATGACATAGTTTGGACCTGGAATAGCATGTGTCATTGTGTAACTACCAGGTAAAGTAACTACTTTTTTCTTATCCTTGTTTTCCTTCTTGCACTTTCCCCTTAGTTTGAAGATGATTATTTTCCCATGCCTATAGTAAAGCTAAGACCTTGACACTTTTCCCTTCCCATAGTTCCATCATTATCCATCTAGGTCCAGAAATAAGTGTAACCGGAGCTGGGCTCCATTAGAGTATTACCACACTAGCCTTTCACCTCCAAGACCCTATTTCACATACAGGTGTCGATTAGAAATAATTTTGCTCTCCCTCTTGCCCCATTTGTCCACAAAATGAAAGCCACCGTGCAGCCTGACACCATCCTCGCTTGGTAGAGGCACAGGGGTTGGGGTAACCTGTGCTGTATGGGTCTGGAATGAAGTGCTGTACCTGAGGTTTGCAGGGATACTTCACCTTGAGTGTTGTGTGGTGCACTATCCTTTTTTCATGCTTATGAGCACAAAATTTACTCCCTAGCTGGAAAGTAGTTCCACTGGAAGTAGAAGAGTTCAGGTCCTGTAACAATTCATTGAGTGTCTGGAAAGCTTTAAGGCACCTAGTGCTTTTTGGTTGGTTGGTTGGTTGGTTTTAAAGTCTCTTTGTTGTGTTGTAGTGTGTTCTTACTAATCTGGAAACCAACAGTCCTCTGGTAACAGGAGCACAACACAAAACACCTATTGCAAGTCTGCTGCTATACTAGCAGCTGAGGGGTGATTAGTGCCCTACAGCCAGCATGTAAGTGTAAAAGAAACAATTATTTGCAGTTTCATTGTATTTCCACTGGTTCTTTTATTGTAAGAAATAATCAGGTAGCAGACTGAAAATGAACAAAAAAGAAGTACTTTTTCATACAACTCCTAGCTGTGTTGTGCAACTCATTGCCGTGGAGTATCATGGAGGCAAAGGGGATGAATAAGTTAAATTTGGTTAAGTTCATAAATGGTAAAAACACTCGTGGCTACTAAATATGATTGGAGTGCAAACCATAGCCAGGAAGCCTCTACGTTTCTAACTGCTGGAAGATATGCTGGTGTATGAGGATTTCTCTGTGCATCTCCTGTTTTTATATATACTTCCTCTAGCTGGTGCTGGGGACAGGTTACTCTATTAGATAGACTTTTGGTCTAACCCGTTATGGCAATTCTTTTTTTTATGTCTTCTGAGATTTATTTTTTTAATCATAGCTGTTGTGAACAATTGTATAAAGTGAAGGTTCTGATAGTTCCCAGGAAATGTGGGCTTTGTCTAACAAATGAATTTAGCATGGAAAGTGTTCATTCAGAGATGTTAAAAGTTTTTAGCGATAATAAACATAAACAAAAAGGTGATAGTACTATTTCCTGCTGTTCTTGCTGGTTTTTGGTATCATAAGGCCCTAAGGTATTTTCATCACTTTTTTGTTGATTTGTTTGTTTTCTGATTACGTTTCTTCTTGGTGTCACAAGCCCGGCATGCCACCTCCTGAAAACAGCAATATGGTGGTAGAGGAGGTTCTCAAACAACTGGTTTCAGTCTTAATATGCAAGTTATTGTTTGATATTTATTCTTATTTAGCCCCACAACTTTTTTTTTTTCTTTGTATAGATCTGAACAGAAATAGCCCCGGATGAATAATTTAAACAATGGCCTTGTTAAAGGCATGTTTGATATGTGGCAGGCAGCTTGCCTTTTTGGAGGTTTACCTATGCTAATTTTACTTTCTTTCATAATAGTCACTGACTCATGCCAGTGCATTAAGTTTCCTCAAAACTATTATTGCCAGATTGCCTAAGAGGCTTTATTACTTCAGTTTTTAAAATGATGCAAAGTAAAGAGATATGATCTCAGAGTTGTTCAACCAGTTACACATTAAAGCTCTCATTTTCAATGACTCACAATGTACAATATTATCAATCCATTACACATAATTTTACTCCTCATTTGATTGTAAGCTTAGAGCTATAAGAGTCTGTATTGGCCAATTTAAGAAACCTAGTTTACTAGTTACAGAATTGCAAATTTTATTCAATACAAATTAGGGTTTTCTCTTTCTCAGTGTATTTAGTTTAAGGTCTTTCAATTGCTTTCTGGTTTATGCAGTTTTTCCATCCCTTCTAAGCAGTAATTACAGTAAATGTAAATGTATTCCCCTGCTAAATAAGACAGGAGAACCAGTGACAACTCACACGGAGAAGTCTGAGGTACTCAACAATATTTTGCCTCAGTGTTCAATGGTACTCTCTCTTCCCACACCTCTCAAGCCCTTGAACCTCAAGGCAGGGACTTGGGGAATTAAGTCCCTCTCATCAAAAGTGGGATCAGGTTTGTGACCACCTGAGGAACCTGAACATATGTAAGTCCACGGGACCCAATGAGATGCCTCCCAGGGTCCTGAGGGAGCTGGCTGATGCAGTTGCCAAGCCACTCTTCATCATATCTGAAATCTTGTGGCAGTCAGGTGAAGTCCCCAGTGACTGAAAAAAGAGAACATCATGTTTATTTCTAAAAAGAGTAAAAAGGAGGACCCTGGGAACTACTGGCCAGTCAGCCTCACCTCTGTGCCCAGTAAGATCACGGAACAGATCCTCCTGGAAGACATACCAAAACATATTGAAGACAAGGAGGTGATTAGAGACAGCCAGCATGGCTTCACCAAGGGCAAGTCATGCCTGACTAATCTAGTGGCCTTCTACAATGGAGTGACTGCATCAATGGACACTACTATTTAATATCATCATCAATGACATAGACAGTAAGATTAAGTGCACTCTCAGCAAATTTGCAGGTGACACCAAGCTGAGTAGTGTAGTTGATACGCCTGAGGGATGGAATGCCATCCAGACAGACCTTGACAGGCTGAAAAAGTGGGCCCATGTGAACCTCATGAAGTTCAACAAGGCCAAGTGCAAGGTTCTGTACTTGTCTTGGGGCAAGCTCCAGTATCAGTGCGGACTGGGTGATGAATTGATTGAGAGCAGACCTGCAGAGCAGGACCTGGCGATAATGGTGGATGAAAAATTGGACATAAGCTGGCAGTGTGCACTCACAGCCCAGAAAGCCAAGTGTATTCTGGGCTGCATTAAAAGAAATGTGACTAGCAGGTCGAGGGAGGGGATTCTCCCCCTCTACTCCACTCTGGTAAGACCCCACCTACAGTACTGCATTCAGCTCTGCGGCCCCCGACATAAGAAAGACATGGACCTGTCAGAGCAGGTCCAGAGAAGGGCCATGAAAATGATCTGAGGGCTGGAACACCTCTCCTGTGAAGAAAGGTTGAATGAGTTGGGGTTATTCATCTGGGAGAAGAGAAGGCTCCAGAAAGATCTTCTTGTGGCCTGTCAATATGTAAAGACAGTTTATAAGAAAGACAGAGAGAGACTTTTACCAAGGCCTGTAGTGACAGGACAAGGGGCAACAGTTTTAAACTGAAAAAGGGTAGATTTACAATTGATATAAGGAAGAAATCTTTTACAATGAGGTGGTAAGATACTGGAACAGGTTGCCCAGAGAAGCGGATGCCCCATCCCTGGCTGTGTTCAAGGTCAGGTTGGATGGGACTTAGAGCAACCTGGTCTAGTGGAAGGTGCCCCTGCACATGGCAGGGGGTTTGGAACTAGATGATCTTTAAAGGTCCCTTCCAACCCAAACCATTCTGTGATTCTGTGATTCTAAAAATAATTCTTTAAAAGCAAGACTAAATGTTAGAAATACTGAAAAAGCAGTATTCCCTTTTCAAGGAAAGATGTGTCTTTTTTCAGTCTGGAAGGTTCAAATACACACAAGAACAAGAGCAACATAAGACAATCCTTAGGAAAATCCATAGGCATTTTTTAATTGCATGTTTTAGGGTCTTTGGGGCAGTCAAGATTAGAAGATAGTGATTTTTCCTCTTGTGAGAACCATTGTAAATACAGAGAAGTTAATCAAGTCCTTTTTAGGTCTACCTTAATAAAACTGAAAGGAGAACAGATCTTTTCTTGAGATTTGTGTGTTGTGGTGTGTACTATGTAATTACTTTTAAACTTTATTATTATATTTACCATGATATTATTGTTACTTTTATTAGTAATAATATTGTGGGTTGTTTGTATTACAAATAGACAAAGATCACATATAAAAGCAATACGTTGTATCTTTCCAGAAACATTATGAAAGATATGAGGAGGGCAAGGTTTTATTTAACAGGGTCATGGAAGATGTCTCAGTAATCAGGATGTATGTTGGTTTAGCTATAAGGATGAATAGATAAGACAGTATATTGGAGATTTTTCCTTACGCAAGAAGAATCAGCACACTTAGGAAAAGCCTTGAATTGAAGCCTTAGGAAGAGGACCGAGTTAAAAATGATGCCCACATTATCAGTATGGGTAACAGGACTAGGGTGATTTCCACAGTCACTGAGAAGAGAATGATAAACCTGAGAGTCTGAATTCAGGCACATATAAGGTTTGTGGCTTGTTACTGCTTTGTTTTGTTTTGTTTAAAATAAATAAACTGAGATTGAGGCCTGGATCAAAATTATTAACCTCAAGTATTTGAGAAGAAAAAGAATTAGTTCAGACTTTGCAATAAAACAGAAACAATAGCCATGAAAACCTGGCATTTTGATTTTTGACAAAATTCTGATGATTTAGTGTTTGTGTTGGCCTTGCATTGGTAGGTGATGGGACACCTGAGTGGACAGAAAGATTAGTTTTCTTTGACCATGTTAACATTATGCTGAGAACTGGACATCCAAAAGGATGCAGACTACACTTGGACCTATACTCCTTGAATCCTTTTGAATCTGTTCGTGCTTGGCAGTGTTCCGAGAACAAAGATTGCATCTGTTTATTTGCATGACGCATTTGGTTCCTTTCGTTTGTGCTAAACCTGCTTCTCTGAATGCCTGTTAGTTCTAAAGGTGAAATAACTAGTAATTATTCTCTAAACACCCCACTGTACCCTTAATGATTGCACAGTTCTTTGCTGTATAATCTCCCTCCTTGCTATGTTTAGGTTCTTTTTCCCCAACAGATTCCTAACCTGTTATGCCTTTCCTCATAGAAAATTTGTCCCTGCATTGGATCATTCTTTTGTCCAGTTACGTGCCATAACCCTACCTTGCTCTATGATACTCTTCTGAGTTGGAGTGACTAGATTTGAAGTAATGTTCAAGATGTGAGTTGTTTATTCAGGACTTCATAAAATAGTTTTCTGCTAAATGACACATTTTCTGTTTGATTCCCAAGTCCAATTTTAATAATTTTTGAAGTTACATTTGACTTTTGTAATGCTTTCCAGCATTTTCAGAGAGCTCTTTCCTGAGAAGCGTTAGTGTAGAGCCAAGGAATAGGGATGTTTATGAGAATTAGCTTTTTCCCCATGTGATGAGTCACAGAAATGATAGGGCAAAAAGGATTGTGTCATTGATGGCATTAAAGATATTTATTGTGTGAAGAGGAATAAGGATGAACAGGAAAAGGTCATTAAAGACTAACAGAGCTCTTACCAAGGTGCAAGTAGTATTGGGACTATCAAGGTTGGATTCAGAGAAGATTGATTTCATCGCACAATGAATGTGAAGACCTCATTAAATTACCTTAGCACAGAAACAGAGGAGGGAGAGCATTGACTATCAGAAGTAAAGGGCATGAGATTCTGTTACTCATTTAAATGCAGAAACTAAAGCAAGTAAATTGTACCATCCTAACCAAAGTACCATACTGTGTATTGGCTTTCCATTGAACACAGATCCATTCAAGCTTGTGATCTACAGGTCCTGGTATGGGACTAGTCCTCACACCAGCAGGAACTTTTCCCAAACAGCATTTCATTTCAGTGCTCTATTGTAACAATAAAATAGTCTGTCAGTAAGGGATTCTTAATACTGCCAGAGCCCAAAACTTCAAAGCAGTAACATCCAAACTGTCTGGAACCCAATAACGGGGGAGGGAGAGCAAAAGAACCAGCCAGCCAAAAAAACAGCCACCAAAATTGCTATTTCTGCTATATTCGGGGCTAGTTGCAAAGCTTGTTTTATGCTGAAACATTCTTATAGTAGCACACTGTACCTGCTTCAACATTTTTTACTCTTACAGCCAATAATCTATTCATTAAAAATAATTCTAAAATACGTATTGTCAGTGGGGAAGAGAGGTCTGGTTGTCATTGTTTCTTTTGTGAGAGCTTCAGTTGTAACAGTGAAAAAATAATATATTTATCTAGAAAGAAGGGTTTGTCCTTATACTTCTGCTACATTATGTAGTGGGATTTCATCCTTTTGCTTCCTTCTCTCCAGAACATAGTTATGTCAGAAATGCCAGAATACAATTAGTTAATTAACAAATTTATAGACTACTTTTATCCCATTTCAGTAGTGAAAACATGAGTTGCCTAATTAAGTAGAGTTAAGACACTGAATTTTTTTTAGTATGACATGGATGCCCTGAAGAAAATCAGTATTTACTGCAGTAATTATAATTTTCTGCTGGGCTGTTTTAAAACTGATCTCAAACACTTTAGTTCTAAAGTTAAGCAATTTGTGTTAAGCAGTGCCATCTGTATGTACAGCTACTGTGGATGCTAGATAAGCAGACTGGCAGGTAAGGTATTATACAGTATCACATTTAAACTAGGTGGTTATATTATTAGTATTAGTACTTTCTGAAATTGCATGTCTTTTTAAAATAAAATGGATTATACTATTACTTGTCCTCTTTTAGCAGATGTATTTAACGTTTTAGTTATGAAATATTTGATGGGAAAGCTCACTGGGGAGATTCTTGGCACTTGAAATCAAGTTCACTTGTAAGGTGGAGAAGGAATTTTAATAATTGCAGCAAAGGTAATTTGATACATTCTTAGCAATAAGTAAGCCTATGACAGCATACTTATTGCCACAAATCAGACTAAAGGCTCTATTCATGAATGAATCATGTCCCGTTTACCCTCCATTTTTATGTAGTGTAAGTGTAATGGAAATATCTTGTCATGTGTCTTTTGTGTAACATGTTTCAACATTGCACTCGGTCCTCTGTGACTTAAATACATAATAATACCTTTTTTTAAAACTGGGGGAGAGGAAGAAAAAAAGAAAGGAGGTGCTAAGCATGAGTAAAATAGAGAGAAAACTTTAAATGAGTTTGTAGAAGTTTTTTCCTGAAAATCACTGAGTTACAAGTCTACTTCA
>VYZV01006475.1:56059-101231 GCA_013401275.1 Pandion haliaetus | reverse complement strand
CTGAAACTTATCTCCTAATTTATACAGAGACATTAGTAATGTCCCTTAAGTGAAAAGTCAATGACTCACACCTTTGTTTCATGTTATGGATGAAATATAGGCTGATGTGTAGTACTATGGGGGGTGGCTATTGTAACTATACAGAAAAGAATAAATTTAGTCAGAAAAAGAAACAGGCTATTGCAGCCATTTCTGACATGAAATACTTTCTCTTTTATTTTAGATAGTCAAGCATTCCTAGTTTTGGATATGCCAACAGTGAAATCCGAAAGTACACTACTCATTGTCTATGAGATGGCACTTAGCAATGCTGTACCACAGAAAAATGAAACAAGAGCAAGAAAGGGGCCAGCTTTGGAGACATAAATAAACACTAAATAAAAAAAAAAAACAACAAACACAAAAAAACCCAGAACTGCTCAAGAAATTGAACGTTATTCCTTAAATATTGTTGCATGGGAAAGGCCTCTTCACACCAAGTCTTCTCACTCCATCACTTAACAAACACCATAAATATTGTCTGTCCAGCTCATGGTACATGAAGGTCCATCCTCTTTTTCATTCTATTTTTTTCCTGTTGATGCTCAGAAACTTTCACAGAGCAAAGAAAAGAGCTAAGGAGTTTGAGCTGGGGGATGCTCAGAGAAAGGAAAAATGCAGGAGTAGCAAAAAGGCAAGGCTAGAGTAACAGGCTAGATACGCTTTGTATCATTGTGTTAAACAACTGTAAAAATCCAGAAAACTGGAAGAATCAACAAAGAAAAACATCAAAATGCATAATTTCAAGAAAAACAAAATTTTTCATTAAAATATTCTTCCCAAAAACTTTTTCATTAAAAAAGAGAATCTTAATTTTCTGAGAATTCTAGGGGAAAAACCATGCCAAGAAAGATTACCAGTCTTTAAAAAACATAAAATATTTACAAGAACTAAGATCTATGTGGGGAACATCTGAACGAACAGGAGAATATTAAAAAAAATAGCTTTGGGTTGATCCAAAAACAATAAAAAAGAGACTGATAGTAACAATATCTGCTCTGCTGTTGTGAGTGACTTAGAGCCCCTGGCTGGTTCTTATCCATCCACTCCTCCAGATCCTCCAGCAAGGATCTGCTATCCCCTATTAACTTTTCAAGAGAATCATTTTCTCATAAATAAAACACAAAAGAAAAGAGATTACAGAAAAATGAGACAATTGATTCAGAAAAAAACAGCAAATAAAAACATAACTTAAAAGGAGTAGTCCAAAAGCAAGAAGTCTATAAGCATCCTGAAGTCTTTTGAAAAATACTGTATTAGGAGCCCAGATAAAATACGTGTTATAATTCAAAAAGAAAACAAAACAGTCTAATAATCCCCCTGCATGGCTCAATGGGAAAGCTAAGGAGGCTGTCATGGGAAAAAGGTCAGCAGTTAAAAAATTGAAAACTTGCTCAAATAAGGAGAACAGGTCAAAAGTAAAACAGGCCATTTGAAGGGTTAGAAGGCCTGCAAAGCATGCCTTGCATGGGTTGTTTTTTTTTTTTTACTGATAGCCACAAGTTCATTAAATACTTCAAAAGAAGGAAGGAGGTGAAAATCAATGGGACTGCTTGATGACAAAAGTATGAAAGAGGGACTCATGGATGGTTAGTCCACATTGGAAAATCTCAATGAACTCTGCATCAGTCTTTACTACGCAGAGGAAATGCCCACATCCAACTTTTGCTGTAGTGGGTAGGTCAGAGAGTCTTGACAGGATACAGCTAAATACACAAGGTGTTTTAAACCATACAGACAATTAACATGTCACCAAGACTGGATGGAATTTACCTAGGAGAACTGAAGAAACTGTGAAATTGCAGAGCCCCAACTGGTACGTGTCAAATGTGCCACAGCTAGGATCCCGTGTTACAGGAGTGGTGGGGTGTCAGGGTGATTTGTCTACAGAAAAGGGTCAAGCAGGTTTTCTGGGAAGCACAGACTGCCAAGTCTGACTTCCAGCCTTAGCGTGACAGTAGAGTCAATAGTGTATTACAATACAGAGAAGGGTCACAGAGCAAGTGAATCAAGACAGCCTGTTGGGAAAGGGTCATCATGGCACCTGTAGAGGGAATTCCTGCCTCAGCTCAATGAGGGTGTCTGTAGGCTGATACAGGGGATCCAAAGGACATCATAGATTTGGTTCCCCATAAAGACTTTTGGAAGGTTCCTCACCAAAGACCATCAAAGAAGCAGTGATAGGATGGTGGAGGAAAAGCCCTTTTATGGACATGAAGCTGTTTAAAGGATGGCAACCACAAGGTAGGGCTCAATGGTCGTTGAGAATAATCAGGAAATGGGTCCTCCAAGGATCAGTTCTGGGACCAAAAAGCAGTAGGCATCATCAGAAAGGACTCTGAGAACAAAATACAAAGGTTTGTGTTGCCACTGTATAAAACCTTGGCACACCCGCGTCTTGATTATTGTGTATGGTTCTTATCTCCACACCTCCAGAAGGACATTGCAGAGATGGAGGAGATACAGAGAAGAAAATTATTATAAGAATGGAGCTGTTTTATCTGGAAAGATTAAAAATATCTCTTCTGTTTAGTCTGGAGAGAAGACACAGAGAAGATCTGACTGAAGTTCAAAAAATCATTAAGTCAGTAGATTATCGGGATGTAGAACTATTGTTCAGCAAATCCCACAATTTTAGAACTAGGGACACTCACTGAAGCTGGTAGGACGTTGGTCTAAACCAGCTGAAAAAATGTAGTTCTTCATGTAGCCAGTAGCAAAGTTGTCCTCATGGGAAGTTTTGGAAGCAGGCAGATCAACAGGTTCAAAAACAGATTAGACATAGGTTACAAATCCACAAACAGATATTAGCATGCTACTGGCTGCAGCAGTGCACACTAGGGATCTACAGGGGAAGGGAAAACATACTGCAGGTGACAGATGGGCTCACGTTTTCTCCTTGCACAGTCTCACTTTCTGCCACTGTCAGTCAGGAGCCTGTGGTACATGGGCCACTGGTCTAACCCAGCAGGGCATTTCATTTTTTCTTAAGAGATGAAATAAAGTGACATAAGCCCTGCCTTGAGGACATCTCTATAGGAATGCTTTATTTATTCTTTTCTTCTTCTCTCCTGATATCATCCATTAGTCTGGTCTACCGCATCAGTATCACCAAGATGTCAAAACAGCAGTCTAGACCTAGATAGATGCTTTATCAGGGTGGAAGATTCCTTGCCATTTCCTAACTCTCCCAGTTTTCATCACACATCTATTATCTTGAAGACACAGGATGTTTCTGGGAGAAATGAAAACATATGGAAGATACAAGAATGAAGAGATTTTTCATTCCTGTTTCATTCCTACATTTCATTCCTGTGTTTTCCATAGGCTGCCCATGGGGCTGATACAAAAAGACTGCAATCGGGAAGGAAATTTTCCCGGGTTTGTTTGTTTGGGTTTTTTTTCCATTTTGCCTTGATTCCTGTCATAGCTATAACACAGATGAAAATAACAGGCTACCTTCAGGGTAATGCAGAATTCTTGCAAATTTCCTTCCAGTCTCTGCAATGCCTACTGATGTTCACCTTCAATTTTCACACGGTCCAGGCTCCCCTACCATTTTGACTTTATTCAATTTGTAAGCAACTGAGGACAGAAAATGTCTGATTTTCTGTGTGAAAGGCATACTGATGTTTATGACATTCTTGGTCTCATCTAGGGAGGAGGAAAAAAGTCATGCACTTAGACACATGCACACACTGATCAAAATGGAAATCCAAAAGTTCTGGTTTGAAAATCTGAGAAATTTGAGTAGAAACATTTATTCATCTTGCAATCTATGTTTGAAAAGTGCTTGCATGAATGTATGAAGTGTTGGCACAGCACGCTGTCACGTGTTATCCTATTTCAACAATATCAGTTTGAACTAGCTATTACACACAGTGGCCTTATTTCTGTTGGTCTGCAGTAGAAGATTGGCTTTACCGTACAATTTGCTTAATTCTCAATAACTCTGATTTCCCTCCTGCTTTACATACCTAGCCAGCAGAAGCAAGATGCAACGTGACAACTCAGATATTCCAATTTAGCAAGATTCATTTTGCTAAATCATCCTTATGCATCTGAACCACTGTCTATTTGTGTCTAGCAACATCTGGCAAACAAGCACTGATATATTATAATGTTTATCATGCCAGATGGCAATATGTCTTCAATGTCACCTGCAGGATGAAATAAAACCTTTGTTATCACTTTTTCTTACCCACCCACCCAATTCCCCCCTTCCCTCCCTCTCCAGTAATCATAGGAGAGCTCAAATCTGTGCCTGCAGAGCATGTGTGGTTAAATATTAAAATAAATGTAGGAAACAGCAACAGGTTACTATACAACCCTACTTGCTAAAAGGTATAAAGCATATAATTACTAAGAATTTTATGGTAATTAAATGACATACCATATCCACTATAAACACCACAATTTCTGCGCAATTAAAAATTACTAGGAAACTATCATTCTGGGCAGTGTTAACTGTGTATAGCAAGGGACAAAAATATCCAAGGTCATGCTTATTGGAATGCATGCACATGAAGTCAAAAGGAAGCATTTCCAGCTGCCATCCATGGAATATCAAGTGCTTTCTTCTTCCACTTGGGATTCCCCATATGTTTCCTCCTTGAACAAGGGCAGTTTGAAGTCACTTTAATCTTCCATTAATGGGGTTTACCTATAAGTCTGTTTTCTGGGAGCCCTCCTTGTGATGGATTTAACCCAGGGCTGCAGAAAGAGTTGGGTGGAAAAAAAATTGAGCCATTCTCTTGGCGTGTTCATCAGAGAGATTTTTCTGCTCGTTTTCTTTTGTTACCAAGTGAATATTCTATTATACTTTATCAACAAAATCTTGGTTATCTTCAAGCACAGTGTGATTTATTGTGTACATTTTAGACCAATTGCGATGAAAGCTTTTATGGATCAAACATATATTTTAAGCCTAAAGGATATTTATTTTCAAAAGCCGGTATCAGAAATCATCACAACTTGTAAGTCACACAGCTTTTAATATTTTAAGTGTTCACTGTCCAGAAAAATTAATACACTGTGTTACGCTAGAAGTTTCCTATCTGTAGCAGGCAAATTAAGAGATCTGCCATTTATCAAAGGTTCGGCTTCCACACAAAAAATGCAAAGCTGAAAACCACCATCCTTTTAAGGTGGGTTGTTGTTAACATTCATAGATGAAGAGGAAGATTAGCAATACAGTTATCTTTGAATATATTTCCCAAGGCCTGAAATAATAGCACAGAAATGGTGAAGCACTCATGCTTCCTTTGGCATTTTTATTCAAGACCTGTAGTCATTGGCCTACATGACATAGGACCAAAGAATTGCTCAGTTGTGTATTTGGTCCCCTAATTACTGTTTAATTTCACTTACATTCTCACAAAATGAGTGCTAAAAACGAAAATGAAGTAGCAATTAGGGGCAAAATGCACAATTGTGCAATTTTTGATAGCTAGTGCAGCTACTTAATAGTGGTGGCAAATTAAGCGTGACATCCAAGCAAATGAACCCTTCCTTTGCTCATCTGGAGAAGACCTTATGGCCATCAACCTGTGCATTTGGAAATCAATACAAGTCCTGCCTCTGACTTTAGAGGTATGGGCCTTGGACCTTGCTCCACAAAAGGAGAGCTGGAGTGGCTGTGAAGAGGTGTGTTTCCTACTTAGTTCAGTGCCTGAACTGAAATACCTAAGTCCAAAACTAAGGATTTAAACAAAATCAGGCCAAATTTTAGGGCGCCTTGGTACCTACCTCTAAAAATTAAAGCAGGGCCCAGGAAATGTGAAAATCAGTTCCTATTTATAAAGGTGCTTGTCTACCTTCACCTATAGATTGTCCAGTTATGAATACCTAAGCTTGACAGTCTGGCTTGCTTTCTGAAGTTCAGAATTGCATCAAATTTAGCTCCAGATGATGGAAGAAGTGCAATGCTTCTGGTAATCCCAAGAGTGTGCAGGTGAGAAATAGGATCAGTTATATGTTTTTAAGAATCTATTTATTATAAGTACATATTGTTTTCTTATAACATGACATATATGCTGAAGTTATATATATTAAACTGAAGACAGTAAAAGTTTTAATAAAAAAATTTATTCTGTTTCTACACTATGGTCCTTATGAGCCTGTCTGATTGCAGCAGTGCCCAGAAGACAGAATAAAAGACTTTGACCTTCTTGTACAAATACAGAAAATAGATTTGGTCCCCACTGGAAAGTCTTGAAAGACTATTAAGATTATATTTCCAGAGCACAGAAAATGAGTTATTTTGGCCCAAGTACTTCTGACTAGAAGCAGATAAAACAGAGGAAGGAAGGCTGTGAGTGCGGTTTCCTCTGCTCTACAGAGATGCTGAGGATAAGATTCATTTCAGATTCATTTCCTCTCACCTTATCTGGTCACAAACTGGACATCTTAATCTAACAATTTTATATGCTCAGACTAGTTGGCTGGTAGAGGCATCCGCCTCTGAGCCCCCCAGAGATGCCATGGAGTTGGGTTAGATGCCTCACTTTCCATCAGTGACTGACCAGGGAGAGGTCTTCCTCCTGTCGTGACAGTCCCAAGGTCACAAACTCTGCTTTAATGCTATCGGGATGTGAACTTGCTCCCCATGAACAAAGGGGAGATGTATGCAGAGAATGTATGTAGAGAAACTCACTTTAAACCACCCAGACGGTGACTGCTTGAATGCAGGCAGCACTGAGCTCTCGTCAGTGGGGGTTAAGCTGTGGGTTGCACCCAAGATACTTAGCTGAAAGCTTCCAGGATATAGTGTTGTGAGCTGCTCTGAGAGCAGTGCAGATATACCCTGAGTCCAGCAAGTCTCTGTGGGATCATTCTTTGCCTTACACAGCATGTCAAAGCTCACGGAAAGCAATTTTTCTTTCAGTGCCTCCTTTTCAACTGGGAAGCATTTGAAGGGAAGCACTTGCCCCTTGAGTGCTCAAGTGTGTACTTTGTATTGCCAAAGAAAGGGCACTCCAATAGCTCTTCTGGGAAAGCACACCATATTTCACATCACCTCATGCACTTTCAAGGGGCTTTGCAGAAATGGCTTGTTCTGGGACATCTATGAAATATAATTAGGAAGAAAAATAAAGAAGCTTTCTTCTCTTTCAGGTTGAGATAATCCACAGTCAGAAAAATAAGACTCTTTTTTTTTTTTTTCCTTGCCCGAAGTGCTCTCTCCCCTGAGAGGTCATCTTTGAGACAGAAGTGTTTTAATTTCCTAACTTATAAAGCAAGCAATTATGATATTCAGGGAGACAGTGTGGGTTTTGTGCTGTTACTTTCTGAGCAAGGAATGCATCAGTGGTCTGTATCCACATACCATCACGCATATTTCTCTAAGGGACCACTGGGAGTGGGCTGGTTATCTGCAGAAAGAGCAGTGGCTGAAGCTGGTACCAAGGTGGTTATGCTATTGTTCAGTGCAATGGGCAAGGTGGTGGTGTACTAAAGTCAGAAATGACTGTTGTCTCCTTGGTCATCCCTAGTGCAAACTATATGTAGAGTGGAATGATAGTGGGTGAGGCGATGTGAAACTTCAGCTTTTTAGGCAGGAAGGCAGGATGGCAAGGGGAAGAAGGGTGGGGGAAAGGGAATCAACTCACAGAATCCCATGTACATCACTAGGTAAGACTCCATCTGTCATCTGGACGTCCCAGCCTCTGAAATGTGTAAACTGGGTGATAAAGACAAATGGGGATACATGCGGCTATGATGGGAATGGGGGTGGCCCCAATCACTGGCAGAAGCAGCTCAGGAAGGCAAAAAGAGGTACCCCGCATGCTCCTGCAGCTCATGAGTCCATGCCTGTATGGGGATGGCTGCACCATACAACCAGATATGAGCAGTAAGAAGGGCATGGACTGGCAGATGTTAACCAAAATCTCTCCTCTCAGCCTGGAGTGTACCTCAGAAGCATCAGACAGCATTTGCCAAGCAGAGCAGAATAAAGCAGCTGGTTCAACCTCTGCTTATTAAGTTAGCAAGGCACTAAAAACATGGTGCGTGTTTGAACTGCCAGATCTGCTGGCTGGATGAGGGGCTGTTAGGAGTGATCCTCCCTTGCTGGGTATACACACAGCTCTGTGAGGTCTGGCACGTTTGCACAGGGAACTCTCTGCCCCGTAGATCAAGACTGCCACTTGCGTAATTTCTGACCACCAACCAGATGCCTGTTGTGACATAAACTCAGACACCAGTTAAAATTGTTTTTAAGAGTTTCAACAGGGAAAGATTAGATATTTTGGAGAAAATTGAAGGTGAGTCAAAATATTAATAGAAGAGGTTTCATTGCAGCCTTGTTTTCATCTCTAATTAATAATATCTATAGCAGCTCAAGATACTCAGATATTTACTCAAGAATATTTCTGCAGTGCTTGATACAGATCTTTCATGTAAGTGTTCACTTAACATAGCTTAATGCCAACCCAGTAAAATATAAGAAGGAGTTGTTTTGTTGGGTTTCTTTTCCAACTGGTAGTATCAGGACTCAGAAAGGCTTTAGAAAAAAGGTTGATTGAGAAGTGCAAAGAAAGATGGGTATTTATAGGGATAAAATTGGCTTTTTTTAATTGTAAAGTAGTTCATTTGGGCAGTGTTGGAAGAAATTAGGTCTTTCCATGGTGCTTTGCTTTGTTTTTTTCCATCACTGTGAGCCATAGAGTGAAAAGCGTGTATGTTTTGAACCACCATTAACAAAACAAATTGCAAATAATGATGTTTACTACTCTCTATTACTTTTTCTCTGGTTGCATGTTTGTAAACACACACAGATCCTCGGGAGGAAATTTGCAAGCACCTTGGCCACTGCCTGACTTTCTTCTGTATTTGTGCACATCACAGCACAGTACATGGGTTGCAGGTGCTGAAGGACTCATTAGGATCGTGCTGGCTGACCTCCTGCGCAAGGCTGGCCCCAGCCAAGCAACTGTAATGAGAAACAACAATACCAAGGTGCTACATGAGGGCAAAGTACCATGGCTTGTATTATCATTTTTTGTGTTTATAGCTAGTTAGTCTGTCTTCCTTCAGCCTTCTTTCCTTGTATGCAAAGGGGCCTCTCTCTTGAAGTTCTCTGGAAAACCTGGAGAAGTTTTCTTTCACAAAACTTAGTCTGTATTTCTCACTTTTCCTCTGAACTCTCCCTAATTTTTCTGTGTTGTCTTCAAAACATGGTGCTTGTAATAGACTGGTGCATTCCAATTATAATCGCAGCAGTACTAGGTAGAGCAAAATAATTGTTTTGCTTCTTTTATATGCACTTAACCATCTTCCTCATTCCTCTTGTCACTGGCCTGAAATGCAGAATCTCATATCTATTGTAACATTTCTTCAGCTCAAATCAAAATGTAATTACTTTTCATAAGCACTTTTAACCCTGCAATATTGAAACTTCTGGAATTACTGAAAATGAGAAGTTGTGACCCAACACGTTATAGCATGCCTCAGACTGACAGCTATCGCCCATCTAAACAACACGGCTATCGCTCCCCACTGCACATAAAGCTCAGCACGGCTTGAGTGAAACCCTGGCAAGAAAAGCAAAAGGCAGCAGAGGAAAATGTTCCTCTGGCTGGCTGGAGGGTGGGATGGGCAGGACAGTACATGTGAGAGGTTCATTACAGATATGGAGAGTAGAAATAATCTTTTCCACCATGTCATATGCTGCATATACCCTGAAACGAAGAAAACAGTATGTCTAAGAAAGAAGGGGAGAAGGGACTATGTATCTTTTGTGCTGGTCTGAAAGATCAGCCGGATTGCTCTGTTCAAAGGAGAGAAACGTGGGGTAAGAGGAACTGGGGAATCACTTCTGTAAATGCCTGGCTTGGCCTGCATCACTTTCTGAGAGTGACTTTTTTTCTCTCACCTGCAGTGGATATGTAGGCAACTAGCATAACTTTAGACAGCTAAACATAGGTGACAAGGACTGCAGCCTACCAGTTTAAAGCATCTACCTGCAGGAATACCTATGTTCTAATCAGCTGAAAATCACAGAGACACGGGACTTTCATTAGAGTCCAGTATAAAGAAAATGAATCTCAATAAAGCTAGGAATGATATTCCGAAAAACATGTCTAGACCAGCATGTATTGGTACCACCAAGGGCTTTGCTATGGACATCAGCAAGAACAGGCCCTAGACCTTAAAATCAGATTAGTCAAATGCAATGTTTACGCTCTGCTTTTATAAGGCTTGGTCCTGATCACATTAGTATAAATCAGTAGCAAGCCTACTTATGTCATTACAGTTATATCAAGCAAATCAAGGTGCTTGGGCCCAGTTTCACCTCCTTTTACTAATGTTCTGGCAGGATTATTAATAACACTGCTGCACAAGCAAGCAAACTATCAAAAATATTCANAAAAAAAAAAAAAGAAAAGAAAACTTGCTTTGGAACCACTCTTCTAGAGACTTACAAGTAAAATGTAGTGTGAATAATTGGAAGAAAATAGTAAGTACATAATTAAAATAACCTGTATAAAGGAACATTCCCCAGATAAACAAAATCCATACCTAGTTTTCTTCTACTTATTTTTGCTTGCTTGTTTGCTTTTTCTTTTAACTTTCTTTTTTTTCCCTCCATTAAATGCAATTTTTGTAAATTTGGTTCTGTCTGAAGTCAGTTTCATTTCCCTGTTCTTTGCTATTGGAACATAGTTCCCTGGCATTGTCACAGATATCTTTTTAGATGAACAGGTACCTGAACTGAATGACTGAGCATTTTGTGCCTTGCCATCCTTTCAGTTTGTACAAAGATTTATTTTGCTTTTTCTTTTTCCAGGATATTGCCAATATTAGTTCTCATTTCAATTTAAATTGAAGGTTCTACCAGCAAAACAATAGCAAAACTAAACTTGAGTTTGGAAAAAATCAGACAGACTATTTAGTCCCAAGTGTTCCAATGTTTGATTTGAACATTTGTTTTATTTAATTGCTTAATACTCTTTTCCAAAATTTCTTTAAAACATAGCTTTATATCATCTAAAAGAGTGTAAGTTGTTTGTCTCTTTTATGTAGACCATAAAATGCAGATTAATTTTGTGATTGGATGCTCAGCTGGAGTTATTCCTTACTTACCACAGAAAAGCAGATGTTTCATACCCTCTGGGTAACTGTACACCATACAAAGTCATTGAAAAATTTTTCCTTTAAAAAAAAAAACAAAACAAACAGTATTACTGGTTCCATGATGTTTCCCTTTCTAAATACAGGGACCAATAAATTCACCAAGAATACCAAAATGTGGCAACCGTAGATGAATTTGGAGCACATAATTATAGCAAGCCTCAATAGCGGAGTCTTATTCCTTAATGTTTTCTCTTATCTACCCCTATGAGCTGTAAATATTTGTTTCTCTACAATTCAAACATATTATTCAGTCACTAACGAGAATGCAACACTGACTCTCAGCAAGAGAAAAATACTTTTCTGGAAGTGCCCAAAAGGCGAACTGGAAATTAAGACAGCTGCAAAGCAATATTTTTTTAGAGTAGGGATGTATGGACAGGTTCCTTTGGATAATCTTGACTGTGAACTTGTTAGGTAGAGTGTAAGTTGGTCTGTGATGAGCTTATGGACATGCTTTTATCTGACATTATATACCAGTTACTTGAACCACCAATGTAAGAGGAGAAAGGTGTCTCCTTTCTTACGTCAGAACATTTGTCTTAGGGAAAGAACAAATCATTGTGGACACTTATTGCAGACCACTCCATATGCAGCAAGTTCACACCCCACAGCCCAGGCTTTGCTCTTGATCCCTCTCCTGAACTATCACTCCTCATTCCTGCTGCAGGAGAAATTAGCAGCCTCGAGGCAAAAAGCACGGTCCCATCAGGCTGCACACCAGGCAGGGCAGTAGCAATGGGAAGCCCCTTCCTATACAGAAACCGTACTGAACAGGCAGGTGGCCAGATTCAGCAGGGGAATGAGACAACAGGTGCGGAGAGGAGATAGGAAAGGAAATTAGTGGGGAGAACAATCTGGTTTTGTGCGTTGGACCACAGCCTCTGTGCATCGTCCGGCACTATCCCGTTCAGCCTCCAGGCATCTGTCATACTGTCTGGCAGCTGATAGAGGGTCTCGATGCTGCGAGCTCTTGGACAGCCCTGAATAAATTCGCAGGGTTGTACCCTGTCTTTTCCAGTAACACTGTGTGTGCAGGGCTGGGAGTGTTCCCAGCACACCCACTGACCGTTTCATCATCACGTATCCTCCCCGGGAGGAGAGTGACCAGAGACAGTGAGCTTGGGCAGGGAGGACAAAATGCTCTGTTAGAACTGAATGAAGTGGAAGCTTTTGCTCATCAGTGAGAAGCAGTTACCTGAAACATTAGAATGAAAATAGATTTGAATATTATTAGTAAGGGAGAGCTTAAACTACCCCTCTGAGGAAAAGTCCACTTAAACCTGCTTTGCATCAATTAAATATTGATACAAACACTGTTTTCTTTTTACCTGAGCCAGAGATCTCAAAGCACTCACTAAAGTTGGTTCTCTGTTAATTCCCTCCAGTTAAAGGTTGCTTCTCATTTATTCCTGGGGTTCTCCTTAGTGTCCGCAAGGCCACACTGCCCAAAGCCCTGTCCAGGATCAGAGCTCCGTTTGTTTTACAACTGTTTGGAACCAACAAACAGCAGGATGACAGCCCTGGCTCTAAAAGCTTTTAAGTTCAAGCTCCCTGTGCAGGCTCTCTATTGATTACAAGAGGGGCTCTGTGAAGAGACAGCAGTTTTCTTAGCAGTTTTCTTCTCCGCGACCGCAAAAATCAGAGCCAACTTGAGCAGAGGTTGATAGAGAAACAGAAATCAGAGTAGACGGGAAGGAAAACTAAAGTCACAGCAATAAGAATAGGTGGTTGTGTAGGTGAGATGTGCACAGAAACTACATCCTGGGCAGATGTTTTATGCAGTGGAGTAGTTAAGTGATATTCCCTACTCCACACAGCCAGTTGGTAGCAAGGTCAACACCAGGCGCCAGATCTTTTATTTTTTTCCACTAACAACCTCAACAGTGAGTGTCGCTGAATACCTGCTAGAGCATCAGCAGCATGGTGAAGCGACTGTGTCTGAAGCAGTATTTTTTTGTCATTTGCACTCATATATTTATTCTCTTACAAGTCACCAGAGTTTGTGACTGAGAGCAGAATTTGGCCCATTGGATACAAATCAGCAAGTATCTGTATTTCAGAATTTGTTTTGCCAGAACCCTATGACAAGGCTAAACAGATCCTTCAGCCACAGCACCTCTCTCTTTTTTCATTTCTCTTATTTCCTTTAGCAAAGCTCCTTTTGAAACAGTGAAGAATTCCACACAAAGCAATGAAGATTCAATATACAGTTCTTAGAGAGAATGATTTCCCTATAAATTGATTTCAAAAAAAGACCTTGGCATTTTGACGAAAACCACATCTCTTAAATTATCTCATATCCCTCCAAACACACACTCCTAAGCTCTTTTTTGTCCATACTAGAAATACAGTTGTACTTTGGCACAATTTAAAAGGTTTTGAGAATGATGAAGATTTAAAACAAAGTATTCCCCAAGCAGACTGTGGACCTGAGCAGAAACAGCCGCAGAGTCCCGCGGGGACTTCACAACGTAGAATTGATTTAGCAGGGAAGTGTGTAGATTGAACAATGATGGATGCTATAGAAAACTCTGTGATATAGAAGATAGATGGTCATTTGAAAAAGATCAAGGAAAAACACACTGAAAACCAGAAAAGCCTCCAGCTTTTTGCAAATTATGATCAGTATCAGGCATAGTAAGGACACAGACAAAAAGTGCATGGACAAAGCCATGCTACAGTTTCATCTCTCTTTGGAAGGGCTGCCCCAGTGCGAAAAAACTGTTGCTATAATAGATTTCATTAGACATTAACACTGCTATACCAAATCTCCTCTTACACAACGTAGGGACATGCATGTGGTGTGTTCATACACTGAAATATTGATATTGCTAGTGCCAGATAGAGGGAAAATAAGCAGCTAACATCCTCTGGCTTCTCTTGGACAGGGGCTGAGCCCCCCCAGCTGTGCTCCCAGCTCCCTTTCCTGTGTGCACTGGGGTGGGTGCTGCACACAAGGCGCTGCACGGATGGTCACCCCAGAACCAGGGGTCTTCGCCAGCTGATGATGGCCAGCATGGGAGAGGAGGGAGCAGAGTGTGCCCTGCCCTGGTTGGTGCCAGGCGCTTATTAAATACCTCTCTTGTTGTTTTCTTTTTTGCAGGAGAATTGTTTTTTGGTTGTGAAGACTAAAGATGAAGGTTATCCATTAGTCTTATCTTAGCAAGCACTTTGGTCCCTTTTATGTTCTGAAAGAAGACAAGGTGATGGAAATATGTTTTCAAACATTCCTTGTCCTCTCATGAAAATGTATCGCAAGACAAAATGTTGTAAAAAAACAGCCACACTTTTTTGATAAATTACCATCAGCTAAATAAAATCTCATCACATTGTAAACACCAGAGAATGTCTTTTTTGTAAAGACACTAACAGAAAATATGTACATTTGTGCTTGAAAATTTAAGTTAAATTCAAAGGGCTCATTTTGAGACTCACTTCCAATTCTTAATTTCACAAATGCTGTTAATACTTTCAACACCTCATTAGCATATCCTGTATGCTCTTTAAATTATACAGGCACTGCTATCAAAAAATTGCTAAAGGAGATTCCAGAGAACCCCGACACACAAAAAAGATGCTTAATATCTACCATTTTAGAGTTACTCAGAGCTTACATAGATCAAAGATATATAGTGGGACAGTATGATTATAAGTCTGCACAAGCAAAGAATAAGAACCAAATGAAAGGGCAGGACTCTGAGCATCTGCATTTCTGTAGACTAAATACACTTATAAAGGAAAACGCATTGGGAGGCACTAATGAGCTGTACACTATAACAGTGCCAGAAGAGCTGGGACAGAAGACTGGCACTGGAATCCTAAAATTATAGCAGTAAAAATTAACAGTTTTCTTCCTCAAAGTTTGTACTGCTTTCCATCTGGTTCTTCATAATAGCAAAATTCTCCATTTATTATAATATTTAAATGAAGAAGCCTCAAACATAAACAAGCAAAAAACTTTGTCCATGAAAAATTCCTACAATTGCAAAATTTGTAACAGGAAACTTTGAAATATCATAAATTTCTGTAAAGCCTTTAGAAGTCATTGTGTGAGCAAACACAGGCTTCTCTCGGAACATGTGAGCAAAAATAAAGCTAATTTTGAAAGGGCTGCAAATGTTTTCACGCAAGTTTTCTTTGCATTTTCAAACCACAGGAGTGTTTGAAAATAATGTTAACTTAAAAGAGCTTATGGAAGAAGATGGAATACTTTTTTAAAAAGGAGCCATGAAGTAAGTTTTCAGCCTTGGAGCAATGTGTCTTCAGGAGCTTAACTCAATGACCATGCTACTTGGCTCATTTGCCAATTGCCAATTTTGCTGATCATTTCTTGATCTGAATACCTCCCCTTAGAAAAAAAGTACCTGCCCTTCACCTACTAAACAACTGACTGATTTCAGTCCCCTCATTTGAATTTACAAATACAGAAAAGCTTGTAAATGCCAATATGTTCCTTTCCATGCTTATATTCCAGAAAAGTTCGCTAACATTTTTCATTCCCAAGAAGCGCAAAGAGTTTTACAGGTTGTGAGCAAAGATCATTCTGCCAGCTCATAAAATATTTTTATGTGAGGAAATACAGCTGCAATTCTCTTCCATTTCAGAATTAAGGAATGGGAATCTTAATTAGACATAGGGATGATATCAGCTAGTTACATAAAACAGAACAAAAGCACGTAAAGGGTATAAAATCTCATGCTTCAGGATATTAGTCAAGCAGTAAGGAATGGGTTAGTACAAAAATACCCCTGGGGAGTAAGCAATTTTTTTCATTTCCCTCTTCATTTATCGCCTTTGAAAGTTAACTCATCTGAACAGGTGTAAATGAGTCCAGTGGGTCTAATGAGACAAATGAAAAAGAGGATGGGAGTTACAGTGAGGATCACTAGTTTGGAAATGAAGCTTCATGAGAAGAAATAGCTGAATAATGCATTACTCTGCCTGATAGCCACCTCTGCTACTTTCCCCCCTGCTCTTTGCCCCACATTTTGTCACTGATTACCAAGGTGAAGCAATTAGGCATATTGATTCTCAACTACCCATAACCTATTGCTAGCTCCCCAGCAGGGATGAGCCCATTATGTACATATGAATACAGCAGCTTTCCCATTTGTACGGACCAGTACATTTTTTGGATCAATTTAGCTCACCATTATAATGTGCAAAAGAGATGTAAGGTGTCTTCTTACTAAACCAAACAGTATGTATCAGTGGATTTTTCATCTTCATCCTAGCACGTGCTCTTTCCATGGGGGAAACATGATGTGTTTTATGAATTTTGGTGTCAGCTATGGCTTGTCTTCACTCCAGTGATGGTTGTTTCTATGCAGAGATCACTCTTGCTGCAAAATCCTAATGACAAGGCACAGATTGCAACCTCAGTAAAGCTAAATTAACTCAGCCCTACAATCCTCACCTGCAATTGATTTTGGCTACTTATTTGCAGCAAAAACTACCAGCATCCAGTTTCTGCTAATATTGTAGAGCAAGATAGCTGTAAATGCTGCAGAAACACCCCCGTCTGCACTGAAGACAAAGACCGTGTGCACAAACTGAGCTGCCAATAAATTCAATGCAAGTTGTACATAAGCCAGATTCTCAGCTGGTGTCGATTGGCACAGCTCCACGCATGTCGATTACAAGCAATATGATGTCTGTCTCTGCTGGTGGTGGGCCATGTGCTAATTTGCAACACGAGAGGACATAGTACACTGGATGGCTCTTGCCGGGCTGTAGCAGAGCACAGTGAATTAACTGTTTGCACGGTTTTATGGTCACCCCATTTTACCCAGGATCACAGTGGTTGGGGCTTTGACTCAGGCTTGGTTGCCAGCTCTTGCTGGAGAGGATCAAAATATCTCCCAGATTGCATTAACTGTCCCATTACACAGCACAATGTGTTGAGTAGCTGTCAACTTCTCTTGGGGATGTTGCTCCAGTGTGCACATTTCAGTGTTATATTTACAGTCAGAAGAAGCAAGGGTGTGGGCAGCCCTGTAGCCTGCCTGGTGCAGAGATACTGCAAGCAGCAGTATAAACATTTTATGAGCTCACAACAATTATTTATCAGTTAATATACACAGCAGGCAGCCAGGGCTAACAGGCTACTAGGCTCAGCATGAGCATGCTCACTGCCCATGATAGAGGCACCCGTAAGCATCTGCTCTCCAGGCAGCCATCAGTCAGATGGGGAAGCATCAACCTCCTTGTTGGAAATGGCTGAACCTTGATCTTGCTGAGTTGCTCTCATTTTATTTCTTGGAGTTTTATACCGTCATGTCAGTAGTTTTCTCCTGAGTACTTAATTTATGGCTCAACAATTTTGCTTTTATCTGTGTTTTTACTTTTCTTACTTTGCATGACTTTGGCTTACGTTCCCTTAGAGCTCAACACCAACATTTTTTAGTAAAGCTGAGCTGAAATCAAAGAGCTCAGCTTCACAAAAGGTGACAGCTAAAACCCTGGGTTGCATGTTCCATCACCATCTCCAGAAGTGCAGTCACACTCTTTCCTTCACACCAGAACTAGCCCTTGCGCAGCTGAGCAGCAAGCCTGGAGACAGGATCAGATCAGTTAGAAACAATTATTTTTTTCTTCTACATAGATTTAGTTTGCAGCCAGGCCACACAAGTGTTAGCAGCAGCACTAAGGAGGGAAAGGGACAGCCATTGGAGGACAAGATGGAGGGAGAGCAATCCTGTAGCTTCATCAGCAAGGTGATCTTCCACCTGACTCTACCAATTATGAAACTGCAGTTTGAGAAAAACCCACCCAAAGCCCAGTAGCAAGTTAACTAGGGAAACATCCATAGCAGATGTGAGTCCTCCTTCTCCTAGACAAACTAGGGAACTGGGCTCAAGTCTCTCAGTCCTGAAAAAGCTCCCTAGATATTGAGCTACTAATTAGAAGGCACATATTTCCCATTCTTCCTTTATGTTGGGAAAGGGCTTTGAACAAAGTCCTCCAGAGCCATTGGTACCATTTTTTCCTAAAGATGTCCAAAATTAGA
Organism: Pandion haliaetus; assembly: GCA_013401275.1. NCBI lineage: Eukaryota > Metazoa > Chordata > Aves > Accipitriformes > Pandionidae > Pandion > Pandion haliaetus. The sequence goes on along the minus strand of VYZV01006475.1, from coordinate 83,047 downwards.
ATAAGGCTTTTCATTTCAGGTCAAAAGAAATGTTTCAAATATTTTATTGAATTCTTTTTTTTTCTTTTTTTATTAAGTCAAGTTAAAAAAAAAAAAAAAAGCTACAGGTTGAAATAAAACTTCCTCTTCCATTTAGCAGCCAAACCAAGAAATCAATTATTCATGGAGTCCTATCCTACAGTGCTGCTCTACTACGTATTTTATAGAAAACATTTCCTACAGTTTGCACTGTTCTGTTTTCTCAGTGATGTGTCCCAAAGGACAGTCTTAAGGACTTAATTGACCTCTAGTGTTCCTGAGATCTTCAGAAAAAATCTGCTGTTGATGCTTAATGAAACAGAAGATGCAAAAGAAAACAAATTGAAGACAACTTCTATGGTTTGAGGTTATTTCAGAGCACGAGTTTAAGACCACCTTTCCATAAAAATATAGTAACAGCCTGATTTTCCATATCAACATCTTCTCCTGGGGATAATTTTAGGAAAGAAGAGCTTTCTGATCCTTCTTTCATCTGTACTGATGCTTCCGAAGAAAGATTACATATGGACTTCATCACTGTTTAATATAGCTTGTTTTTAAACTTTTGCTCTGACTTAATTCTCATGAAATTTTTCAACATGAGAAAAGATTACAATTTCTAAACTAAATCCTGAGAAGAACTGGACAGAAGATTGAACTGATGGAAGGATTTATTTATTTGTGTTATTATTATTGAAATGTCTGTGTTGGTTAAAATTCTGTTTGACTGATGCACAAGGGAAACTTTTTCAAAATTTTTCTACATTTTAGAACCCAAAGACCCACTTTAAAAGAACCATGTCTAGGGACTAAAGCACAGCAGGTGTGGACACATGATCTAACAAGGCTGAGTTATGACAGGTGAACAAATTGCCACTGTGCAGCTGAGCTCCTACAGCTGGCCAGTTGTGCCTCCTGGCTTATTCCAATAATGAAACAGAATATATTAGATGAAGCAAAATGTGTTTCCCTAATGGTGGGGAAAAGCACGAAGAGTTGGTTATTACCACCCAGCTGCTCAGCAATGATTTCTTACACCACACTGATTCAATCATTCTTGACTGTATGCCAAAAAGGTACATATAATCAGTGCTAGGAGGCCGGATGATGAGTGGTAACTTTCCGAGTTTCCATGGCTTGATTGCATTTCATCATGTGTAACTTTAGATTCATTCTCAGGAATAACACAGTCATTTGTGCCCACATTGCCTAAAGAGGCTCGTGTGGGCTTTTCAAAAGCATTTTTGAATATTAGAAACTTAAATTTTATTGAAAACAGTGAAGTATTTACATATGATATACTTGTCCTAATGTATACCTGCCAAATTGCTTCATCTTGTAACTTGTCACATCAACATGTTTCAAGATGACAAGTTGTTTTATAACCTTAAGGTGTTTCTGTTTGTGAATTATTTTACACTGAAAGAATTTGCAATGACTATTTACTCAATCTGATTATTTTTGTGCGCAGCAGCTTGCAAAGTTTTCTATTTCTGCACTCTTTTGGGGAAAAACTTTCAGTCTATGATTGCATTGAGCATACCATTATAGAAATTCTTTCCACTATATACTTTTCATTTCTTTCTTTTTCTCCTACCATTTTTGTGACAAAATCTCTCAATAAAGCAGGAAGCACAAACAGAAGTGTGTAGTAGCCATTTCCACTGGAAAGCCAGTGGTTTGCTTCTTGGTCTTTGTTGTAAGATGATTTGTTGACTGCTTGCCAATATTCTGTATAGCTATAAAGTGCTTTTTTGGTATTCATTTTGGCCTTTTCATTAAGCTGGAATTCACCTGACTAAATGTCTTTATTGTAGGTGTCAACATACAAGGTATGTTCCTAGCTTCCCCTTATAGTTTTCGGAGAGAAATGAGACATCTAGTTTGTGCCCTTAAATGCTTAATTCTTTCCACTGATGAAAGGGAACTGATGGTGACGAGCTCAGACACAGATTTTTTCAGAGCAAGAATCCAAAACTGATATGAAGTGATCCAGTGCTTTTGCAGGTTCTTCCCAGGATCTTGTTGATGAAAGGAAGTGGAAACTGTACACAATTTGTCACTGCTGCCAGATCTCCACCATTCCAAGCTCTATCCCACCTGCATTTAGCAGAAAAAAGTTGTTGATCAGCATGATGATAAGAAATTAAACATATGTGCAGCGCCACCATCCCAACCTCCACAGCTATAAAAATATCCTGTCTGTGAGCATCACTTATAAGTATCCAGTTGAAATGAATTACCACTAGAATGTTAAATAAAGGTTATCTAATACTTTATTTTGGGGGTAGGGGTGGGATTTCTAACCTCAATCACATAATAATATTGAACAAGCTGCATTTCAATCTTGTTGGCCAATAAAACATTGATTACACAGCTGATGCCACAGTACAAAAATTATATCTCTCTGAGAAAGCTTGTGAATATTTCACACAACAAAGAAAGTGTACTGTGCATAGGAATATTATGCAATGTGTTACACAAAGCCAACATAGCATGGAGTATATTATTTCCTAATATTCGTTTTTATGGTACTTCTAAGAGGTCTGTAAGTCATCTGTTTAGCCTGAAGAAATACCTCCTGAGTGTTACAAAGCCAGGAAAAATCTGCAGCTCAGAATTCATAGGCTTTTCACTAACACTCCTGAACATTTCAGAGGCCAGCTAAATTTCAGTCCTGATGGAGCTTGTGGCAAGTTCCACTGTTCCAAATTCTGGCTTCTTCTGCACAATGTGTTCTTGTGAGCCTGGTCTATTAACCCTTGGTGAGGCACATTTCATAGTGCTTCTGATGCACTCATGCATTTCCACTTAAAAAATTCTTCCCTGAGAGGAAGAGAGTAACTCTGCGTGTTCTTAACAGTTTTTTTATTTGTTTTGTATTTGGAAAGACTGACAATTTTTTTTTTTTCTTTTCTGGCAGAGGAAAATTTTTAGAAAACTGAACAGACATATTGTAGTCCATGGAAACTGTGCTCCTAAATGCTTCTCTGATAATCCTCTATTTCTTAGCTGGCCATGCCCAAGAAAATGCAGCTTTCTTTTTTTCCCAAGGAACTGCATTTCAAAACACATACAAAGATATTTCTCCCTGAGGTCTTTAGCTGTTTTTGCAAGTAAACTTAATGAACTTTCTTTCTGGCCAAGGCCTTCAAAACACATCCCACCTTCCTTCCCTTTGTTGACATTTGAATGTTGTTTAATCAGTCACAAGAAAAAGGGAGTAGAGCTGAACAGAATGAAAGGACCAGAAGAGGAAACATGGGATCAAATTCTCTTATTCTTTTCAAGCTTTACTCCAGAAATCATCAGCGAGAGATTGTCTGATTAGTTACAATCTCATTTAATAGCCAGCTAAAGACGTTCCTTAAAGCAGCCAGTAACATTTAGTGACTCTGAGCACAAAAGGGCATTCAGGGATTTTGTTTCTCAGTCCAAGGAAAGTGTTCAGAATCCTTTCCGATAACATCATTCTGTAGCTTTAATTTCTCATTAGAGGGGTTTTCAGTAAGTTTAAAGTCAGTTTTCCATTCAGTAGCATCTTGTGAATACAAGTTATTGTGCTATTAAAGTGTTTGTTAATTTAAGAGAACATGTGGTATAGGTGTGTGTGTTCTCTTGATCTACTTTAGATAAGTGTGCATGCTCTCTTTGGAGCATTGTGGGATGTGTTTTACTGTGCTCTTTCTCAGATGGCGCAGCTAATAACTTGTCTGGCCATTGGATGAACAGGTGCCGAACATTTCTCCAGCATTATGGGCATGTCTCTGACTTGATAATAAACTGTGGCAAATTCATATACCATTAAAGAAAGAGGCAAAGGAAGGGAGAAATTCAAGCTGAGGAATTCAAATCTGAGATAGCAGTGGGGCTCAACTCACATGTACAATGATAGCACTAAGCACTACTTACTGCTCATATGCAAACCATTGTTGGCTTCACGTTGTTGTTCTGTGGACTGAGAAGAAACAAGCTAGAGAGGAGATGGTTTTCCCACTCCAGCTCTGGGGTTTTGCTGCAGGAGAGAAATAGTGTGGAAGGAGTGCGATCTTGACTTTTATCTCCCTCACCTTGTACAAGATGAATAGATGTTTATGTCATGAGGTTTGACTCAACCTTAAAAGAGAGAATAGAAAACATGGGCTTTCCAAATAAATGCTCCTGAACATTAGTTCACTCACTTTGCTAAAGATTTGCAGATTCCACAATTTCCACAATTCCACAATGAGGGGAAATTAAAAAAAAGAAAAAAGAAAGAAAAGGAACAGTCTTTTATAGCCACTGCCTTGAAGCTCCATAGCACTCTTGTTCAGCCATAGCTGAGGTGAGAAACCATCCTTGCAATACTGCCTTGGGAGCTTGGCTGAGCAGGAGCTGATAGCTCTCCCTGCAAAGGCTTCGCTTTTGCTGCCAGCCTGCAAATGGCCATAAGACACTCAGTAAAGTGCGAGACTACAAAACAGCAGGGCCCCACACCACACACCGGGAGCCCATATTTATATTTGAAAAGGAGGAGACAAGAGGATGAGATGCCTGATAGTTGCGCAGATAGGATAGGAGATATCACTGATAGCACATTCAACATAAATACTTATGCTTTTTGTGATGTACAGCTTCTGTGCTCAACTGCAGCCTGCTCACCATTTTTATCATTTATTTCTGAACAAGTGCTTCCTATTTGGTATCACATAGAGTGAAGAAAGGTCCTTCAAAGAGATGGTAGAGGTTTAGACCAACAGGTAGCTGACTATCCTAAAGTACCCAGATGGACTTAAGTTTCTAAAAATTATCTTCCTGGCAAGCTAAAGTTCTCAATACAGTAAAAAACAGGGGAGTATCCCAATGCATTAGCTTAAACCTGACTCTCCTAAAATCTCCAAGCAAAATTTTGAAACAAAACACTGCACCAATGGTAATAAATCCAAGTGTGCCTAGGAATGTTCCCGCACCCTGGATCAAGGTCATCTTTGCTAATAAACCATTAGACTGTTCCCCAGTATGTGTATGGGCTTTTCACACCATCTCTTTTACTGAAATCCCAGGTATGTCTTGGATGTTAAACTGCTCATGGACCATTCCCAATAGATAGTTGTCATTTAGTCACCCTCAGTGGCTAGAGCAGCTAACTAGTGTAGATGTGAGATACTCCAGAGCAACTGGCCTCCACACCCAACAGCTTTCCCCAGCATGTTTAACTTTGTGGGACAGACATAGACCGAACATCAAAATTAAGGATCTAAATGAATATCTAGGCAGCTAAATAAAAGTGGCTTCATTCTCCAAGTTGTGGAGTATCCCAAACTCCTGCTAAGGTCAATGGCAGTGACAGGTTTCTAGTGTTCCTGAAAATTAATCTCATTTTATTTGCGTAGAGTTTTAGAAGTCTGATGTTAGATTTGGAAATTTTGACCAAGCTCTGTGTAAGAGTCTTTAATATTGGATGGATTATTCCCATAATCCCTATGGAAATGCAAGCATCCATTTGCAAACAAAACACCAGGCTGACATGTTTGCACTAGCAGAAGTTGAATGTGGCTGAAAATTTAGCCTTGTGTGGCATAGGAAGTGTATTATGTGAACCTTAGCTGCAAAAGGTAGTACCTATAAAGTCTCAGCCAGTGAGAGAAACTCTGAAAAAAAATAGAGCAAAGCCTTTGCAATTCATGGTTTGCATCTGTTTCTTGAAATAAGAAGTGGGTTATGGCTATTCTTTGTCACATCAGGTGGTATCTAATTGATTAACAAAAATGAAATCCTTGCACATTTTTAATATGGTATCGCATTTCTCTCTAATTATTAATGTAAACTATTTAGTGATTCGTTAGCATGATTGGATTACAGTGTGCTTGTCACATAAAAGCACAGCATGGCTTAGAGAATTGACAATGTTTTCTAAATTTTGATTTATTTTTAAACATCTCACTTTAAAAGGTAACTTATATCTTTGTTACCCAGATATAAATCCTACTTTATCCATAAACATATCTTTCTGAATTATCCTTATTAATCATTGTTGTCACAGCAAAGTGACTGGAGGCAAAACAATGAGTCAGCAGTGATTAAAACAAATGATGAGAGAAATGGAGCCATTGCATGGACACACTGCTTTTGATCTATAATGAAGACTGATGCTTATACCGGAAACAAACCTATTGTGGTGGTCTTCGTCTCTTCTTCAGTCGATATCCCATCTGCATCTTAAAAAGCAAGCTTGACTGTGTCTCCATAGGAGGGATGTTTATGACCGAGGCTGTCAGCTGGCTCTAAGTGGTGTCATTCTCTTGGCTTTCATAGAGCTACACTGCTTTAGGCCAGCCTAAGATCTCAATATACATACCAGGGGTGTCAAAGGGCAGGGTAAGGGTATGTGAAACACCTGTCTGCATACAGTGGGATAATCACCTCTTTTGACTGGCTGGTTATGCTGCTTTTGATGCACGCCAGGATGGGGTTTGCCCTCTTGGCTGCCAGGGCACACTGCTGACTCATATTGAGCCTGCTGTCGACCAGCACCCCCAGATCCCTTTCTGCAGGGCTGCTCTCCAGCCACTCCGCTCCCAGTTTATACTTGTCCCCGGTGGTAGGTGCTTGTCTTGGCACTTTGTCTCCCTCCATCTTAATACTGCTGTTCTTCAGCCCTGTGTCAGTGAAAGGGGATATCACAGGGCTGGTGTTTTATAAATACTCAGTTCAACACTGCTTTGCTCAGGTTTAATACTGTTATAACTCCATTGAATTCCCCCCCCCCTAATTTTAGGACTGCCTGAAACAGGTGAAACTGCCGTTATGTCATGTTTTACCACTTGTAAAACAGGGGTAGTGTTACCTGCCTTTGTTCTGCACCACGGAGCCTCCATAGGCAAAATGTAACATAAATGCTCTGCATTTATTATTTCAAATACTAAATCAAGGACAGGACAAGTACAGCAAGCTGGAACAGGTCTTAAATCTGCAGACATAAGCAGAGTTGTGTGCGTGAAATATTTCAAAAATAATATAAAAATGTGAGACTAATTCTCTGTAGTGAAGGATCAAGAGTAATTGCAGAAGTGTAGGGGTGAGATGGGAATCATGGGAAATATCACTCGCACAAAATTAACTGCAACAGTGTTTTGCAAGCACACAGAACATGAATATGAAAGATCAGTCAAAAGGACTGGAAAAGTGATCCATCAGAGCTACATTTAAAGACAGAATCTTGGTGGCTACCATTAGAAATTGAGGCCTTCATGGTTTTGCTTCATAGGGACTAAATGAACATTATTGACAGGACTCTGCTTGTATTGGCATATTTTATTTCCCCACAAAAAAATTCCTGCACCAGCTAAATCCATAGGAAAATTTCTATTAAAAAAAGAATTAGGTCATTGCGTATGGCTTCAGACAGCCATCACACCAGTTATATATGGGAATATAGCAGCGCAAGACTTCCTGGAAGTCAGGTAGCTTGATACCCTTAATCTGTCTGAAGAGCTACAATTCCATTTCCAGGTGCAGTTCTGGTAAATGTGCCTTTCTTCAGAAGACACAGAGGAAGGTAAGTTTATGTTAAGTAAGATAGAGTATATTTCTGTAGAAAATATACTGAGGTACGTATAGAAAATATGAGGTGGCCTATCGTCCTGGCTTTAAGCATGCCTTGAGTGAAAGGGGAGGTCAGTCTTGACACAGCAGAACCAATACAAATATACTCTGGATTTGAAGAGCACACACAAAAGATACTCAGCTCCTGGATGCTGTTCAGTACAGCTCTATTAAGGACTCTCTGATCACAGGTTAAAACCACCTCTTAATCAAAAACATCTCTTAACCAAAAGAGAAACTTTGCAGGAATGGTTGCTTTACTTTACCCAAGCGTTATGGGACTTCCATGTGATTTAAGAGAGGCCTGAAATACTTAGCTAACTCATATGAAAATGAGATAAAATAAGTTACCTGTTAACCTAATTAAGGACAGACTATGTCCCACTTCCTTAAACAGATAGTTGCGATTATGATTGTAGCCTTTCCAACAAACGTCTTCCTTTGTGCTTTCCCAATGGCAAAGGAGGAGGCTGCATGCTGAGGCCACAGGCACTGACATGGGGCAACTTTGTGCAGGAGCAGTATGTAGCACCACAAAAGCAATGCTCCTCCTGGGCTCCTCCCTGATGCAGAAATCCCACCAGTGGTCAGTGCTGCTGCAGGTGCTTCTGGAGATTGCTGAGGCTTCTTAACGCCCACTAAAGTAAAAGGGAACCCAGGGTGTGCTCAGCTGCTGAAAGAAACTGTCAGCATTTTGTAGAAGTGACTCTCAGAGTCTGCAACATGAGAACATGGTGCCTGGGACTGAAGTGCAAGAGCCTGAAGATAATTTCCCTCTTTCCATAGAGTATCTGCAAGACAAGAACATTACACAAGAACCATGTTGTTCCTCATGCAGACTTCAGCTATAGCTCAGACAGGAAAGGAAAATTCCTTCACTTCTTTCTGTTGGAGTCCAAAATATGCCCAGCATATTAATTCAGGCTGTACACTTAGGGAGGAGTTTCTTTTTCTTGTGAAAATACTCAGAGTCATCAGGACATAGGATACTTCCCAAAAACCCAGAGCTCTTTGCAGCTACCAACAGTATTTTCTGCAACTGAGCTCCTAAACCTCAGACCTCTGAAATCAGGAAATAACAGAGATAAGCCATACACATACACTATTTACCCAAACAACTTTAATTCTGCTGACCCTGAGTGAGATGATAGAAAGGAGGAAGCACCGGCCAGTAGTTTAGCTGTACCCGGTTTATTAGCTATAAGTGTCCTGAAGGGCTGAAGATAATATGGAGCAATCAGGAGAGCTGTGATTGTGATGTGAAGCACTTCAGGCATCCTTTGTGTATGCGGAGAAAGGAAGAGCTGCAAATGCACCTCAGCAGAGGCTGTGGTGCCTCATTTTAACAGTGTGCTGGATAGATTGTGCGAGAAGCTTAGCATGATTTCTCTTTTTGTCTTGGGGATTATAATCCGTTAAATGTGAGATGCGTGAAATCTGTGGTTTTTATCCCGGGAAAATGAAAGAAAGGCCTTAGATGGCATTGTGTATGGAGGGTGAGGGGATTACAAAAGGAAGTGGAAGAACCATAAATATTAACAGATGTGTTGATTTTTCAGAGCATGGAAAGTATTTCAGAGCAGGCATTTCCCACTCTATTAATTTCAAAGACAGGGAGCATGCGTGTGTGGTAAAGGCACAGTATATCACTTAGAAATGGCAGAATTATGGACGCGCTCCTCACCTGCATTTGCTTTTCAGAGATTTGAGATGAGTGAACTCAAAACTGCAGGACACAGGGCATTGTGGGCAGCCTTGTGTCTAATTAACAAGTTCTACCACTCCATTTTCAAGGAGCTGGTTTGCTTCCTTTGGTAGTTTGGTTTTTACCTTGTCTGCCTGCTTTTGGTAGAGGAAGGCTGGAAGGGTAGCAGCGTATTGGGGTCTGTGTCAGGAAGAAAAACTGTTTCTTAGACAAGAGAGCAATCAAGAAAAAAGTAGCTTTCTACAGTGTATTGCATGGAGCTACTAGCCTGTTTCGATAAAAATAAAGGATACAACTTTATTATGAAATGTTCCTTTGTTGTATACATTGTAAGCATGGTGTGGAGGGTATGAATATGCTTGGAAATGTTTTCCAAGGGTTCATTAGACCTCTGGAAAAAAAATCACAAATGTAGTCTATGTCCTCACATATTAGCACTTCTATTCCAAGGTGGGAACAATGAGTGGTAATTACAGGTGTGAAAATCGTCTCTCTAGATATGGTTGTCTCAGCAGAATGAGAATATCCTTGGGTATAAATATAGATGGGGGGAGGGAAGGTCGAAAAGCTGTGAACCACTTTCTTGCTACCACTGCAACACAGCAGCGCTAGCACATGAGAGTCTGTGATGTGCGTCAGGGGTACCTGTTCTCAGCTCCTTTACCCAAGCATGGTCTTTAAAGTATATTTCAATCACCTCTTTTTCCTTCCTCTCTTTACAGAGAGACAAGACAAAACCTATAAAAGAACAGAAATCCTCAGATTCATAGGCATTCACAAAAGACAGAAAAAGGGAATGCAAAAACCTCTGTTAGATTGACAGTGGCTGACAATTCACACACTTCCAAAACCAGAGGACAGTAAAGCATGCAGGAAGCCAACCTCATGCATCCCTCACATCAGTAATTGTTAGATCCCACGAGAAAGCAAAGAAGAAAGTCCCCACATTCTACCTACTTTCTCTCATCCTTTCTTTGGGCATGGCCCCTTAGCTTAGGACCAATAAACTTTTTCTTCTGTACTTGCAGATGCCTCCTCCATTAATCCTTGCTTCCCTCTTTGCAAGCATTTCTATTTGTAGCTCATTTTATTTTGCAAGTACCTCTAATTTCCTGCTGAGTTCAGATGAGTTCATTCCTCACTCTCACTATTCCCTTCAAGAATATCTAAGGTTGACAGATATACAGATTATAACAGTATGAACATCTTACAGCAGTAGAATGATTTAATTTTCCTTTCAGTTTAACACGATGGAACCAAATTAAGAAAAGAGAAAAAAAAAGTCCACTGTGTTTTCAAAAAAGTGTATGCTCATTTTTAGACATTGCACATAGAAGATCGATTAGCCGATTTATATGGTAAGGTGGATCTTCAGTTCTTAAAAATATAGCCCAATGTTATCAATAAGCTAATCTGTAGAAATACAGAAGCTACCAAGTCAGTTCTTCACTTAAAGCTTTGATTTAAAGCATGATTTAAAGCCCATTAATGTCAGCAGAAGACTTTTCACTGACTTCTAAAGGAGTTTGCATCAGACCATTACAGATGTAACATTTCTGGCTCTGTGAAAGAAATAGAAGCCAGACATGAAAATTAAATCACTTAACTGTGGATTGTGGACAGAAGAAAAACACATTCAGCATATTAAGATGAAGCATGCCTTTTCCTCTAATGCATGGAGGAACACAAACAAGAAGAGCAATACTCTTTCTGATAAATTACCTATTCAAGCACTGGTGTATGCTTAAGTAGCAGACATTAAGATATTTTCAGACAGACAACTCCATCCTGTCATTTGGCACCCTGTTGCCACAGCTGTTTTCTGCTTAATTCTAGTCACACCTCTCCTTTGATAGCGCTCTTTTGTAAAGTCACCTTGTGGGTCTCACACAACCCAATCCATTTTTTACTTTACAGCTAGCCTGACCTGCTTTCCATGTGATTACAGAAGAACTCCACCAGAAATATGTGCTCGATGGCAGTGGATAAACCGTGGGGTATTTGCAAGGCAGTCTTCATAAGGGTGAGAAACAACAGGGCAAAAATAACTCCTGGAGGATTAAATGTAAGGGCCACCCAGCTACAGTTTTTCAACATATTATCAGTTCAGCTTGCTGATCAGAGTGACAATATTATGAGGAATGAAAGCTAGTACCTCTGCATCTGTTTTTTATTCAAACTGAAAGCACGCAGATGAAAAATACCATACTCAAGCCATCAGGTTTTCCTTCATTCTGAGAGGGATACCACAGTTCTCCTGGAGGTAATGAGTTTGTCAAAAACACTGCAGTTTGTCAACTAGTACAGTAGCCATTTCCTTCTTGACCGTAGGTGCTGGGAAGCTTTCACAGCTGTTGTGTGATCTGCTAGCCAACACAATTTTAGCAAATGTTCTTTTACATGACTTGCTAAAATAAGTAAAATAAGAGCTTTTGCTGATCTGCTCTTTTAAAGAGAAAAAAAAAAATTTATGTGGATGAAAAGGGAGAAGAAGAATGCGCATGTTGGCCTAGAACAAACTTTTTTTTTTTCCCCCTGCCCATGCTACACTTCTCTCTGAAAAGTTCTTCTAAGAAAAGTTGAAAGTTTCAAATAATCCCATGACTCCTGGAGCTGTGACTTTAATGAAAACAAAAAAAAAAACCCACCATAACAAGATTTTTGATTAAAAAATCAGAATGGAAAGAAATACTGTTCATTACAATTATTCTGAAAAGCTGGGGGAGACAGATGACAGCTACATAATTAAAAAATACTGCACATAGGTATTCAATTCCTGGGTATTGAATACCTCTCTCCATTCCCTACTAGAAAAAAATGAATCCTGTTCAATTTACAGAAGATTGAAAGGAGACATACAAATCTTCAAATATGTGAAAGAAAACAATAAATTGTTTTTCATGTTTTCTGGGAATGGACACAAAAATTATAGGATTAAATCAATACAAGACAGATTTATTTTCAGTTCACAGAATTTCCCAAATATTACTCATGCAAACAGATTACCTAGAAAGACTGCTGAATTTCCTGAATGAGGAGGGAGAAGAGGAAGGTTAGTATAGTTAAAGAGGGATAACAGTTGAGGCAGAGGGATCGGCTAGCTGACTGATGTCCCTCTGAATTCTACTGTTTCATGATTCACCAAGCATCATTTTTCATCAGCTGTGGGTTACTGCGAGTTCAAATCTTTTTGAATGTCCACTGCCTCCTTAAGACTTATTAAGATACGAGGTATTACCATGAGACAGGAAATACTTATCACACGTAAGTTGCTCTGAACATCTTTACCTCCACCAGTTACACCCCAGTTACCCCACTGTCATCTCTAACAAGAAAGGGCTCATGCTAATGAGCCTCGTCCTGAATAAATGACTAGACAAAGCATCTATGGACATAGTAGACTCTCCCTTCACCTGAAGGCTTTAAAACAGGAAGAACCATCAAGCTTAAACAGATTTATGGAAATGAACAAACACAGTTATTGTCCTGTCTATGATGGAGGTCAGACTAAATTAATATTACTTGTGGTTTGCAGCGAATCGTGACCACACCAACACTTGATGGATGGGGGATGAGCACAAACGGAAACTCTTGAAGGGCAGGAAGTCATATCTGCCTGTTACAGAGCTGGACTATAACCCTAGCTGGCCTTTTTCCTGCTCATTTCCCTTGTCTTGACCAATAAATAAGCAAGCTTGAGCAATAAAACCATGAGGAGGAAAACTTGCTGACTAATGAGCTGGATTTTTTCTCATTCCTGACCTTGCTGGGCCATTCAACCAGTTTAGAGGATCGTTAATCAACAAATCTCTTTCATTTTATCTTTGCCTGAAAAATGAAAAGGTTAACACTTTGTATTAATGTCACACACATACAAGGCTTATTCAATGAATAAATATACACTTTAATAAATGGTTTACCAGTTGTTATAAAATCTCCTTGGTCAACAGACTGCCTATAACCATGGCTTCTCAGCTCTCACTACCACTTCTGCTTTTGTATTCTGATCTGTTAGTTTACTATTAACAATCAATTTGACATTTTTAAATATTCCTTCACATATAATGTGACTGAGAAGACTGAAAATATTTATTTTAAGACTCCTTCTGATATCAGGAAACAAAGACCTTATTTTTTTCTCACTCCTCTTGCTTAAGAGAAACAATAGAAACCAATGTAACCACTAGCAAACATATTAGTCTCTTGGCTTTATTTCTGAAACTTCTCTATTAAAGCCCACTTAATTAGATGAATAAATCCTGTAAATGATGTCAATGTTCATAATTAAATGAGACAATTGCAAAATCAGCTGCAGCACAAAATGTAGATAAATGTGGGACGGAACAATAAGGGATTGCTTTATTATAAATCTGCATGACTAACACTATCATAGTGATGTAGCAGAGAACCTATAACATCTGCTTCATACATATGAAAATTCAATTAAATTATCAGGCATGAATTACTGTAGCACAAATATCAACAATGAAAACTTTGACCTAATTATTTTAAGATTTTTTTAAGCAGAAAAAGGTCATATTTCAGTATGATGAAACTGGTAGATTCATTTTATTATGTTTGAACATGTTAATCCTGTAAAGTCTTTAAGAAATATATCTTTNGGGGGATTGATTTAAAATTTACTGCTGTTCAAAATAGAATCAAATAACATAAATATAAGAGGCAGTAGCTTAACTGTAAATTGTCATAGCAATCAAAGCTCTATTAATTAGGATATTTTATACCAACTTGGAGGCCACATCCAAGCCCAAGGTGTATCTTATTGTTTATTTAGAAGAAATATCTATTTTCATGAAATAAAATGGATGGTTCTGTCACTCTGGTAGTTTGGTGGAAAGAAGAAGATCTTAGAAAAAAATAAAATGTCCAGGGAATAAGGATTTAAAATGTTTTTACCCTCCATGTATTCAAAGCATACAGGACTGATAGCAACATTGACTTTGCTTGCAGTACATATAAATATTCATTTATATGTATTTTTACACATACATGAATACAGACATATATATGTGCATATATATGTACATATACATATATGCATATATATATGAAACAACATATCCCTCTCCTTTTACTCCCTCTCTGAAATAGGCCAACTTTTGACCACACGGACATCTAGCCAGACTGTCATCCTTAGGTAATATACACCAGAGAGATACTACCCTTTCAGATCAGAAGTGAATTTTAATATTTATCCCCCAAAAAATCTTGATGACAGATGGACTGTTCTTTCCATGAATAATAACTAGGAGTTAGGTCCTCCAACTGGATCTGGCAGCCCTCTTGCAAAAGGAAACCTCAGAGTCTTTGGGCAGATGCTCAAGTCTGCTACCATGAAGTCTCAGCCGAAGGACTGACTCCTTCATGGATAACATCTTAAAGTGCTCCACGATTCAGTGCTTCAAAAATACACTGCTCCTGATGCCACATTTACTGGTGTGAGAAACATGTAAAACTAAGCCAAGGGACACAACTAGCCAATTGCCCTGTTTCCACACACTCCACCTTGGTGGTACCAGATAACAGCATCTTCTGCTGTTCCTTATAGGCTGCCAAATTTATTGTCAGTGCTTAACAAAGAATAATACTAACAGGACATATTTAAAGCATTGACTTGGTGTTATCAAATGGCAAACAGATGGGAGGGTCACTTCAAGGATTTATCCCTGAAGGCCCTCAGGTAAGGTGTCTAAACAGAGACCTTCCTTTTGCTCTAAAGGAACAGCTCAGCATGTCCTTGGCCCTTGCATGGTCATGCAGAAAAGTATAAAACGTGCTCTTCTCCTCTTCCAAATACCATATTAAAGGCTTAGGGATAAGGGTAATCTGTAGGCCTAATGGACAGCAGGCAATAGACTTCCTTGGACTTGGAAATTGTTGCAGAGCTTAAAAAAAGCATGGCTATACCATAGCTACTGAACTAGGCTTCTGTTTGGGTTTGGAGAAGGCAGCTCGCTGCCCTGGCCTTTTCCCAAGTTTTCCTGGAAGGAGGTCAGCTCACCTGAACTCACAAATGCCACAGAATTTCTATTTACCCAAACTGGTATATCCAGACATCTAAGGAGGAAGCCCTTTGCACACAGAGGGTTCAACCCTGAGGTAATCTTTAGCTCTGAAGGTACCAAAGCTTTAAGAAAGGTGATCTGAAGCTCTGGAACAAATTTGCCAAAAGAAACCCACAGGCCACACCAAAGCTTGCATTCTGCAAGGAGAGTTGAGGAGCAGAGCACGCGGGATGTGTGGGAAGGTGCCAGCAGTCATTCATGGCTCAAAGTTAGCTGGAAAAAAGCCACCTCTGGTTCAGGCACTGGCTTATCGACTTTGATTACATGGCTTCCATATCAGAGCTGGCTGGAGTCCAGATGGCTCAAAGCACAGGTGGGGAAGATGCAGACACAACTGTCTGCACCTCTCCAGACAGACATACCCTCAGGCCTGATCAATCTTGCATTGAGCTGGAGCCCAATATTTGCTCCTACACATGCTTCCCCTATTGCACCCTGCAGCAAGGCTGGTAGCTCACAGGTTTCACAGCCTGTTTAGAGCCTGTTGTATTGGATGCATAAAGTACTAGAGCAGGAGAGAAGCCATGGTGCTGAAAGCAGCAGGGGCCATATTCCCCTCACCTTAAAAAAGCACATTTTCCTTCTGAAACATGGTTCTGGGCCTCTTCATTTCCACATGGTCCACTGCAGTCCCTTTTGTCTCACATGATCCAGAGCACTAGGTATTGGTGTTGTGATGCTCAGTTGCTGAGAATACACCTGTTCTGCCTGGGCATTCCTTTAACAAATAAAACCACATTATTTAACAACAACAACAGCAACAAAAAAAGCAACAAGCCAGTCATCATGCAATTCTGCCCTGAGGCTGAGACAGGAGACAATGAGCTGCTTCTGACAGATGTCACATAAAGCACTACCTGCAGATGGTGGTGCTCTGCAGTGTTCAGGACACCTGCATAGTGCATCTGCATAAAGTATACTGAGTTTCGCTTTACTCACACACATACACACAAATACTCGTTGGGCTACTTAGAAGCAGACACGTGTCCTAATGGGCAGCTCTCCCATGGCACAGCACCAGCATATTAGCTATTTTTGGTTTAAATATCTAATTTGCCAAGGAAAAAACACCAAACCTGTATCATATATTTACTTCTAGTCAGAAGGCAGATGGAGTGCTATTAGCTACAGAAAGCCTATATTATTAACTGAGATATAGGTCCTATCCTTGTAAATGGCTAATATGGTGTCTTCCATTATTAACTGAGATCTATACAGAGTAAATGGAGTCAATAGTGAGTAGAGTTTATAGTGATAATCTGGATCAAAAATAGTCATCTACTGTGTGATGAGATGCTGATGGGAACTGCTCCTTATGCTCCAGTCTGTTGCCATCTAAGCTGTACTGAGGGCATTAAAAGTTAGGTGTGACAAACCCACACCTCGTGCATTTCACAACAGCTTGCTACAGCCTGTGCACATTCCTTTCTTTAGCTGCACTGATAATTTATCCATGTATATTAGCAGCTGATTTCAGACATAACAGCAGATTTAATCTGTTGAGTTTTAGAAAAATTCCTCTCCGTCATATAACTGAACCTGGAATCACTATTGATTTTTAACAACCCTTGCTTGTTCACCTTTTCTTGTACCTGAAATTACAAGTGATGCTAATTGTTAACATGTGTAGCAATACACTCCTGTCACTCTCCCATCACTGCATCTCACAGCCCTGCTGAGTCCTAAATCCACTTTTTTCATTTTTAATTCACTGACACCAGGAAATCCCTAAAGCTTTTGCCATGCCCAGAAGCAACTGCCCTCAGATCTTACTGACATCTTGGTGAGATTCTTCCGACTGAGAGCAGACCTGTACTTGAAGCATCTACAGCTGAATCAGTCACCCTCCCCTTGGCAGGGGATAAAAAGAGTGCAGTTCAGTGCATCCTCATCATATCATTTTCCCCTGCAGTTTTGAGTGTTCCAGTGTGGCATATATTTAAATATGCCTCAGTGAAAGATTTCTTCAATGAAATTAGAGAAAAGACAAAACAAAAAATTCATTCATTCAATGCTCTTAACTTCACTAGTAGGTTAACAAGACCAGACAGGAGAACTGAGATATTTCTGTCCCAGGAAGACTCCAAATTCACACTTATTATGATCCAAAATTTTGTTTTTAATTAATGTGTTCCCTTTCCCAGTATATATTCAAAAATTCCCTAACAGTAAAGTACTCAATGTGCTGAGATTCAGAGCTAGCCAGAGCCCTTTGTGTTTTGAGCTTCCTAGTGTCTGGCTTCTCCATTTGATTACACTGCTGTAAATCACAACCTGGTCAATAATGTCACACAGAAGCAGTGCAGTCAAGAAAAACACTGGAACCAATATAGGAGCTGTATGATCTTTATGTCCCAAAACTGCAAGGCCCCCTCTGCCCTAAACATCCTGAATCTCACTATTTTTTGCAAGTATATTTATGCTCTGTGTGTTTGCTCTGTGTGTTTGTGTCACATGTGTACACTTTTTAACTAGTGAATAATCCTAGATTTTTACAGAAGAGTGTAAAGCAGCCTTGGTATAGCAGATTAAGAATCAGCCTCCAGTCATGTAACAGAAATGATCAGGTACATAGATGCCAAGACACTGTTTTGTTACTGTATTGTAGGGATATATCTCAGGATTAATTTGACACTTTTCAGCTTTTTTTTTTTTATTCATTCTTTGGCAATGGAGTAGATTTAGGAGAGAGTCATTAGGTAACTGGAAGTCCGAAGCTATCTCTCTCTGGCGCAACAGTATTTTCTGCTGCCAGGACCTACCTGTCTATGGTCTGTTTGTCTGGCAGATGTCTGCGAGGGAAGCACCCTACTCCTTGGATGGCCTTTGAACACCAACCAGCATTGTGGCAGCACAGCTGAACAGTTTACATAAGTCACACCCTATGCATATCCAGAAAACAGCATCATTTTCATACTGTAGCTTCAGCTTTTCAGTCTCCCTGAAACTTCAGGAACACCTTTTTTCCGAAAAATAAAAAATATTTGTGGGGTCAAGGGTAGACATTGAGTTCAGTAGCCAAGGAGTACAAAGCCATACTGGGCTTGAGGGCCACTGGGACCATCAATCTCTCTAAAGGCACATGATATCGCACCCTCCAGCACTCTTCCCTGGCTGGTTTTCCACTTCAGGAGCTGACTCTCCTGGAAAAAATTACTTGTTGCCCAGTGTATTGATAATATGTTGAACTATCACAAAGGGTAGCTACTCTGCAACTTTATAAATATGCATAAGCATTTGTATATTGGCATTCAAGACAACTTGGCTGATGTAGGTACTGAAAAAGGGGGGAAAATGAGCCTTACCTTTCAGTTTATCATCCCAAAATAAAACAAGAGACAAGAAGTGGATCCAGTTAGGAAAGCATAAAAAGACCATGAGCTTCTATTTCTTTTCATTCAGTTCATATCAACTAGCAGACTGAGGCTGAACAATGAAATAGTTAAATATTCTGGATTAAACATTTATCTTAGAGCATTTGCCTTTTCACACATAAATTAAATTTTCTTGTTTAATCTCTGCTTTTCTTCTAATTATCTCTCTCCACACACACTAATGGCTCACAGCTAGCATCTCTCTTCAAGCAAGATGATTAGGAAGTGTCTGTTGTTGTTGGGCTCTTTTTCTTTAATTTTTTCCTCCTGGAGATGATAATACTATTCATTTGCTATGCAGAAGTGGTTATAACAATACATATAAAAGGCACGAATAGACGAACAACTTAGGCACCTTCTCCTAGAACGAGACACAACTTACGTTTTTAATATCACATTTTTACAGATTCTTTAAAATGAAAATTCCTGTAGTTCTTCTTCCACCCTTACACATATGATTGCTCTTTCAGCTTAAACATTGATCTTTTGTGTGTATGCATGTTTTAGAACATGTGTGTATGTATGTTTTAGAACTGAATATCTGGCGAGACTTTATTACAAAGAAGCACAACTTCATTTCCTGTGCATTTTAAAGGTGTGGCTATGAATAGAGAAAACTCAGGCCAAAGGATGTAAATAGCATCTTTCTAGAAGCTAAATGGCTAAGAGAAATGAACCACATGGCTGGATTCTAAGACTTTGTCATTTCAGTTGCATAAAAGGTAAACACAACTCTTTGCTCCCCTAAAGAAAAACAGCCTCCAGCCCTAGATTGGACTTTGAAAAGCCTTGCTGGAGCACTTCCTTTTATGTATAGAAACACATGTATAGGTGTAAATATATATATAATAGCAATATATAAAAATAGTAATACAAAGCATTTGTATCTGCCTTTTACTAGGAAAAAGTGGATCTACCAATATGCATACAGTTGCGTATGGACTAAGCACTCCCTTTGCTGTCGGTGTGAAGTTTTGAGTGGTCATGTCCTTTAGGAAAGCGACAGCCTTAAAATCCTAAATGTACAGAGGTGTAGATTGATAGACAGACAGCTACATCTATACAAGCATACTCACAAAAACATACACACTGTTCTGCAAGGAGGTATACCTCTGAATCATGTTACTAAGGGCATTGTCCAAATGCCATTGTAGTGGTTTCAGTTTCAGCCCAGCCGGTAACAAAGCACCACGCAGCCTCTCGCTCACTCCCCACCCCCACCACTGGCCACGGTGGGATGAGGAGAAAATCCAAAGGCAGGCTTGTGGGTCGAGACAAGGACTGGGAGGGATCACTCCCCACTTATGGTCACGGGCAAAAGACAGGCTCAACTTGGGGAAGAAACAAAATCAATTTCATTTACTACAAATCAAATCAAACACACAATGGTATTGGGAAGGGAAACCAAACATCAGAACACCTCCCACCACCCCTCCCGCCTTCCCGGCTCAGCTCCATTCCCGGTTCTCTCTCCCTCCTCCCCCCGGCGGCGCAGGGGAACAGGGGATGGGGGTTGAATCAGTCCGCCACACATCATCGTTGCCGCTCCTTTCCTCAGGGGGAAGATTCCTCACTCGTCCCCTGCTCCACCGTGGGGTCCCTCCCACAGGAGACAGTCCTTCACCCACTTCTCCAACGTGGGTCCTTTCCGCGGGCTGCAGTTCCTCACAAACTTCCCTGGCGCGGGTCCTTTCCGCGGGCTGCTCTCCAGTCACAGGCTGCTTCAGCATGGTTTTTCCCATGGAGTTACGGCCATCTTCGCGAGCCTCCGCTCCACCCTTCACCCTCATGGCCTGCAGGGGGACAGCCTGGTGTCTCACCACGGGCTGCAGGGCCATCAGCTTCCTCAGGTGCCCCTCCTCCCCCTCCTTCTTCACTGACTCCAGTATCGGCAGAGATGTTCCTCTCACCTTCCAATCCCAATCCACTGCCGGTTCCCCTTCTTAAGTATGTTCTCCCAGAGGTGCTACCACCGTCACTGACGGGATCGGCCTGGGCCAGAGGCGGGTCCGACTCTTTGGCGCCAGGGGAGCTTCTAGCAGCTTCTTACAGGAGCCACCTCTGCAGCCCCCCTCCCCCACTACCAAAGAAAACCGCGCCACACAAACCCATTACAGCCACTTAAACACCAACAGGCTTGATGCATCAACTACCTCTCTAGGAAGCCTGTTCCATGGTATAATAATAAAATTATTTTAAAGCATAATAATATGCTTTAACTTTTGGTCAGCCCTGAATTGGTCAGGCAGTTGGACTAGATGACTGGTTTAGGACCCTTCCAACTGAACTATTCTATTCTATTCTATACTATACTATTCTATTCTATATAGCCAGTGAAGCTCCTGAGTTTGCCCTCAGTCTGAATACACAGTATAAACAATAGGATGCGCTGAAAAAAATTAAATAGTATATAAACTACCCTGTCTATATCACTGTGGAGTTTAATCCTGATGGATTTTTTCATCTTTTAAAAAATATGGCTTTAAATAGACTTCCCTTTGTATATATCACATCACAAACAAGTACTCCTTACTTGCATTTGTGTTCTGCTATTGCAGCTCATCAGAGCATTTGGCTATCATTTGGCTTGAAGCATCTCCAGCCTTGCCAATTAATTGATGAAGAACCATTATGAAACAAATATATCATCTGCATTTTAACTGCTTGAATTGAAGGGTATTGAAATAATAACTGGCAACATCAAAACCATTAATAAAATATGGGCTGAGAATAACAAATTACAAATTTCTGTACCTAGTTCCCAAAATAAATTTGCTCTCGAAGGTAGTTTTAACACTCACGATGACATAGATGAATGATGCTGATTAAAAAGGAGTGAAGAAAAGATTATCACTTTAGCATAGAAAGCACTGGCATCATTATCAGTCTCATCTAAATAAAAACTGTTAAATTTTTCAGTAGCTTCATAGCCTTGCTGTGAAAATGCAGGTGTCACTGTGTACTGGTAGTTGAGCACAAGGTAAGGCAAAAATGGAGATAAAGTACGTTAGACCAAGAACAAAAGCCCACAAACCATGAGAAGAGGTGATAGTTCTGTGGCTTTAAAACAGCCTGTTCGTAGGCTTCCTTTTGTGAATGAAATATTTGTATTGCTTCTGCTGGTGATGAGATGTCCCTTACAACACGAACAGACACAATCACTTTGAAGGAGCCAACATCTAGTTAATGAGTAAAGATGTAAATTATCAAGAGCGCTTAATGTTGTTACCACAACCCAAAGACATGAATAAGTTTCCTAGAGATAGAATGAATAGGACACAGGGCTCAGAAGTACTCTCTGCCACATATCTGCAGGGAGACCATAGGTCTCTTTCCTTCTCTATACTTTTCTTTCCTCTCCCACTCTGTCTTCTTGTCAATTTAAAATTTAAACTCTTTGCAGCAAGACTGGCTCTCACTCTGTGGTTTGTACAGTCCCTCACACAATGAGGCACCAATGTAATGGCAATCACGGTATTAAATATTCATACAAAAGCTTCATATTGTGACTGCATGAAATCAGAACAATCAGGGAACAGGCATAAGCTGAGCACCTAGGTAAGATGAAGCACAGAGATTTCTGTTAAAATTGCAGCCTCATTAGAGGAAGTGTGCTGACATAAGCTGTGTTTTCATTGTCGTAAGCCCAATTTCATAACCATGTATTAGAGTTATGAGTTCTCCTAGCAAGCCATAATGTTTTCACTTTTGGCTGTGCAATCACATATTGTTAGCTTAAGACATTTAAACTTTATAAATGGTTCAGTAATATGTGGTCTTTTCAGCTATAAAATTGTTCCTTAAAAAATAATCTGTGGCATTGGTCACCAGAGTCAATGTCACCTAACAGCAAATAAATTTTGGCAATAAATTAGAAGTTAACTACGTAACTGCAAGCAATTCCTTCAACTAAGAATTAGTCATATTTCTTTCCATTTAATAAAAACATCACTAAAATGCTATGCAATGTTCCTGTTCCTCTCTGATGCTTTGTTTCAGAAATGGTAAAGAATGTGTCCAATAATGAATTATTTGCAGCAGTTTGCAGGACTTTGTACTGAGAATTTTAGCTGGAATGCCTAGATCGATGCAGCCTGTTTAGGAAGACTTCCCTTACTCTATAATCCAGGTAAGGAGACAAAAAAACACATGTGAATGTCTTGGTAACACAAAAATAAACTGAGTAAAATCAAATGTACACTCAATAAAAAGCTTTTTTTGGGGGTCCCTTTATTGAATGATTGAGCCTGTCTCTGGATATATTTTCTGTCTGTTTAGTCTGTAAGCTGTTCAAGGCAGCTTTTTTCCCCTGTTCGTCATGAAGCATGCTTTTCTTGTAAATTATAGCTGTGGAAGCTCATTCTTACTTGACACTTCCTTACTGAAACTGTTTCTTTTTAGAGGAAGAAAACAAGGCTGGTGTCCATCATAATAAATTTATATGCAGTAGAGTTTATATGAATATATTTTTATCACAGTGGACATGAATTGAAATCTCGGGAATTTTACTTAGGTTTAATATTTTGCACTTTAAAACTTTAGACCACGGGACTTCAGCGTGCTCTCTAAAGGCAGACTTTGGACAGTATTTTCAGAAATGACCAATAAAGTTTACACCTGAAAGACAAGTGGGCAACAGACTTAACCCAAAGTCAAGCATTTACAGATGATCACCATTTTAAGAGATCACAGCAAGCTGTTACATCTTTACCATTCTCTCCTTCTTCTGGCGTTTGAGAGGAAAACAAATCTGGATGTGGCACACTGCCTGCAGAGCCTCATGGGTGCAGCTGCAAGACAGGAACCAAAGCATAGCACAGCCAGTGGGGTTGTGTTGCCACCAAACTCCCTCATTCCTGTCAGAATTATGCATTGAATTTTAGAGCGTTCAGAAACCTTGTCCACTGTAGACATAAAAATGAAGCAGCACTCAGAAGCATCCTCAAAGCTCACCTTCATGAGAACTCATGAGATCTTCATGTCCCTCACTCCAGTCCAGAACAACTGAAAAGGCTGCTGGTGTAGACTTGCACTCTTGTGGCTTCCCCAGAGCTGCCCTTGCACCGGGCTGTTCACAATGAAGGCAGTGATGGCTGTTTTGGTGGTACTTGCAGGAATACCAAAATGTATGGAAAGACTTTCTCTATTTTGTTTCTTTAAAGGACTTATATTTATTTATTCAATGAAGATACTTCTTACTGGTAGCAGCATATAATAATAATAATCATCATTGTCAGAACCATGACTGTAGTTTCTAGGTATCTGTGTTACAATAATATCTGACCAGTCTGACCTTTCACCAAAGCTCCATGATACCAAAAGCTTCACCGGCTCCAGATTGCAGCTGTTTCACACCAAGATCCAAATTCCATCACCAATCTATTTTTCTTCAAGCTATAAACACACAGATACAGCTTTGTGAGACAGCCCCTTGCTGATGGCCAGAGAGGAGACTTCATTCATTACTTCCATATCCAAAAAAGAAAGAAGGGCTGAGCAGGTCGGGGTGCTTTTATGAGAGACTTTCATAGATAAAATGTCACAGTGGTCAGACGGGAGAGAAAGCAGAGGTTAGATACGGGAGGCAAACATGTTCCAGCTTTGTTATTGGGTGCATGTTGACACAATACTGCAGAGCACATCTCATTTCCCTGCTATCCACAGAACAAAAATCTGGGCATATGGTGTGGCCAGGAAAACTCTGATCTGGATCCAGGTAAGTCAACAAGTCTTGACACAGCCAGAGATATGAGCTGGCTGATGCCCTGATCCTGTGGGCTTGGATCACATACTGGCAGAGGACAGAGCTAGGATATTTCTGCATTGATATCTTTAGGACTTTGAACTGACTGTCTGAAAAAAAATGCACAAGATTATTATTATTTTTTATACTGTCAGCAACTGTTGTTGCTACTGCTGGCTTCAGATTCAATAGCGACATGGGCATATTTCTTTAATAGGAGAGGTTGGGTTTTTTTCCCCGAGAACTTCATGTTCTGAGTGAGTTTATTCATGAACCATGCAAACATCATTAACATTCACTCTGAGCAAAAGAACAGCTTTTACTGCATCCACATTCATTGGATGTCTCACTCAATCCCATATGTTGCCCATCACATTGAGCACTCATTCCCCTGGACCGTTTGCTCCCAGTAAACAGAAAGCACGTTCTGGGAAGCACAACAATGCATCTTGAGAAAGCAAACAGTTTTTAGCTGCAAGAGAAACACAACACAAATGTTTTGAGTGATGACATGGAGACAGGACATTTTCAACTAGCTTCAGAGGAGTTCCTGTAAAACTGACACTGACCTATTAGGACTTACAGTAGCATTTAATTAATCATGTGGGGAAGTGTTTGTGGCATAACTCAGCCTTGTAAATTCTGGTTGGTTTTTTTTGTAACCCACGCTGTGTAACTTGCCTTTCTGATTCAAGTATGAATTTCCCAGCCAAAATACTGAAAGGAAAAAAAAAACCCACCCTAAGGTTTTTAAAGCTTTTTTTCCCCATGCTAACCTGTACTTCAGAGCTATGCTTGAGGACTGCTGCTATAGTTATGGTTTTGAAACTTCTTGTACAAGACATATTTCTTTCTATCATATTTGTACAATAAGAGTCCATTAAACACATACCAAGGGCAATTAGACATTATTGCAACTATCATATTTATTAATAGTTATTACTACCAATCCATTTCACTACCTGTCACCAGCTTCTTACGCTGACCTGACAGTCAAGAAAGAATGGCAAATTTAAGGGAAGAATTCTCATTCAGAGTCAGAGCCATGAGGATCAGTTCCTTTCTTTCTTCCTTCTATTTCCAAGTCTTACCATTTGTATATTTATGACATTCAACCAAAATCAACTCTCTGGATTCCTAGGTTTTCCTTCCTTGTTCTGATGAAGCAAATACATTTTTATCTCATCTCCCTTTGCTCTGGAAAGTGTGCTAGTTAACCATCTTTAAAACATTCCAGCTTTATAGCAATCTTAAATGAACCATGTCTGTAGACAGACTGGAACAGAGGAGCTACCTGCAATGTACTCAGATACATCACTGTTTCTTACTACAGTGTTACCTAAGTGTTCCTACAATGCCTAACTGCATTCCACTTACCCATAGTCACTATGAAGAAAAAAAAAAACAAAACCAGACACAGAAAATAAACCCCCCTACAAATAATCCTCGGATAAGTCATGATGGGCCAAACCTTTTAAAAAAATAAATTAGCTTTCTAGTGATTCTGATTTATGCAGCAACGTAAGTCTTCATAGCTGTTCACATCTTCTACTTGAATTCATTGTAATAGCTTTCCAAACCTGGCTTAATCATCACATGAAGGTTACAAAAACTAAAAGGGAGAGACAAGAAATAAGAATGATGTCTATAAGGTGCTTGGGTGAAATCACCTATAAGTTTTTTGCATAAGTGTCTAAAGTTAGTGTAGTTCTTAAGCATTCTTCTAACAAATTAATAATAAATCTGCTATGGGTTATCATTTTTAATTGAGAAGGGAGGATTTTTTAAAAAAAGCAGAAACTCAAACCATGCTGTCCTATCTATTATTTTGAGGTAAACCAGCTGCAGTAATGGAAGGGGTCAGATAAAGACATATTAAAGCATGAAGAGTGCAACCTGATAAGAACCTTCGAAGTCTGTGGACAGTAGCCAAACTGAAGCTGAGAAGTACATCAGTTGATGATTAATTCCAGTAAAAGAAACTGAGCTACTCAGTGACATTCCCTATTTTCCACAGTTTTATGTGGCTGTCGTGGTTTCAGCTCAGTCGGTAACAAAGCACCATGCAGCCTCTCGCTCACTCCCCACCCCCTCGCCTGGCCACATTGGGATGAGGAGAAAATCCAAAGGCAGGCTCGTGGGACGAGACAAGGACTGGGAGGGATCACTCCCCACTTATGGTCACGGGCAAAAGACAGGCTCAACTTGGGGAAGAAACAAAATCAATTTCATTTACTACAAATCAAATCAAACACACAATGGTATTGGGAAGGGAAACCAAACATCAGAACACCTCCCACCACCCCTCCCACCTTCCCGGCTCAGCTCCATTCCTGGTGCTTTCTACCTCCTCCCCCCGACAGCGCAGGGGAACAGGGGATGGGGGTTGAGTCAGCTCGCCAGGGGAAGATTCCTCACTCATCCCCTGCTCCACCGTGGGGTCCCTCCCACGGGAGACAGTCCTTCACCAACTTCTCC
>VYZV01006475.1:25137-43814 GCA_013401275.1 Pandion haliaetus | reverse complement strand
GGGGGGAGGAGGGAGAGAGAACCGGGAATGGAGCTGAGCCGGGAAGGCGGGAGGGGTGGTGGGAGGTGTTCTGATGTTTGGTTTCCCTTCCCAATACCCTTGTGTTTTGTTTTTGTTTTGATTTGTAGTAAATGAAATTGATTTTGTTTCTTCCCCAAGTTGAGCCTGTCTTTTGCCCGTGACCATAAGTGGGGAGTGATCCCTCCCAGTCCTTGTCTCGACCCACGAGCCTGCCTTTGGATTTTCTCCTCATCCCACCGTGGCCAGGGGCAGGGGTGGGTGGTGAGTGAGCGGCTTCGTGGTGCTTTGTTACCGGCTGAGCTGAAGCCGAACTGTACTTCTGAGAACTACTCATGTGAGAGCTGAGCAGATGGACTGATGAGGAATTTTCCAGTGATTGGGTTACTATCCAAAAATACCATTAAGGGGAGTAATCACAGCACCCAGGTTTAGGCCAATTTATCTATGTAATTTCCACTGCAGCTTTACCTATATTGCATAGAAAAGCAGGTTCCCCCGATCTCTGAGTCATCTTCTCTATCCAAAGAACTACAAAAAGATCAGCAGGAGGCCAGCTAATTATTTTAGGCACCTAGAGTTAAGAATTCAATGTTGCCTTTGTCTACATCTAAACGTTTCATCTTGATTTTAGTGAGACTTCACTTCAAATTGGCACAGAACATTTTGACCTCCAATGACATTCTGTTTCCATATTTAACTTTTGTATTGTAAATTAGGCAAGTGAAGAAAGTTTAAAAGAATGGAATGCTTTACATTTTGTTATCAAAACAAATCCTTTTGGTTTTCTTTGTATTAAGTACTTTGCTTGAAGCTTGGGATTGCTTTTTAGAAAGGGGGGTTTATGGGTATTATTTTAACAAGCACATTGCATTCATTCCATTTTGGAATGGAGCGAAATATATCAGCATCACATAGTTACTCAGAAAACAGAAAATCTTGATGGTAAGCAGCTTTACTCAGCAGTCATTCACCTCCAGACCAGAAATAACTGCTTTAGTCTAAGCCAAGTTACTGGGACTGTGCAATGGAAACTGGATGAAGCGTATTAGCCTGGGATGGATACAGTGGAGGTCAGGTTAGATGATGAACTGGCTGGTTCTGGCCTTAACTCCAGGAAATTTTGCAGCTTGTTTGTGGAGTGAGGTATTGCAGTTTCCATAGCCTGTGTAAAGCAATTTGTCAAGTGTCAAGAACATGAGTAAAGCCAAGCCTCTAACAGGATTTCTAATATGATCATCCATTGTTCTAGGTTAAAATAGGGAAAAGGAAAGAAGAAAAAAAAAGACTCAAGACATATTTTCAGGTCTGTAGCATAGCTAGTTCTTGCATTTATGTCTTGCCTCCAACCACTGATGCAGATCTTCGCCCAAGTATCTATCAGTATCTTCGTCACCAAACTAATTTCAGAAATATCTCTTTACTTCATTCCAAGACTTCAACCTTTTGAATTTTCATTCTCAATCAACATTGCAGCCTCCAGTAGTACCACCACAAAGCTGCCAGAGGGCCAAACCATCTGCCCAGAGCCCAAACCACCTGCCTTCTTTCTAAACAGCTTCTTGTATGTACCTGGGCGTGAGCTGCAAGACAGAGTAATTATTTAGGCAGCCTTCAGCCTGGTCATCATCATTCTGTTTCCTGAGGGCTCTTCAAAGCCTCTTCAACTGCATGACTGTAGATTCATCCAGTCCTCTAAAGTGTCTGTTGGCATATGTTGCTAAGAGCTTAATATATAGTGAGTGTACAACCATCCAGGCACACGGCAGAAGTGCTTGTGGCCATTGGACCACATAAACACAGACTATTACAAAGCCTGGCTCATGCCCATGTTGTGACAGAAGAGACCAGAGTTTTGGTTATGTGATGGACACACATACATGTGGCCACTTCTTAATGGAATGTGTAAGGATTTGGTCAAGTTGGTCGACTTTGACATATACAATATTTTTGTATGTTTGCTGTTCATTCATGGGATAAGAAACACCTGCCTTAAACTCCAGGCATGTGGTGGGAGCAGCCCCATTGTATAATGACCTTAAATGGTACTAATGGAGTTTATATATGGCACTCTCCTGCCAGAGCATTTGGTACCACAAGGCTAAGGTAACTTTACCTTGTAGAGAGCACTCTGACAGACAAGACCATTCACAAACCTGGTCAGGAGAAACAGATGTTGCCAGCGGTGTGCATAGTCAGGTTTGACATCTACAAAAGGCCTGGAAACCAAGAAAGGGATTTCTAATCTGTGGATTCCCTGTGCCATGGTCCATCTAAATTTACAGGCTAATGGTTTTTTTCCTGAATGAAAGCCGGCAGATGTTCATGCTGCTTTTCTTGCTCAAAATAGCTGGACGTTTGAGGAGCCTAAGGCAACCTTGGGAGCTGTGGCTGGACGTCAGGGGCTGCTGATCTGTATCAGCTCTAGGGAGATGCAGGAGTACCCAGCAGTAAGTGAGGTGATTAATCACAGTACCATAAGTTTGGCCATTTGACTGATTAGATGCCATATAATGAGATGCGCTAACCCTGTTTCTGATCTTGTCATTGCAAGTACTTTATTCAGTGTTCTTATACTCAGCTGAAATTGTGAGGGAATCCATGATGTGGCTATGGCCCATTATTTAACTCCCTCTCTTTTTTCTTCTTTAGTTGCCATTGAAAGAAAAAGATTTAGGACCCTATCCCGCTTCTGCTTTTTGGCATCTTTAGATGGATATTCTCCTAATTCCTAAGTGTTAGGTGACACTGGCAAATTAAAGTCTTGAATGCACTCTCAGCATGGAGAGAACATAAATGATTTTCTATTCCAACAGCACCAGGGAACAGAACAAGGTCAGGTACTGTCAACAATTCATTTTTATTTACTTATTTATTTATTTTTAAACTAATTCAAGGAAAACTCATAAAATACTTTTTGAAAAGGAAGCCAAATTCACCTCTCTCTCCATCATGATTCAATGGATCTGCACCTACCAGAAATAAAATTGAAGATAGCTGCTTCATTTGAAACCAA
Source organism: Pandion haliaetus (assembly GCA_013401275.1). Taxonomy (NCBI): domain Eukaryota; kingdom Metazoa; phylum Chordata; class Aves; order Accipitriformes; family Pandionidae; genus Pandion; species Pandion haliaetus. Next base: position 40,780 of record VYZV01006475.1, on the reverse strand, counting down.
GACCTTTGTCCACAAGCACACAGATGCCATTTATCTCCCTCCTAGTCCTCTGCTCTTCAGACTTCCACATCTGAGCTAGACCTGGTAGGTGTCTGCTGTGGACATTGGTTTCATGACTCTACATTCATGAACACTTCTGACACGTGACTTAACAGGCACTCACCCTATGTTGAAAGCATACAGTCATGTGCTGAAGGATGCACTGGATGGATGGATGGATGGATGGATGGATGGATGGATGGATGGATGGATGAATAAATCTGTGGTCACACATCAAGAGCCCTTTGGAAACGAGAGAGAAATTGCCTCTGCCAAGACTTGTTTCATCTCATCTATTTCAGACATCCACCTGAGAAAGAGATGAATCACACCCTGGAGGTTCCTGCTCATCTCCTTTTATTAGGCAGGGATTCAAGACTGACTGTTTCTCACACAGACATCTCCACTGGAGAGGTCTAAATCTGAATAGAGGATTTTTTTCCCACCTTACTTTCCCTCTCCCACAAATATATGTTACAACTCAATTTATGTGCTGCATCTCTGTAACAACAAGGGACTCTCTTTTTATGCACACTAATCTCCTGACCTGCATCTCAAAGGCTGAAAAATAAAAGATGATGCCCTAACTTTTGTTTGGTTTATTATAATGAAAAAACAAGCAGTTTGTGCCCTACATGTGATTTACACTGAACGATGTGCAGTATTTTCCTTCCTTTATTGGGTATGCCAACATTTTAGGAATAAATCTAGAAAATGTGCAAATTCTAATATCTGTGTATGTGAGTTTAGTACCTTTATATAGACAAGTTAACTCAGTTTGCACCAGCCAATTTATTTCTTGGCACTTTCTCAGTTTTGAGGTAGAAAGTAAGTTGCTTGTGAAACCGTATACTCTTACACATCTTTGCATGGATTAATTCCTCACTCCTTTTCTGCCTGCAGCCAGTAACTGTTTTTAAGTTGAAGAGGGCTGTGCTCTTGGTTTACTTTTTAAAAAATGGTGGTGAACAAGTGGAAATTGTCACAGCCAACAGAGCTCAGTCATTAACAAAGTTAAATAACAATCAAGGTAGATTTTTTTTTTTAATCTCAAACTTCTATTTTGCATCAGAACTAATTATTTCAACTTAGATCCTGGCACAACTCACCATTATAATGGAAGGGAGGTTTCAATGAAAAATCTGTACCTTTATAAAGAAGCTTGGCTCTAAGTCATCTCCCACTGAAACATCAGAAGATCAATACTTCACAGCACCCCAGTGTACTGGATTATTGTGAACATCCTGCTGGTTACAATTCAGCTTTCCATTTAATTGTGCTCTTATTTAAAATTCTGCTGCACCTGCAGAAGAGCAAGAGAAACCTGATAGGCATTTTGTAAGTTTATGAACAATGAAAACTCTAGATAAATGTCAGAGAAAGGATAATAGGCCATAAATCATCGCTTGATGGTATCAGGTGAAATAACCTGTTCTCTCCCCCCACTCCCCCAGGGCAAGCAACCCTGAATATGTTAAATGCTGAATTTATCAGTGATGCAACATCCCCACTGACACTTAGATATGAGGCCATTTCAGCAGTGATGGAGAAATCTTTTTTCATCTTAGAATTCTTTAGATTTTTCTGGGGATGAGATGTCTCAAGCGACAGATAAAAATAGGGTAGAGTGGCGGCAAAACTTAAAAATCCAGCATCGCAAGTGATTGCCTCGTGTCTGCCTTCAAAAAAGTTGTGAAATAGATCTATTCATACGGCAAGAGTAAGACAATTTCTTTTCCACTGTCTCTTTGATAATCACGAATGCTAATGGTATCTCTGCAATGTTGTCTTGTCAAATTATGGCAACCCAGGCACTCAGGCTGCTTGATGCAGTCTTTCCATACCTAGATACAGGCAAAGCAGCAAAGGAATAAAACCAGCCCAGCCTGGAACCAAAGGGGGAATCATTAACAAATGCTTCCAGATCAAAACAATTTTTCCTTTTGTCTCTACATTTTCTGCTTCATTTCATTCCACAGTGGCAGGGGGGAATGTTGTCATCTGGCATTGGTAGCAACATCATATAAAATGCAACACCCAAAGGAAAAAAAATGCTCTAATTTTGCTTGAAAATTGGAGTCAGATTTTCAGAGGAACGGAGCTAAATCATGCCTGCCAAATAGTGAATACTTGCAGGCACATGCAGCCCCAGCCACACAGCGCATACACGGAAGCCCTGCCAAAGCTGGGCTGAGGAACTGCCACACTCCTCCTTATTCCTCCCTTTATTCCTCCTCTTTACTCCTCCCCTTTATTGCTCCCCACAGAGCAGAAGTACAGTTCTGGGTCCTCTTTCCCAGTCTGTGACTCCCAGCATCATGTTCCCCTGTACACAATGAGGGATCTCAAAACAGGATGATGGCCACTAAGTCCTGCTCCTAATGACCACGCGGCCCAGAACCTGGGAAGAAAAAGCCTCCCAGAGGAAGTCTCCATCTGCAAAGGAGCCCTTGCAGAAGGGACACTCCTTGGCACCCCATTACCTCCACAGTTATACAGCTAAATCACTTGACTCGGGTGAAGCTCTTCACAAGAAAGATCATTCAATTTGGAGATCCACATGCATGTTTGCACGCTGTGGATGTTTTTGTGCACCTTTGAATAACATTCCTGTTTGCAGCCATCTATGAAGAAGGGAAAAAAGGTCTCCTTCTTGTTGAAATAAAAAGATCTAAATAATTGCTGCTTTGCATTTCCCCCAAGTAGACCCCTGCGCATGTTTGGGATGGGAAGTGTGACTCAGAGAGAACCCTTGGGGAGCACTGAGCAGCAGGCACCCTGGCAGTGGATGTAGCATGCTTTGAAACAGCATGGTGTGCACATACTCCTCCTCTGCATAGGCATTAGCTAGCTGCAAAAGCTGGACCAGATAGCTGGAGGTGTTCGCAACATTCCTCTGGCTCGGGAATGATGGTGACCTGTGGGGCTGAAACTCTGCAGACCATTTGCACAGAAGGGGCTGCCCTGCAGATTGGGGCAGGGCCAGCCCCTCTGCTACTTGAAACTTTGTTCAAGACTTTCATTTTTGTAGGTTTTGAACAGCATCCAAATAAGTTAAAACCACAGATGGGATGAAATGAACTTGGATTTAAATTTGGATTTCACACTGCACATATGCATACACATACGTGCACACAGCACAGCAGCTTCTCTGATCTGAGAGATGGGTTTGAACCGCTCTTGAGACAGAGATCAGCCGGGACACTGCAACCCTAAATCACCCACACCCCTGTGAATTACAGCCACAGATATTCAGGGGACAGGGGAAAGGGAGAACGAAATCTCTCTTCCTCTCCAAAAATAAGTTTTAATCAATCCACAGCAAATACCTCTTCTTTCCCATCTGTCTCATTACCTACGACAAATAGATAGTGACACCTTCTCTCAGCTCCAGGTTTCTTTGGCTGATTTTCTGTGTGGTTGCCTTTCATATATGAGCAGACAAGGACTGAACCATTATTTCTCACTGCAGCTCTCAGCAGCTCTGAAAGGTTCACAGCTTCTTTCCCTCCCCCCAAAAGGGAAATCTCTAAATGCTCAGGGACTCCTTGTATTTTTCAGCAGCTTAAGTTTCTCCTTTACTTCTTTGGACTTACATATCTACAGAGAGGACTGGGAAATCACATTAAGTCTCTGATTTGTGCTTATGCTACATATTCCCTGAGCTTATCTAGGACTTCGAAGGGGAATTTCAAACCGGGAGAAAAGTCTGTTCTTTCTTAATTATTTATATTAGCTGCCAGGTTACATCAGCTGAAATTGCCACTTGCCTGATCCTCAAATAAGACTGGATGGGCTTTTAGGCATCTGGATCTCCTAGAAGGAAGGAAGGATGCTCTGGCACCTGATCTCGTAGGCCGGAGAATTGGTTATCTAAATTGTCTTCTCCAGAGATCTGGGTGATTTGTGGAAAGAAAAGCTGTATTTTCCTCTGCATTGTGTCTTGCCTGTGTCACAGCAAAGTGGTTCAGTACAGAAGGGCTCTAAAAAAGAACAGCCAGGTTAGGAGCACTTGTCCTACACAGCTGTAAATGATGCTGTGAGACAAATGGGATGTAAAGCAGGACAAGATTTGTACCTTTGTTTCACCACCTGCAAAGTTTCGTGTGATTTGGTTTTCTTTGAATTTGTAAAGTAAACTTGAAATCACCAGGAGAGAAGAAAGCAAGATATGAAACATCTGTTCTTCATATATGAAATAAAATTACAGCTCTGGCAATTGTCACTGAAGATCCCTGAACACTTCATGTAAGAATACAGCCTCCATCCTGATGTTGGATCACATTCCTACTCAACTAATTGTATTCCATATTTAAAATATCCTTCTCTGATGGTTTTAAACACTGTTGTCAAATATTTAAGAAGCTTCCCCTCAGATACAGATGCATTTTAATGGTGGATGAAGAGACCACGTGCAATTTAAATATACCTGTTCGCATGCAGAGATCACTTGAGATGAAGAATACTAGATACCATAATAGGGTTTCATTTATTGTGTGTCTGATAGTTAATATTTTCTTCTACACTGTTATTCATAAAATGTACATTTTGTCTCTGAGCCTAAAAATGGAAACCTTGTATTATTTGGAATATGACTTCTCAACATGACCCAGCGATGTGCATCTGCTGCCCCGAAAGCCAATTGTATCCTGGGCTGCATCAGAAGAAGCATGGCCAGCAGGTCGATGGAGGGGATTCTCCCCCTTTATTCCACTCTTGTGAGACCCCACCTGCAGTACTGCATTCAGTTCTGGGGCCTCCAACATAAGAAGGACATGGACCTGTTGGAGTGAGTCCGGAGGAGGGCCACGAAGATGATGAGAGGGCTGGAGCACCTCTCCTATGAAGACAGGCTGAGAGAGTTGAGGTTGTGCAACCTGGAGAAGAGAAGGCTCCAGGGAGACCTTATAGCAGCAGTCTTTCAGTACTTAAAGGAGGCCTACAAGAAAGCCAGAGAGGGACAAGAGGCAATGGCTTTAAACTCAAAGCAGGTAGATTTAGATTAGATGTAAGGAAAAAGGTCTTCTCTGGAAGGGTGGTGAGGCACTGGAACAGGTTTCCCAGAGAGGTTGTGGATTCCTCATCCCTGGAAGTGTTCAAGGCCAGGTTGGATGGGGCTTTGAGCAACCTGGTCTAGTGGAAGGTGTCCCTGCCCATGGCAGGGGGGTTGGAACTAAATGATCTGTAAGGTCCCTTCCAAATCAAACCATTCTATAAGTCTATGATTCTCTTGTTCCTGTTCCTGGAAAAAAATACTAAAAAACCTGCCAAAACTCACCCACAATACCTGTGAATTTCTAACACCAAAACAAATGTGGTGCCTTTTATCTTTAACCTCTTTCAGCAGCAAGGTGCAATAGCTACATGCAGAGAGCATAGATTGGACAAGATAAGGCTGTTCATACAGGAAAAAGAAAAGCCTCCAACTCAAAGAAACGTTTAAGAAATATGAGTGTGCATATACTGTAACTTCCTTTTGCAAAGGGCATAAACATAAGCTGCATGTCAAGTTAATTATGATTGCATATTGGCACTTCATTTGCAGCAACTGATTCTCATTGGGATGGATACTGGGACTACCATTCCCAAAATCAGTCTGAGAAATCTCCTAATCTCTGCAAATGCAGCAGAGACATAGCAAGAAATACCATTAGGAAAAAAAACTTTTACTCCTCCAAAGTAAACAAGAGAATATGTTTTCCACCCCAGCTAAACACAGAAACTTCTTAACTATGCCACTGCCCCAGTTAAACAAACAAAAGGGTTGCAATAGCCGTTGGAGCCTTTCAGCTTCAAGTATATACTCAGAAAGGTTCTACTTGTGAGGTTAATGTCTAATGAATATTGCAGGAGAACTTGCTGGTTCTGGCTCTATCAAAAACTGGCTGCACAAGCACTAAACACACAGAAAGGAGCCACAAGTGGACCTTTTCTCATCATGCTGGAAAAAAGGTTAAGAGGGAAAAGATTTCAGAGGCCAAGTTTGATTTCCAAGCTCTTTAATTTATGTATTTATTTATATATCACACTGTTATGGGTTTGTGTGGCGCTGTTTTCTTTGGTACTGGGGGAGGGGGCTGCAGAGGTGGCTCCTGTAAGAAGCTGCTAGAAGCTCCCCTGGCTCCAAAAAGTCGGACCCGCCTCTGGCCCAGGCCGATCCCATCAGTGACGGTGGTAGCGCCTCTGGGAGAACAGATTTAAGAAGGGGAACCAGCAGTATGGCGGTGGGAACGTGAGGAACATCTCTGCCGATACTGGAGTCAGTGAAGAAGGAGGGAGAGGAGGGGGCGCCTGAGGAGGCTGATGGCCCTGCAGCCCGTGGTGAGAAGGCAGGCTGTCCCCCTGAAGCCCAGGGAGGGGAGCGGGGCAGCAGAGGCCCCCCAAGATGGCCGTAACTCCATGGTAAAAACCACGCTGGAGAAGTGTGAGACTGGAGAGCAGCCCGCGGAAAGGACCTGCACCAGGGAAGTTCAGGAAGAACTGAAGCCCGCAGAAAGGACCCGCGCCAGGGAAGTTTGTGAGGAACTGCAGCCCGTGGAAAGGAACCACGTTGGAGAAGTTGGTGAAGGACTGTCTCCCGTGGGAGGGACCCCACGGTGGAGCAGGGGACGAGTGAGGAATCTTCCCCCTGAGGAAAGGAGCGACAACGACGATGTGTGGTGAACTGACCCCAACCACCATCCCCTGTTCCCCTGTGCCGCTGGGGTGAGGAGGGAGAGAGAACTGGGAATGGAGCTGAGCCAGGAAGGCGGGAGGGGTGGGGGGAGGTGTTCTGATGTTTAGTTTCCCTTCCTAATACCCTTGTGTGTTTGATTTGTTTTGATTTGTAGTAAATGAAATTGATTTTATTTCTTCCCCAAGTTGAGCCTGTCTTTTGCCCGTGACCATAAGTGGGGAGTGATCCCTCCCAGTCCTTGTCTCAACCCATGAGCCTGCCTTTGGATTTTCTCCTCATCCCACCGTGGCCAGGTGCGGGGGTGGGTGGTGAGTGAGCGGCTTCGTGGTGCTTTGTTACCAGCTGGGCTGAAACCGAAACCACAACATACTCTATTTAAATGAAAGGGAGAAAAAAGGTAAAGTTCTGCTTTCTAGGTGTGTGGAAAGTGATATAAGGGATGACAAAATCTGGAACTGCAGAATGCAAAACATGACAAGGGAATTAATGAACCGAAGGCAAGCATCAGAGTAACAGATGACGCATTGTTCAGGCCAAAGCCATACGAACACAGAGACTTGCTAGAGGGGGAAAGGTGCCCAAAAAAAGAGAAACCCTACATTCTACTACAAACCAGATGTGGGACTTGGAGGAGACATGAACAAAGGATAAAGGGAAGTTCATACTGAATTGAGAAACAGAAAACATATATGTAAATTATAGAAAATCTCTCTATATAATATTTGCAATATACCACCACTGTTTCTCTTGATTAGCTTTGGGTTGAACCTTCAGTTGAGCACTGTAACCAAAACCACGAGCAGTCTCCTTGTCTTTAAGTGGTCATGGTTAGATAGGTGCTTAAGTTCCAGGATGAATCATAGACCTCACTTGTCCCTCTTGTGCCAGCTACCAGTGCTTCCCCCTTGTTATTTATCCAGGTAGTCTCCACTGCTGCCTGTGAGTACATTCCCCATATAACTACACCCCAGGCAAAAAATTTCACTTAAAAGCCTTCAGTATCTGTCAGTAACTTAAATGTGTGCCCCAATGTTCTCCTGCTGCTCTCAGGTTTGACATGAGATAATAATATCTTTGTAATGGTTATCTTTTCTACTCCCCTTAAATTTTTGTTTTCCTTAATGAGGTCTTCTATGCATCTCCAACTTTCCAAAGAACCTGCTGCACTTTCTCCATCAGACATGAATACCAGCATGTCACCAAATGCCCTGTCGCTCAGGTTGCCTTCTGCTGGATCTTCCCACTGCTGCAGTTCATTCACGCAACAACTCACCAGAGAAGCTCTTGCCCTCACTCACTGCCCATACTGTGGCTGAAAGCTTTCTTCCACACTGCTTGCAATGCTCCTGCTTCGAGAGGCTGTGTCCCCAGAGATATGCTCGAAACTCTAAGAGGAGAAATTGTTTATAAATAAACCTTGATGGAATAAAACATAGGTGGCAGGCACATGGTCCCACAGACAACAGGATGCTGGTCATCACTGACTGAAAGTTGAACACAGATTAAGTCAGGCTAGAAGTGAGAAAACTGATTTCATTGATGAGGGTAGTTGAAACAGTTTACAAGGGTTGGAGTGAGTTTCTCCCACCAGTAATTTTGAAATCAAGACGATTTATTTTTGTTTTTTCTGAAACATTTACTCCAGTTCAAACAAGAATTACCTCAGAGAAGGCAATAGGACTTCGTTATATGAACAGGTTACCCTAATAAGCATAAGCAAAATTCTATTTCCCCACTCTCAAACATTTTAGCAATATTCCCCTTAGCCTCCCCTTTTCACATTCACACTGCCACAGAGGCATCATACACCTTGTCACATTGTTCAGCAGTTAAGCACAATAACATTTGGCAGTGGACTCCAGTTTAAGGGATTGGGATGTTGCATAAGGGCACCAAATCAGCCTGTCACACTGGGGAGGAATATCAATAGCCACCAGGTGCCATTTAAAACACAATGGGAAGACTGAAGCACTGGGGAGAGTTGGTCTCACCCCACTGCCTGTGTTTTGTGTGTGGGTGTCCAGCAGTGCCCTGAGAAATCAAACCCTGGATGTACTTTGCATGGGTTTGTCCACCTCCCTCAACTCCCATACTCCTCTAGCAGCTGAGCTACTCTAAAAACTCTCTCTCTCACCTCAGACTACCATTGTATTTTTTTAAAGTAAGAAATATTGTCTCACTAAGAGTGAAATGATCCTCTTGGGTATCACGGAATGAACTCCAGTGCAGGAGCATGGGCACACAGGAGGAGACAGGAGATGTCTGAACTGCAAAAGCAATTAGATCCACAGCATCTCAGGACTTATTTTCAATGGTTCACTGTTCTTACCACAACACATGCACGATTTTTATGGAAAGCAGATAACACTCATAAAAATATCTGCTTCGTTAAAACTTGATTTCCTGCAAAGACTTTCACGACTGCAAATTTTCAATCAGTTCCAGACACAATACTTTGCAAATGGCATCAAAACTGTTGATTTTCTTTGAAACAAACAAAAACCTTTTCACTTACTGAAGCATAAAATGCTTATGAGTGTTTAGATTCAGTATTTTATGGTTAAGAAATACTACTAAAGATTATCTAAAAACCAGCTCAAAAATCTGACTGAACCAGAAAATAGGTGACTGATTTAGTAAGTGATCAGGCTGATAATTATGTTAGATCTGAAAATTGTCTTGCCTAGCTATTAGAAGGTGACTCTAATTAACAGAAACCTGGACTGTCTAATCACAGTGGTGTGATAAGAACACCAGGGAATGAGTTGGCCATAGTTTATACGTATCTGCACAAAACACCAATAACACGCTTTCAGTGCCACATTCAGTGATACAATGAAAGCCGCTGGCTGAAATGTTAAAGGCACATGAATTCAAACACAGGGGCTGTGTTTTTATTAGCAAGGATAATTACTTGCTCACACAAATGAGCTGTGGTTATAGCAGGTTCTCTGCCACTGGTGGTTTTTAAACTAAAAGTGGATTTTATGGCCTTTGAATGATCTCCTCCAGTTTGAACATGAATTATGTCAGAGAAGGTCTGTCGTTTGTCTTGTAATAGGTTATTACACTGGTCTCTTTTCATACCAGATTTCACAAATAAGTGTGATATACTAATGTACATTTTAACTGCAATAATGTCTTCCTATATATGGCTGAAAAAAGTTTTGCTGAAGTCAAAGCATGGCCCAGTTGGGTTCAATAAGTTCACCACAATACTACTAATGTTTCCAAAGGACATATTCCCACAAAGCTGGAACTGGGATCTTTCTGCCTGACAAGGTATTGCTCACAGAGCCGTAAAAAGGGAGAAGAAAAGAGGAATTTATGGCAATAAATACATCCAAACCCCACTATACATTTTTGTTAATGCCCAAAAAAGGAGACATCGGGCCTGTAGGAGTGGTAGGAACTGAAAGCTCCTGGCACCTGGTGTGGAGAAGGGACTTAGAGAGGGGACACAGGATGAGAAGGGCGGACACACAGAGGGGAAGAAGGTAGGGGTTCCTCACGTGCATATTATGTCTCACCAGGAGTCTGTATGCACAGGACAGAAAGACACTGTCATGCCGGTCACTTCTAAGGCACACCTTGCAAGTCACCCCTCGTGTTATATTCCTCCCTGGAGGAAATCAAAGGAAGTTCTGCAACCCTTCCCCTATGGTTCTCAGCTGTGCAACAGCGTGTGTCCCACAGCCAGGCTCTGGGTTCATTTTTAACAAGTCCCAGATATTCAGTGGATAACCTTAAAGATAAGGAGGTCAGTGAACTCTTTGATGAATTTCAACATTTTTATAAATCCATTTAGTACCTAATATTTTTCTACAGCCTTCAATGGCACTTATGCATATGGTTGTAGCTTTGATGAATGTCCAGCTTTCATCCATATGTTAAGATAGAAATAGCAATTAAATTGAAGATTTGTGACTTGAACTCAACTTTGCAGCTATTTAGTGACTAAGAAAAGGAAATGCCCATATCCTCTTTCCAGTTCATGACATCATTTCCTCCTGCACAGGCTTACTTTTGAGCAACCTATCAAAATGAAATCAGTAAGACCAATAATGTTTTGCGCTGTTACAGCACTTGCTACAAGCAAGTTAAATAACCACTGCTCTTCAAACATTTTCATCACAACCCTGGATTTAGGATATTACAGCCTGGTGAGAGATACTAAGTAACACGTCTCAAACCATTGTTGACACCTGTTGCTGAAGCAGGAATAGATGGCAAATCTCCTGGGTATTTACCCATTCATTTCACCACAAAATGATCATTTCTGTCTATGATATGAGTTCTTCAGTCAAAAGATTTCAATTACACAGCCCATGAGCACAATTCACATTTACCCTTGGATTAAAAAAAAGTATTTGATTCAAAGAAGGACCAATTTTTTTTTTTTTAATTGGACTTTAAGCTAACTATCTTAGACAGAGTTGACATTGCAAGATGAAGGTTGGCAGCTCGTATCTGGGAATACTCTGAAGAAGAGTCCTCACAACATTCACAGTATCTCCAGCTTAAATGGGAAAGTATAAACCCCTTCCAGATAAACCCTGGATAGAACTAAGTACTATGAAACTCTTAGTTGCTAGTTTTATTCTATTATGTTGGAGTCATTTGGGGCCACTCAGTACATCTAAGGTTAGACTCCAGACCACATTCTCACCATTAAATCTGTAGCATTTTGCTACTGTCCTCAACAGCAGTAGGATTGTTCCCTTAAATTTCAGTGTTGAGAGGTAATGAGGGCCTTTCATGTGCGTCGAAAATGGAGATTAAATACATATTTATAGAAACATGGTTTTCACGTGCTGTGCTGGATTAGGGCCAACATACTCTGCGCATTGCAGAGTGACGCCATGTGGGGCATATTCTCAATGCCACAAAACCCAGTAACATTATCAGAAACAGATTTTGCCCTATGCTTTTCATCTAATGGAAATCAGTGCCTAGAGCCCAAGATGCAGTAGGGCTAGTACGGCTGCCAAGATTATCCTACTACTGTCAGAATTGCACGTCTTTCAGGAGATGTCATGAAGTCAGTTTGTGAAAACTGGAGGAAATAAAATTAATCCCTCAAGAATAAACCTGTACTGTCCAACTTGTGATGAGAAACAACAGTTTACATGATTCTGTCAATAGCCTCTGGGTACCCCAGGAAGAGAAACTACAGCAACATTTCTATGAACAATTAGAAATTGTATTATTGACTACTTCAATCTATTCTCTTGGAACTTGGCAGTTGCTCAAATAAATTGGTATTTTTTTCCCCAGAAGAAAGACTGATTGGATTATTTAAATATGGTACATCACATTCCAGCTGTTCCTGCTTACCAAAGATTGTCCCATATATGCTTTCCCCACCTCTCTTTATCTCCAAAATTGTTTAACCTTAATATTTTGGGGGTAAAAGGGGAGGAGGACTCTTCCATTCTACATCTTAGAAGATTTCTATGTTAAATAGCATTTACACCTGACTTCCACTTTATCAGCAGGAAATACAGAGCTGCTGTGCCATTCTCCTACTTATCCCCTGCCCTCAATTTTCATATGCACTGAAATGAGTTCAGCAGCCATCTGTAATTCCACTTCTAGCAAGCTGAATGTCAGAATTCCTGGGTTTTTTCCAATGTTAGACAGCCCAAGGGAAACGACCATTAGCTTATTGAAATGTCAAGGGATGCGACATTTTCTACCATCGATACATCACCTTTCAGCATGTGAAACTTTGAAAATCCTTGTGTCTCCAAAGCAGAGAGAGCATAAAACTAGCTCCTAATATTTTCCCTCTCCCAGGGGAAATGCATGCCTATGTACAAGTTCAAGGAAGAACTGAGAAGACAAAACTGCCTTCAACTCTGTTCATGCTAGGGAAAAAGCATATGCTTTGAAATATGATATCCAACACATTGTAAAGGCATCATGGAGACAAAGTAAAGGAGAGCTACATCTGTATTTTGCTGGTCAAAATGAATGCAATCTTCTTTGGCCCTATATATATGTGGCTTTGAATTATCAAAACTTCTTAAGAAACTGACCTACCTCATTGCTGATGGTAGCAGAAGCATAATGTGGCTGTTTCTAACTCAGGAACCCAAATTACTGGGCTCCTGACCCTGTCAGTGACGTGATTCTCCCTACATCTGCATGTTAAGAAAATTGGATTACAATGTGTCACACTGAGGGTTCTGGAGAGCCAAGGATTTTTCACTGCTTATAGCATGCTGTGCTGCTTTCTGGACACATGCATAGAAAAGAAATAAAAGCAAATAAATAAGGTTGCATGGGTAGTGCTCCAGGGCTGCCAACTTTTGCTGTTTTATTGAGGCTTGAGATATTTACTGATTTACTTAGAGTCACAGCTCCCTGGGTCTGGACTATACGTCAGTTTTATTTTCATTTTATAAGAATGTTTCTATTTTTTATGGCTGAAGAAGAAAGCTTGAAGCTTGAAAAATATGAAGAAAAATAAAAAAGAAAGCCAAGAATACAGTGGGAGGTGGGAGGAAGAATTGGGGTTTTCAATGATCTGACAGTCTCCTGCATTTATCTCATGCATTTGGAGGGTGTCTGTGAATCCTAGATTTTGAATGCGCAGAATGTGCAGCGCTGGGGTGGGAGAATGGTATTAAACAGCCCAAGATGCATGTACTCCAGACAGATTGGATGTGTTTGGGAAGGAACAAGCTGAACAATCCTCCCACTTTCATCCCTCTCCCTTACTGTTAGACTAGTCCTTTGTGTAGATACTAGCATACTTAAAATGGGCAGGAATATATCAGCTTCCAAGGGTTGATCCCCAAATCAAAGGAGGGGACGCTCTAGAACAGTGGTCCCAACTGCAACCATAGCAGATGCTGCAAGGAGTTTGTTCCATTCTTTCTACTGGCTCTAGAGGTAAGGAGCACTTTTGCCAATGATGCTTCCTCACTGCCATAAGAAACTGCTTAGAGGAGAAAGTTGCGGAAGACTGTCCACTTTAATCCAACCAACAAGATCTCTCATCCCCACACAGTTAAATGTCCCCAGTCAAAAGCCCAGCTACCAACTGAGGATTATTTGCTCATGAGGAGAACAAGAAAACATGGAAATGGCTATGAAACAGAGTGCCTGTTGGGTCCAAATTTAGTGGGCAGTCTGGGTGGGAAATACGAGCTTTTTTGGAGAAAGATGACAGTGTTCTGGCTTTGGAATGGATGAGACCTTTTGGTTGGACACTTTCATCAATGAATAAAGTATATTTCACCATATTTCTAAAGAAATCCCACTGAAGTGTTGATATTGGTCTTCCCCCCATTAAAGCAAGGGAAGTAAGAGAGATTTAATGATGCACAGGTGCTGTGCAGGGCTTCCAAGGTAGGAGCACCAGGACCAGTGTTGGAGTTAGCACAAGAGATGTCTAATTCCAGGCTGTCTCATGTATGCTTCCTTGTGAGATGGTAGGCAAGTCAAGAAATCAGGCTGGACTTCACTTTCCCCATACCTAAGAAAAGGTTTCCCCTTTTTTTCTTTTAATCCCTTCCTGATACTCTTTGGAACAGGGACTCTTTCTTCTTCCATACGAGAAAACTGGGACCACATTTTTGTTTCACTATATATCACTATTGTGGTAAAAGGCGTATAAAGACAAAGCAACATTTTGTAGGCACACAGACGGTAAGGGTTTTTTTGATGGCGTGTTGTGTCTCACAAACAAGTTGCTGCTGACTTGTTCTACTGTTTCCTATCCTCATATGCTGAAGATACAGAGAGTCTTGTTTGCAAATTTCAACTTTAGCTGCTCAGACAAAAACACTGGAAAACGTACCACTGGGTTATGAACCAGTCAGTTTGAAGAAAACGTGCTGGCTGGCTTTTTCTGTCACAGTATCTGTGATAGGCATATTACACATTCCCAGCCAAAAAAGGGGGGAAAAAAAAAGAATAAATGCTTCAGCCCATTAAAACAAAGTGAAAGCTTTTGCCATGGTATATTTGGCCTCTGGAAATGTTTCAAATTGGGGGGGGGTGTTTTCTTTTCTATTTATTTTATTTGTGTATGTGAAATATATGGCCAACAACATAAGGGGTAAGTAGTTAAAAGGTTATCTTAGGGCACAAATAATTTGAAAGTTTTAGGTGACTGAAAAACCTACTTTTGAAAAATACGCTTTGTATACAGAAAAAAGCTTATTTACCCGGGATTATGAAGATCGTGGGTCTCTCCAGAAAGCACCATGCTTGAACCCAGAGCGAGGTGTTAGAGCTGAAGCCATCAGTTCAGCTGAGATTTCAGCCTGCAGAGAGTAAGCAGGAAGATTCCTGAGAAAAGCAAATCAGAAAATATGACATTTCCTGACACTGCTTTGCCAAAGTTACTGAAGGTGCAATGATCATGCCAGCATGGCTGCCAACCTCCTCTGAAGTACAAGTGTCTCATCTTCAGCAGGGTCACTCAGGGCCCACGTATTGATTGGAGCCTTCCAGGGTTTTACCTTACCTACACTAAAACCAACAGCAGTAACCTAGGTTAGATTGCAGTGAGATTGGGTATTGGATGTGTAGGTGTTTGGCATTGTACCTCAAGAGTGATCTCAGCGCTGTCAACATGACTGTGCAGACAGGACCACAGTGCCATCAAATGCCAAGAAGGCCACAAAAAGTTAAGGTCATCAGCACTTCACAAGACTGTACCAAGTGAACAACAATGTGCTGGTTTTAGAGGAAAGTTTTCTTCCTATTGGATTCACAAGTACCTCAGTGGGTGTTATGGAGAAGTCTTTTTTTGTTGATGTGAGTGAAGTTTGTGATTTTAATGATAATTCTTAAACATGTGATTTGCAGAGGCGAGGAGTGGAGTGTTTTGGGTTTCTGTGGCGGGGCTTTGGTAGCGGGGGAGGGGGCTGCAGGGCTGCCTCCTGTAAGAAGCTGCTGGAAGCTTCCCCA
>VYZV01006475.1:1097-24871 GCA_013401275.1 Pandion haliaetus | reverse complement strand
TGTGAGGAACTGCAGCCTGTGGAAAGGACTCACGCTGGAGAAGTTGGTGAAGGACTGTCTCCCGTGGGAGGGACCCCACGGTGGAGCAGGCGACAAATGAGGAGTCTTCTCCCCCTGAGGAGGAAGGAGCGGCCATTTCCCTTGTGTCACCACACTACAGTTTTGGGATTACTAAACCAGCACAAAACCCTGCAGCATCACTGCAGGGCACGGATTCTAACACTGAGATTGGAAGTCAAAGCAGCAACGTGAACATAACTTCTCCGTGACCCTCTATCCATAATTTGTGAGTGGAGTTTCAAACATGCTAAGCATTACGCCAGCTCCCTCGGCTTTGATATCAGTAAAACATGATTAGATGTGCCTTCACACTAATGATAAGCCCTTCACCGTAACAATATATGGTGAATGAAGAGATTAGCTAAACAGCTAGCCTTTACAGTGACGATGATGACAAATGCATAATTTCAAAATTAAACTTCTACAGACAGAACAGCAGAAAAGTAAGAGGCAGAACCACTGCTCAGAGCATGACACTGAGGAATGGACAGTCCCATGTTACAGGTGCACTACTGACACAGCCTCTGTGTGCCACCACGCAGCTCTGTCTCCTTCTCATGGTTCAGTTTTCCCCTCTCCCATCATTTCAGGCCCTTAGTCCTGAATCCCTTCATCTCAGCTCGACATCTTAAACAGGAGCAATTTCACCAAGGACAGAGACTATTTGGCCACTTGAGGTGAAGCAAACGTGTGGCTGGGCTGCCTCCTTCACTGAAGGGATGGAAGGCTTAAATGACATCTGCCTGTAAGTACAGTGCTGTGAAACCTTATGCTGTACAAGAGGTCAGACAGTCTTGGAGCCTATGAGTATTCAGCTTCAATCTGGTAAAGAGCTGCAAGTTGATGCGGAGTTATACATTGAGAAGGTACATTTATATATTGAGAAAACACAAGAAGCCATCAAAGGACAAGAGTAAACAAGGCTCCACAGGCAGGAACATGCGAAATATTTTATAATTAATAAATGACCACACCAATTACAGCCATCTAGTGGGCATATGTATTAAGCAATGAGCTGTCAACAAAGTGGTGTCCCCTGTATTACTGGAAAGCATGCCTCTTTCAAGCTCTGATCTGTGTTCCTCATTAAACCAGCCACCACAGGCACCCAGGAACATGATTCTATGCAGAACAAGGGCTGAGCCACAAAATTGGGATTCTTTTGCCAACCTCTCTTAAGTCTGAAGGTGTTTGCATCAAGGGCTTTGGCATGTCTCTGCTAATAGTGTAAACATGGGCTGTAATTGCAATAATCCTTCAGCATTTTAAGTGCAGGAACAAGAAAAAAAAAAAGCTCTACTTCTTCATGAACACTTTGCCTTGAATTTCATCAGCAGGGGATGCATGTATTATTCAATCATACACCTACCACTATTATGAAGTTGCTCTTAATTATACTACAAGTGGAACCTCTCAGGTAATCAGAATTCAGGGCTAATGCATAGCTATTCCCCCATCAATTTATAATAGACACAATTAATCCAATTTAGAATTTCAAGTTTTTAGTGATTATTAAATGCAAACAAGTGTTCTTTTTTTGCCTGGGGGTAGACATTTTTTTAAGTATGTCTCTTTTTATGGCTCAGTAATGTATAAAATAACAATTGCCACAAAAGCAGTAAGAATATTAACGTTAAGGAATCATGACAGAGCATGAACGTCAGCATGCTTGGACTAAGCCCTATGGGAATTCACTTACCCATTCTCCTTCTAACTGGCTGGACAGTCCCTTTCACTTACTTTGTGTCTCTATTGCTCTTCCTCTGTTTTTGCCTTGGGAACTATTTACAGCACAATGCTGATAATAAACAGACAGGAATGACCCAGTGACAGATCCTCTGTTAACAACCAGCATCTTAGCATCTCTTTTGTTTCTTGAATTCCTACTAAACATGAAAGATCAAGTGATATGCTCATGAAATTCCTTGAAGGGAGGAACCATATGCTACTCTCAAACAGCAAATCAAAGCTTGTAACTTACGGCAATATGGCTCCCAGGGAAAAAAAAAAAAAAAAAAGGCAAAACAAAGGTGTGTATAGAATCAGAAGAAAAATCTTTCCATGACTGAGAAGCCATTGCATCTCTGGAAGAAAGGATTGCTCAGGAAAAGGTATCTCTTTTCCCTCCTAAGTCTAAAATATATCTGACATATATGATTTTAACATTAAATTTCAGATTTATTGTTCTATAGTTATACTACATACCAACACAACATATTAATTCAAGGATTTTGCAGGTCTTCAGAAATGTGGATTAAATCTCCAAAACTGTTCATGTTTCATGCTCACTGTAGATTTATAGATGGTGCATCTATCACTACATTGATTTCCTTCATGTTGTGCCTTAATCTAAAAGCAGGCTTTAAAAAAAAAAGGGAAAGAAATGAGCCCTTTCCCTATCTGCCCCTCTCCCAACTTTTCTCTCAGGCAAGAAGGAATAGGTGGGGAGAAAGTAGAGAAAGAAGTCACAATTGTTCTGAGGAATCTCAGCAATCTGTATTTTTAGACATCTCTGGCTGTCACAACTGTGAAGAAAACCCAAGCTGAGCTTCACTAGAGCAGCGGTGTGGGCTTGGAACAACAGAGGAGCCTGAAACAATTGCTTCAAGAAATATAAACTGCTGCACTCCTCACAGCAAAAATGCTAACTCAGATGCTTATATGCTAACATTGTTAACTGTTTCACAGCCCACCAGAGCATAGCAGAGAGCATATGAAGCTCTCCACAGTTTGTGCTGAGTGCCTTTCCCTTTTGCACCATCCTTCAGCAATGCCCAGGAGACCTTGCAAAGGAGCAGCCTGTTTGGCTTTCCAGTACATATGCTGCTAACAAACCAGATGCACCCGTCCACTCCGATGTTTTGACATGGGACAGTGCTGAGTCAGGTGGAAAGATCACCTGAGCCCTTTCCAGAAGCAGCTCAGATACATCAGGATAGTAATTCATCCAGAAGAGCTGATCCACAGCTAATCAGCTCTAAACACTTGGACCCAAAGCTGCCCGTCGGTGGCTATACTGCTTCCAGTGTCCAAAGTATAGACAGGGCCAGTTTGTTGTGCAGTTGTGTGGTCAGTGATCTCCACCAGACCCCTGGTAGGTGGCCCTGGTATACCTTCTGGGTCTTGATGAGGCCCAACTGCTTCCTGCTATGTGGGGAGAAGGTCCAACACATCACACAAAGGTGTAGTAACTTCAGGAGGTTAGACAAAGAACAAGTGGTCTCCACTCATTATATTCTTAACTTCATTTTTTATTAAGATACATTCATTTGTTCCTTTACTTGTGTGGCTTTCCATTAAATATCCCCAGCCCCTACCACTGTCAGAAGCGTAGGCCTTCCTAATACAGCAAAATAATGGGTAAATGGGGCTGCTTTTCCTCCCAGAAAGGAGCAATAGGAATGGCATCCTGCTCCTTTGCATTACCAGCTATTATGGAGTGATATTACACGGCAGAAGCTTAGGGAAAAGTTAACTTATAATGCTCAGAGAAGGCAGCAGCTGAAAAGATTAATACTTGTGATGGGTTGCCTAGAGGCAGGATGAAGCTGAACTGGTGGGACCAAAATGTATATGAAGGCTGCTGGGATACTGTGCTTTTAATTTTAATAAATTAAAACTTGAATGAAAATACAATTTTTTTATCATTCTGACTTTTCTTGCAGCTCAGTTTTATACTCTTTAAATCATCTTTAAAGTTACTCATGATCAGCTACAGATGATCTACTCTGGCTTTAAATCAAGTTTGCTCACCCCATAGTTTTATTTCCTTCCTCTTTAAAATGAAGGCACTAAGCCTTTTATTTTTTTTTAAATTCCATTTCTCTGCAGCATAGTTAGAAGCATAGGAAAAAAAATGCATGTGCTCTAGAGCAGACACCAATCAAGCATGATGCAAAGGGGATGTGGCCTCTCTCTAGAGGGCATCATCCTGAGATGTATATACCTAAGCCACTCTATACCCTGTGCTATGGGCCATGGTTTATTCTCTGGAGCAATGCTTGATAAAAACATCTAACAGTCTTTGCATATGTAAGCACAGAAGAAGTAAGGAGAAGATTTTTTTTTTTTTTTTTTTCTTTCTATGCATTGCATTAGCAAGGCACTATCTACCATCCTGGATTCTGATCTGGTCCTCAGTTATCAAAATTATGCTGTATATTAGAAAGGCCACACAAAAGTATCCGAGGGACAGAGAAAATGTCTAGTGGTAAGAGCATGACAGAGTTCAATCCACTAATCAAAAAGAATAATTGAGAAATGACTTAAAACCTCCACTTCTCCACAAGGGTATCCAACATGAGCTATAAAAACCTCTTCATCCTAGCAGAAATAAGCAAAATATGAACCCGTTGAAGCTAAAGAATAAAAATACAAAATGAAAATACAGTAAGACACACATTTTTAATATACTGAGATTGCTTAACCTCCTGAACAAACTACCAAAGGAAGTGGTGAACTCCCCATTATTCAATGCATTCAGAGCAGGACTCTACGCCTTTCTGGAATCTGTGCCTCAGATGAACACAAATTTTGGGCTCCATGCAGGGTCAATGAATGAAATGCAATACCCTGTTATGTGCAGGAAGTTCAGTGATTTAATGGTCCCACCTTGCTTTCAGCTTCCTGCAATCAGGTGCTCATAACTATAGCCTTACTATGGGCCAATGTCGTGTTGAAAAGTATCCTGTTCTTTTTTACCTTTGTGTATGTGGGTATAACGTCTATAGGAATTCATCTTCCGTGTTGTATTGTGTCACACAAGTCATGCAGCCTTTTCAATGTAAAAGAGAGCAGGACAAAATATGAATTTTTTTTTGCCAGTTCCATAGCCCTTGAGACCGTTCTGAAGACACATTCAGCAAGGCACAACATTAACTGAGATGCCATATCTGCCGCAGATGCAGAAGGTACCCTCACTACAGGGACTCTTCCATGCATCAGATGCTCTAATATTTAAGCCCCTCTGCTGCCATGAGCCCAAGGCTGAGAGACGAGTCTGGGGACTTCCCTGACTTTAGACACTTACGTTGCACCTCAGTGAAGTTTCTCCAATGCAAGGAACAACACAGTTCTAGATAGCAAATTTGTCTTTAGGGCATGTCATGTAGGGTCAGCACAGTTGCAGCCATATGGCAAACACAAAGTCAGTCCTCCTGGTCAAAGCTTTTCTCAAAAAGCTGAAATTGTAAAATCAGCCAGTTGGGCTTCATGCCAATGTAGGGATGTTTCATCCACGCAGCTCTGTCATTGGACCTTTTTCTGCTGCCTCCAGTCTTTCTCAGTCTGTTCTGACCCACTGCATTATTCTTCTCAGGTCTTCTTGTTGCTTTCTGGCCCTGCTACCCAGATGTCATTATTTTCACAGCCATGTTCAAATCCATGTCTTTTCCCAGTCATTTGGAAAAACTTGGTCTGTCTTTGCTGTCAGAACTGTCTCAATCCAAGCTACCTAACCTGTCAATGGACATTTTTATTGCATGTTGCTGAATCAATTTACCTTTCACCTGCTCAGTACCCAACAGCCTGGCCAAACTACCCAGTGGCTCTTACAGACAGGCAGACAGAGGTTAGGGCCAAACTTGGCCCATAGCGATGAATCTCACAGCTTAAACTGAAGCAGATACAAAAGCAGAGCAGGCATCATATATCTGCAGTCTGGGCTTCAGAGATATTTTTAGGGTGTCTATAATTGAAGTTGGAGCCAATTCTTTTTGTCTTGTTTGAATGATATAGCAGTGATGGCAGGACCCCTTACCTAACAGAAAGTGCTTGTCAGTGAGAGGAGGTAACTTAGAAAAATTACTCAAAATGCTTTATCTGTCATCTATATTATTAATACAGTATGTGTCTTTTCAAGGAAAAGCCAAGGTTAAATTGGGAAATTACTTTAAGGAGATAATAGAAACTGTAGGAAATAGGGATGGGAAGGATCTCAAGTGCCATTTGCAAATGCTTTCACCCACAACTTGTGAGACAGAGGCCAGTGGCCATTTTCAAGACTTTTTCAAGAATAAGACATAATTCATCATCATCATAATTCTCTGCAGTACTTGAATCCTCCTTACTTTACATATGTGGCTCTATGTGGCATGTCATACTGATCTTGAGTATTGGTCACCCCACCCCAAAAATGAATCAAGCATTGCATGCAAGTTTTGAGGAGAATGTGAGACATTTTTAGACTTTGAGTTTATGTACCTGCACGCACTTCAAATTAACTCTGTATCTACATACAAGTTGTTTAACCTAGTCCATCTTTTCCTCACTTGATTCTCAGAACACCACAGAAATGCAAAAAGCAACTAGAAAAGGCTGAAAAAGTGTTACCTTTTATAACATGTAAGGATGTGGTTTCACAATGCAAGGTGTTACACAGGCAAAGAAATCCAGTTTCCTAAAGCAGTTGACAGGACAATCCCACGACAGCTCTGTCAGCAGGAGGAAAGGCAGCACACCACAGCCTGGGGATGCAAAAAGATACCTTGTGTAAGTGGGGAGGAATAACCGAGGCCAAATTATTTGTAAAGTGAAACGTTAGTGATGTTTACAAAGTATGGCAAAAATTTAAGCAATTGTGAAATATAACTGAGAAGTAAATTTGGAAAAGCAACTTGAGAGCAGAGAGGAGATCCAGCTTGCTATATCTGTATTTTCTAATTCAACTACAAGAAAGTAGTACACAGCAGGAAAACAGAGTCCTAGAAAACTGTGAGTCATCACAATCGTATTTGGTATAAATTTTAATATTATATTCCTATTTAGAACACCCAGAAGAAGTTAGGAGAACGATAGGTAACAAAAGCAAAGAAGAATCTATCTTTAATAAAGGAAGCAGGCAAATGGAGCTTCGGAGCTCCTAAACCAAGCCAGACCAGTGGTGGGCACAATTCAATACTGTTGCAGCTTCCTAGTTTAGTGCCTAGCTGAGGCACTAAAATAGCTGAGGAGGAGCCTGGGTTTAAGTGTAATCAAGGGCTGCCTTCCATGGTTTTCTTGTTCTTGCTACCAATTTCATAATTAAGCAGTTAATCCTGCTAACACATTGCTTGTTGCTTTAATTTCAAGCCTGTCTAGCTCTTAAAAAAATAATTCAGTAAATCTGACAGGCAGAAAAAACATGTTTTTTCAAAAAAAAAACTTTCCTCAAAAGCATTGACATAGATAAAACCCACTGGAGTCACTTCAGCCCAAAAGACAAGCATGAATCCTAGAAACCAGACTGTGCTTCCCACCATTCTGCAAAGGTCAGGGGTACACCAAGAGCCTTTCAGCTGGTGTGGGTCACTTAAACACAATAAAGAGGCAGGCACTGAAGAGGCAATCCATGGCAGTAGACAAAATTAGTACTAAAAAAACTATCACAAAATCTGAAACACAAATTTTTCCTGAATTTGCAGCAGGTACTCTATCAGCTAGGATGACTCTCTTTTTCTCAAATCCATTGATTGCTTTTGAGTTATAATTATTTTTTAATTGCTTTTTAAAGATATTTATACTCTTAAAGAATCATGATTTTTCAGGATAATTAGCTACTGATTTCCAGAAACTGAGAATCTATTTACCAGCAAACTGCAGTGGTATCAAAAGGAAAACTATTTCTTTCACTCTATACTCATTTCAGTGTATTGGCAATCTTCATCGGGACTTATTTCTGGTGTCTGGAGTAGCATTTGTTGACAATGCATGTCCCAAAATCTGAACTTAATTTTCTCAGCATTTATTTTGTGTGGGGAATCTTGTCATATTGGAACTCTGCTGCAATCACCATTGCATACAAGCAGCATAAACATTTCTTAAACAGCACAGATGCATCCTTTTTAATCAGCCATGATGCCTTTCACAAAAGGAGTATCTTCTGGAGGTGCTGCTTAAGCAGGCTTTACATCACTGCTTACACAAAGCAGCTGAAGCAAGACAACAAATATGAGCGACTCCAAAGAGTGGTGGTATAACCCACCTGCTTAGTTAACCAAGTGTTAACTGTCCTCATCTGAGCTGACCCACTGAATGCCTTTTGAAGCTACCATGATGTGTGCTTTTGGCACTTGCAGCCACATGAGTGCCCTCAGAGATAGCACCTGTAAGAATGAGTTTTTCCTAAGCAGTCCTGATCCCAGCACTGACCAGATGATGAACTTCTGTCATTTCCTATTTAAGATACTTCTCTACTAGGCTAAAAGGCCAAAAATTCAACCTAGGTTCTCTTCTGACCCAGTTTGAGTTCAGCCTGTCTCCTGTACTTTTGCCTGACGTAGCAAGCATATGGTTCCAGATCCAGTGTCTAATCAGAGTTTCCTTCTGGATGCAGCTGATTTACAGCAACATTGCCCACCCCTCCCAGAGCAATTCCATGGCAGGCAGCCCACCCTAAGTTGCTGCTATCAGATGAATCCTTATCTTCTTTTCAGCCCCAAACTGGGTGAAATAGTTCTCAAAAGCCCACAGGTGCCTCTCTGTGCCAGCTATGAACCTTGTGGGTCCAGCTCGAAGTGAAGCATTATCTGGGTGAACATGCACAGTGTCTGTTGCACACATACACAGCAAGAAAGCAGATCTGTGGGACAAGGTTTTTCTGCATGCTGGGGCTCTTTTGTCAATCTAACAGCAGGGTGACCACAGCAGGGTTAATCTAACAGTAGGCCATTTGTCATCAGAGTGGGGCTGGGAAGGAGAGTAAACTGCCTGCTATTACTCTGGCAGTGCTGCTCATCCAAAAAATCTCATGCCATCCTCTGGGCACCTTCATGGTGGGTTAAGGCTGCAACGTCCTTCCTCAAATGGAGCATGCAGATGCCAGGCTTGCCTTTGGAAAGCAGTTTACCTTAATAAAGTGGTGTGATTTTCCTTGGTCTTGGCACTCAGGAAGGATACTGGGCAAGCAGAAAGCCTGTGGGAATGATTCACTAGTGTTTGCATGAGATTTTTCTAATTTCTTCTCCTTTTTTTTGCTATTTTTTCCTGCCTTTTTTTGTTGTTGTTGTTGTTGCTACCAGCTGCTTCATATTCTGCCACTTGCTACAGGAGAAGACTGTTCCATCTTGCTAGGATCCAGTTCAGTGCATAGACATCACAGAATTGGAGCTGCAACCTGGTTTATTTTTCATTTACAGCTTTTGTTCAAAAACCCAGCAGCAAGTCCTGAGGCACAGTGTGCCAGCACCAGAGACCATGAGTGATACAGAGGTGATTTCTGGAACATCTTTTCCATTTCTAATTCAACTCCAAAAATATTTTTTTAACTTCCTTTTTTTGCCTCTGCTGTGATCCATAAGCAGAATAGACATTCAAGCTGAAAATTGCCAAAAGATTCTTACTCATTCACATGAAAAACGAAGTTTTGAGCTTTCATGGCCGATTGATGCTAGTTCTGTATTCAAATCATACTCAGTTTTCAAAGCAAAAGGCCTGTTGGGATAAGATCCAGAAATACCTTCAGATTTGCATAGGAGTGGGAAAAGCAGGAATCCCACTCATCCAGGACTCCCATTGGGAGTGAATTTGAAAATAAGACTGGAGAAAATCCAGGTGATCTATATTATGGTCAGGTTGGTAAATATGACAAAACACACAACACACTTATCAGCAGGGAGTGTAACTGGGGAAGCCTGGTCTCTTATGGATCTGTACCTTGCAGTGTACTCTCTGAAACCTTAATAACACTTGAGTTCGTGTTGTGGCCCTTATCCCAGGGATATTAACAGTGTCTCTCTCATCAATCCATCCTCTGTTATATTACAACTTGTCAAAAAATAATCTCCTTGGGACCATTGCTAAATGTGATTGAAATTGCACAAGCCAAAAAAAACCCTGGGGAAGAGTGGCAGATAGATGCACAGAGAATATGAGCACAGAAGCCCTGTTTCAAAATGAAAGCAGGCTAAAAGCTGGTATACTTGCATTCAAAGTGGTATCCTGCTAATTTAAATCTATCAGTGAACATTTCCAAGTGCACCAAAAAGCGCCAAAAGAACAGGTTGTTTGCTTATAAAGGGAACGTCTTAACCATTTAACTATCACTTTTGTCGACTGATGGGGAAATGAAGTGTTACGTGGGCAATCAGACTGGAAGATCACAAACATTCTTTCCAGATTTAAAATATGCAGGAGCATGAAAGAGTGTAAAAAATGTAAATCAAAGGAACCTGCTTCTATCTGGATTGAATAAATGAAGGATCATTGAAAAATGACAGGGTTTGTGGGGAAACAGTAGTTAGAGAGTATGCTTACACATATGCTTATAAACTTATATACACTTCTGCTTACAAACAGCGCCAGGAATGTTCCCAAGTGCTGGAACTCAGTTCTCTACACTGCTAACTTGTCAGAGAGTCTCTGACATCACTCATGCCAGGCCAAGTACCTTCTCCTAGCCCTGGATCTTACGTTAGCATGGACCAAAGGCCAGCAGGCAGCTTAGTGGCAGCCTCCTAATTTATAAAAAGTTAAAAAAGTTTACTAGCCAGGAGACAGCCCAGCCTGACAGAGAAGTACTCCTCCAGCTGACCTCACCAGCCAGTGTCCGGGGCGGGATGCCACGTGCTCCGCGCTGAAGCCCAGTGCCAGACCAAAGGCTGATGATGCCGTAGGGAAATGAGTACCACGCATTGATGTCAGCACTGCTGCGAAGGATGTACGTCTGACTTTGAGAGACATAGTGCAGCTTGGGACAGCACCTAGGGAGGAAGAAATGGGAAAGAAGTATCCATATACAAACCCCCTCATTCTTGCTTCAACAATCTCTACAAGCACAGCCCAAGAGAAAGACCAGAAGACCCCTTGGTAGGAGCCCAGGCCACATCAAGCTTGCCCCAGCTTTGTGCACTGGCACTCTTCAAGTGCCTCATAGGCCTGAGTCAACAACAGCATTAGCAGTGTGCAATATCATATCCAGGGATAAACCATCAGGCGGGGCTGCCTACAAGCCTCAGTGCTGGACAACATCACCATGGACTCTTCTTGAAAGAGACTCAAGCTGTTATACACAGTATTTTTTTTTAAATGGGCAGAATTTTGTGAGACAGGACAGCACAAGCATTCCTAGCTCTGATGTAAGGTCTCCCTCCAAATCTGTTTCCCCACTTCTTGCATTTCTCCTGCAGTCAGACCCCAAACTCCAGGCTCCTTCCCAGCTACCAAGGGTATCTTTGCAACCATAGCGAACTGCCACAGCTACGTCACGGAGCCACTTTCGTCACTCCCTGTACAGCTGAGACAATGTGATGTTCAGAAATGTGTATTTGCCTCATCACTAAGCCACCAGCTTTGAGCACCCACCAAGTAAACGCCCTTTTGGAAGTGAGAAGACCCTCTTGATTTAACAAGCTCATACCCCTACTCTGACCTCAGAGATGTAAGAGATCAAATTCAGTTCAAAACTAAGGTGCCCAGATTTCAATAAATACTTGTAGGTGTGTTATGGGTTTTTGGTAGTGGGGGAGGGGCTGCAGGGGTGGCTCCTGTGAGAAGCTCCCCCAGCTCCAAGTCGGACCCACCCCTGGCCAAGGCTGAGCGATGGTGGTAGCACCTCTGGGAGAACAGATTTAAGAAGGGGAACCTGCAGTGAGTAGGGGGATTGGAATGTGTGAGGAACCCCTCTGCAGATCCCGAGGTCAGTGAAGAAGGAGGGGGAGGAGGGGGCGCCTGAGGAGGCTGATGGCTCTGCAGCCCGTGGTGAGAAGGCAGGCTGTCCCCCTGCAGTCCATGGAGGTGAACGGGGGAGCAGATGCCCACCTGCAGCCCGTGGAGGAGACCACGCTGGAGCAGGGGGATGCCCCCCAGGACAGCTGTGACTCCAGGGGAAAGCCTGCGCTGGAGCAGCCTGTGACTGAAGAGCAGCCTGCAGAAAAGACCCACGCTGGAGCAGTTCATGGAGGACTGTCTCCCGTGGTAGGGAGCCCACAGTGGAGCAGGGGACGAGTGAGGAATCCTCCCCCTGAGGAGGAAGGAGCGGCAGAGACAAGGTGTGGGGAGCTGACCCTAAGCCCCTGTTCCCCTGTTCCCCTGTGCCGCCGGGGGGGAGGAGGGAGAGAGAACCGGGAGAGGAGCTGAGCCGGGAAGGAGGGAGGGATGGGGGGAACGTGTTCTGAGGTTTGGTTTTCCTTGCTAATATCCTTGTTTTGATTTGGTTTGTAGTAAATTAAATTGATTTTGTTTCTTCCCCAAGTTGAGCCTGTCTTTTGCCCGTGACCATAAGTGGGGAGTGATGCCTCCCTGTCCTTGTCTCGACCTGTGTTTCTTTATATTTTTTCTCTCCTCCTCATCCCACTGGGGCAGGGGCCGGGGAGGAGAGAGCTGCTGTGTGGTGCTTTGTTACCAGCTGGGCTTAAACCACAACAAGGTGTAGATGATGTCCAGTTCGCACAGTAAGGTGACAGGGCTCGTCCCCATTAACATGCCTGTCCAAGCACTGACTAAACATTGTTTCCTCTCCTATATGGTTGCCCTCTCCTTGAGGTGGGCTCCAGCTTTCTTGCATCCATTCCCTCTCCTGCTTCCTTCCTGCCATGTCGTACCTTCAGCTCCTCTCTTGTGCCATGCAGGATTATGCTCCTGACTGCACCTTCCCCTTTATTTGTCCCAGTCCAGTCTCTATCTCTCCCTGATATGCTGGCCATCTCAGTGCTCCCAGTCTGTGCTCTCCCACCACCTGTGCTAATCTAACCTAAAGGGCTCCCGGGAGAACGAAACAACAGACTCTTGTTACCTCTCCAAAACTAGGCTTTAATATGTACTCTGAGTCCCTGTGAACCCAGAGTGCTCCTACCTTCCAGCCCAGGGCACCATGGCATCTGATGCTCACTTCATCTAGTTCATTTTCCCTTCTTCCTACCAGCAAGACACTCCAAGCAAATGTAACTTTCTCCCACACCACAAATTCACCACACAAGCAGTACTGCTTAAAAAATAAAAGACCTAGCAGCAGGTTAATAAAAAGGGTCCAGGCAAATTGGATCAACATGTCACATGAAATGTCACTTGCAAAAAATTTAACAAATGCATGTTCTGGTATCTAAAGGGGCATGGGTGCGTGCACCATGCTCGTGCTGATTGCCTCTCTGGCTGAAATGTGTTGATGGTTGCATTTGCTGCTCACCTCCACCTACAGTATCTCTTGTAATCTGTCAGTAGAAAACTACCTTTCACCTGGTGCACTGCAAGAGGAGAGGAGCTTACTTGCTACAAGCCAAAATGCCCTCAGCTTTTCAGCTCTATCACCTCTACCAGCAGGAAAATGTTTGTTTTATCCTATTTCATTGCTAATCCACAGCATTGATATGCAAGGTTTTCTCATCAGGCTTGATTGGAATGTATTAACGAACGCTACCTTCCCCATCCTGTAATCCTTCTCATATCAGCATTTATTTCCTATCTTTGCCCTGGAGGGTGGGAAGCTTCACAAACATTAAGTCATCTGGATATTATAGGGAATATCTAGAGAAAAGCATAAGCCATGCATTGATAAAAACACTGGCACTTGCTTTTTTGAATTGAATGATGAAACTATCAGGAACCAAAGGAAAGATTCCCAGCATCACTTTTATGTTAAAAAGGTGACTAGCACAGTAAGTAAGGGGAGCACGATAAGCAGGGAATATGTAAGGAAGTGCTTGAGTGGTGATGGGAAAATCTTAATCCTTTGCTGAAAGCATTTAAACTGAAGGACTAAATTGCTTCCATGTTAATTTTGATGTTACTCTGTAATATCTGTGAGTGCTCTTTGGTGAAGCTCTAATACCTCTGCAAAAGTTAATGTTTTATATCTGATTACCTCAAATGGGTAAGATATGTTATAACAATGGCATGTATTTAAGAAAGACAGGGAAATTAATGGTATGGGTACAACCCCCCTCCACCTTTTTAGGAGGAAAACCCGTGAGACAACGACTCCACTGTTCTAACGCAAGCTCAGGTACAGGAAGCCCTCAGCAATCCACTTAAGCTCTGTTCTGTTTCCAAATGCCATAGGAAGGGAATATTTATCATTGGGAGATTATGGAGTTTAATTTTTTATTTGCTTTTAACTAATTCTCATCTTTCAAAAATAGAAATCTTTACACAAGTGCTGGATACTATTAAGTATACAAAGCAATGAGAGGAAAAAAAATAAATTTCTTTTTGAAACAGATTTTTGCATCAAATGTTATATACTGTGTAAAGCAAACAAACTAGAAATTGTTCTCTTCTCACAGTTTTGAAATGTTATGTAGACTTTTGGCAAATATTGCCTGAATTGCTTTTTTTTACTTTTTAGCTATTTACATCTCTTTCAGAGTCCTTTCCCTTGACAAGACCAAAGACTTCATAGCTTCTGTAGTTATATTTCACTGTCTTTTGAACAATGGTTCTGTGAAAGGAAATGGCAATCAGTTATCACTTTTAGTTTCAACAATGACTTTTCTTCATTCCTAGAGGAATAATTTCTTGTGATCTGCAAAAGCAAAATTAAAAGAAAAACACAGAAAATTATTTCAAATGACAAAGAGTACAAAATAATAAATTACTAAAGACAAAAGTTTTCAAGCAGGCATTTTTTCCTACATCAAATCTCACTGAAGAAACATGTTTGGATTAATTCAGTCGATGCTGAAATCTGCTGTCCCTCTCAAACCGCAGTAGATGACCCTTGGGGAGGACCTCCTCCATAGTACACTTGAAATACTATGGTTTTCTCTCTTTCTAACGGCAATATACAACAGAATCCCAAACTGCCTGGAGTTAATGACTTCCAGGAAGCACAGAAAGGCCCTGTGTTGGTCTAACCTCTTGTGGGAGAAGGAAAATCTGGTTTTCAAAATTTCTCATGCAGTCTCGAGTTGATGAGGAGTCATTCTTCCTTTTCAGTGTAACGGGCGTTTATTAGTAGTGCCAGGCTATTAAACAGCTACTGCATTTTACTCCAGAGGTGGCTCCATGTGTGTGCTGAAGAGGATGATCTCCATCTACAGCTCATAAAGAGTTTTATATAAATGTCCATTACCCATGTAATGGCAACAGCCAACAGTTTTATTAGGCAATATAAAAAGATATTAGGGATATAAACTGTAATGCCTCAGGGCAGAAGCCAATCAATGACTGTCTGGAGTTATCCAGAAGAAACTTTCTGTCCGCAAGTTATTCCCTCATCATCTATTAGGGCATTTCTTGCCTCTCTCTGCAGAACATCAGGAGGCAGACACACTCAGAGCCAGGCTGCTGAATCCCACCGGTGCCTGATTGGGTCCAGTCTAGCAACTCCCCGGTTCTTGCCGCAATGCATAAATGAAGTGTGGCACTTCACTTTATCAAATGATTGATCTCCAATGAAGATCAATCCTGGAATCCTCCCATGAAATTATGCTTGCTGAAACAAATATAAAGATCTTTTTTTCAACTTTGTATTAGTTTAGTTCAGGACATTTCCTTGTTATGTTCAAGCCCCTCAAGTAGCAGGTGAAATGGCAATAAGCTTCTGTTTTTCAGATGGTGAAGAGGACTCTTAACTGTATGATGAATCCTGCAGTCCAGAGGGTCACAGTCTCAGCTTTTGCCTTGGGACTCTGGTAAAATCTGTTGTGCCTTCTCTGTCTCACAACACTGCATTACCAATGTTTAGAATGCACACCTCCCTGCAAAGAGCCTCCAGCTCTCCTAACCACCTGCTGGGCTCTCCTCTTGCAGGCCATGTCTCAACTGCTTCAACCACTCCTCTCAGGTTTTACTTTGTTTTAGCCTTTTAACATGTCTCTCATAGAAGCATCATTCCCCAGGCAGCCCCAGCCTGTGTTCCTCAAGCTCTTTTCTTTCTCGTTTTCTCCAGTTCTCTCCTAAGTGTGTCTCAAATCTCCATTTCTCTCCTCTCTTCTTCCCTCCTGTTGTCCTAAGCTTGCCTTTAGCTGGTTCTGTCCATTTGTCCTTGCTGCTTCTGCCTAGTGTAGTTAATCCCAGCAACTAACTGACATACATGAAATAAGAGTAGCCTGACAACCTTGTTGTATGCATGTCGCACATCCTAATGGCTCCAGAAGCCCTGTGGAATATATGGAGCAACAGCAGAGTGTAACAAAGACATTAAAAAGGCTTGAAATTTTGCTTCTAGGAATAGGATTTCTGTTTGCATTGAAACAGACTCTTTAATTGAGATTACTGGGTTATTTTGTAAGGTAGCCTCCTAAATATAAGACAGAAGCTGGTGCTGCTTTCAGGGGATGCCTTTCCCATGGGTTGCCACCTCTTCCATCAGACAGAAATAGCCATAATCTCATCACACAACATGCTCAGGTTGAAACACCTTTTTGTCTGAAAAGGTGCTGGTGAGGGAAGAGGATGGGATCTCTGCTGGGTGGGATGAGAATCTTGGTTTGTGTTTTCTGTAGAGGGATGGCTGAATGAGGCATATTTGGTGGGGGGAAAGGGATGAGCTGCTGTTTTGTGTGGTTTGTGGTGCAGAGCCTCTTGTAACATTGCATTTAATATAGGTTTGGCCAGCTGCTCTATGATAGGAAGTTCTTTTCTATGGTAATTAAGAGGCAAAAGCTTGGTCTGACTGAAAATCACAGCAGTTTCACCACTGACTTAAGACTGAAAGCAAAATTACTTCAGTCAAGGGCCCTATTTTCTTTAGGTGTAAATCACAAATATCAAATCCACTGAGGGTCTCCCCAGTTCAGCTCTCAAAGCAGTAGTCCCTTTGAGCTTTCTCTGTTTACAGCTTGGTTTGCTGAGGAAACGCTTTGTTCAGTCACACTGCATCTGACTGCCTCTGTCAGTCAGTCTGCTCCCAAAACTTCTGAACCCGTGTTTAGAAGGATAGGGATCTCAAAGATATTAAATTCATGTA
This sequence comes from Pandion haliaetus, assembly GCA_013401275.1. Taxonomy (NCBI): domain Eukaryota; kingdom Metazoa; phylum Chordata; class Aves; order Accipitriformes; family Pandionidae; genus Pandion; species Pandion haliaetus. The sequence goes on along the minus strand of VYZV01006475.1, from coordinate 7,992 downwards.
AGACTTACAAAAATATGTTGCAAAAAAGAAGAAAAAGATTGAAACAGACTTACTAGACACCAATGAATTCACTCTACAAAGAGATACCATCACTTTTCTAAAGTGGAAAAGATCTCAATTTGCATCTTAATAGAAACCAGAGAATCCATTTCTGCCCTTGTGGCCCCAGGATAAGAGTTGCAACCATGATTCAGTTTCCCAGATGGAAGGAAATAATGGATTTTCCTGATTTTCAGCGGGTATTGAACAGCCAACAGTTAACCAGGTCCCTTTCTAGTTGTTGCAAATTGCCACAGTCTCCAGTTTCCTCTTTATGTCCTGTTAGACAGTTGACTATTCTTACCTGTCTTTACTGAAGTCATCCACCACTGGCATATTAGATATTCTTATTTGACCAGCAGATAGCTAATTTTTTCCTTTTCCCCTCTCTCTTTATCCTCTCTTTTCTCCTTGCTTTCCATCATTTCTATCTGTTATCTCAATGAGTGCAAACACTAGGGATTGTGGTTAGGGAATGATTCAGCTGGAATCAGAGGGCAGACAGCAGCATGCAAAGCCAGCACTGGAAGTACGAATTGCACCTGCCAACCTATCATTAATGTGGCCACCAAAAGAGGGAGAGTAACAATACAATCAAATAGGACTCAAATCCACATCTCAGACTCTGCTCATTACCAAGAAGACTTTCAGGAATGACAAGTTTTTAATCCTTTAACTCTATTACAAGCTGATGCCAACAGCAGAAACAGGAGCTGTGATACAAGTTAAGCTAGGATGGCTTGGCATGGCAACCGAAAGTCATCTCACCTCATGTGAGATGACAGCTATGGCATGGAACCACAGATAAGCTGGCATTTGTAAATATATTCTTTATAGATTTATTTTTTTTTAAACCAGGTACCATGAAAGCATACAACAGCAAAAGAACCTGTGAACCCAAATAAACACGATCATTATCTCCTGCTGAAGTGTTATGCACAGCCAAGGAATGCCTTCTGCTCAGTTAAAACTAAGAGTTTGCTAAGAGTGTGTTATACTTTCCCCTTATTTTGAGTGGTTTATAGTACAGCTAGTAAAATTTTGCTCTGGTTAGAGCTTGATTTATAAAGACTCTAGTCCTAAAACAGGAAATGAGTATTTCATCCCCACAAATTTAGGAGGATTTTTGGGGGGCTTTTATGTTCCACAAAATCTGTTTTTCTTTCCTATAAAGGGTCCAGTCCAACTGCCATCAAAATCTGTAGAGATTCCCCCTGACTTCAGCTGGGCTTGGCTCATGCCCTAAGGCAGTGCTACAGAAACAGACAACACCTAATGAAATCATGTGTGTAAAGGACCAGGGAATCCCATACTAAATTCCCACCCCACAAACAGCCATGCCTAAGCTTAAATGTGCATTAAAATTGGAGTAAAAAAGCCACTCATCTATCAAGTTAAGCACATGTTTAAACATTTACTGGAGTTGGGTTTTGGTGCAATGAACAGAAAAAGCTATACAAAACTATTGTGGGTAAAATCAGTCCTTCTCTTACACTGCACAGTATCCTGAATCCTTAGGGCTTTCTACTGTCTGGTTGCAGGACCTCTCACAGTTTTTATAAAATCAAGTTGCTTTAATTTTATTCTTTCCTGTGTATTAACTAACATAACGTACTTTTTCTGCAGTATCTTTCCACTGACCTCAGAGTACTCCAAGGATAAATCTCAAAAGTATTTATTGCACCCTGTTATTAAAATTAAAGGACCTCAGTTGAAGTCAGACCTCTAGAAGGTAGATCACTGTAAAATACATAACAATAGGTAGGTTTATTTGTCTAAAAACAGGTGACAGACCAAAAGTGTTTCTGTTTTTGTATCACAGAGAAAAACTGAGGCACAGAAATAACCTATGATCTCCCTAAAGACTTACAAGATACAGATAGCAGAATAGGGAATCAAACTGCAGTTCAACCCGTAAATTCACAAAAAGATCATCTTTTTTTGTCTTATGATGCCCAGTCACTCTCTCTTTATTTTTTCAAAATGGGAAATCAAACTGAAGGAGGTTAAGGTAGAGGTCAAGAGCTACCTAGAAACTCACTGGCAGAACTGAGACGAATGGGAAACTTCTGGCTCCACACAGCACTTCCTTCCTCTCTCAGATCTGTTTCAATGAAATAAAGTTTTTAAAAAAGCCACAAAACCCTGCTCTCAATTTTCTGTGAGGAGGATTTGATATGTTAGATGAAGCCATCAAATGCAGCCTATTACCCTGATGGAGGTTCCAGCATCACCTCCTGTGATTTGCCTTCAGCTCATAGATGACACCACAAACCTCTTTGACTGGCAGGTCTGTTCCCTGCAAAGGGAGGCTGTGGATTTGATCCACTCCTCTTGGAGTCAGTGCTACACACAGCTGGGCTTGAGTGAGACTGGGCTACGGCTGGCATGAGCGACACAGAGCAAAGAGAAAAGCAAACTTAAATAATCAAAGTTAAACAATCAAAGCTGACCCAGTCCTTCACAAATATTACTGTATCATTCAAATGGTGGAAATTGCAGACACACCAGCTCAAATGGTTCCCTTCTACGCTGGATGACCTCACTTTATGAGTTTGAGTCAAACCTCTGACGTTCAGCTGCTAGAAATGCTATTAGTTTTGTGCTGCAAGGCATAATCCACCATAATAGAAGAGAAATACTTCAATATGCACTGTCAAAATGGATTTTTTGATGTGTGATCTCATTGCAGTCTCTAAACAAGATGGGGAGATGTGGTAAAACCCCAATGCAATGTTTCCTGCATTAATAGCAGCTCTTTCTTGTTGAGCAGCACCACCACTAACTAGTGATAAGCTATGTGCTGTACCTATCCCCTTAATTATTCCTGTGGTAGCACCTGCAGGCTGCAAACTGCTCTGTTGCTGACCCTCCTGCAGAGCAGTGCCACACAACACCCTTGATTAACATTTGTGTAGGAATTGCTTTTTGAGGAAACACGAAGAATGGCCTTGAAGCAAATTTCCGTTATCGTCACCATTGAGCTGTCTTCTGCTGCCACATCATGTTTCTGGAGAAGTCTATGAGCACTGTCACTACTTGTTAACTTTCTTAAAACTGCACTAGTGTTACCCACTGCCATGAGAAGTGAGAAGACACAAAAAAGCTGCAAGAAATTTGTACAGAAGTCCTTGGTATGACCAGGAGGCTCCCTCTCTACAAGGAACCAGATAGAAAACGACCTGCGGGATATGGGTCTTGTTCACATCACTCTTGAGGCACTTCTGATTTGGGAGATTTTTCTCTCTGACATAAAGAAAAGGCTCTGAGCAGGAGATACAAGAGTATCTTGTTCAGAATGATGGACCCAAAACCCATGGAGTTTGCTAAAAGTGATTAGTGATTTTTGTATCATTTGGATGATGCTTCAAGTAATTATTTTAATTATTTTAAGCCCCAGTTCACTGAAGCACTTAAGCACTGTTTCTAAGTCTAACCATTCAGTATTTAAACACATTTTAACCAAGGCTTTACTGAAATGACACATAAACCACTGATCTGTAAAAAGTAGTCTCATAAAAAGTCACTTTGGAGTGTTATAATTTCTCCCCTTTAAAAAAAAAAAAGACAAAAGCATTGCCAATATGAGCAATAAACTGATGTTTCGATATGTACTCACATCCAAAGTTCAAATTTCAGGTAAGTATAGTGAATGTTTTTGTTACGTGTTCATGCCTAGTTCTTCCACTGCTATCCAGACCTTTTATTGGCAGCAAGCAGAGAAAGGCAATCGTAGCCCATTGAATGCCTTTTCCCATGTTGGTGGCCTGTGGTCCTACAAACAGAAAGCAATTCCCTGATAACAAGCAACCTTTCACACTGAAAATCATCAGCAGTATTTTGAATTAAGTTAGATTTTGGATCAAGGAGCCAGTGAATGATGACTGATTACTTTTTCAAAGTAACTCACACAGCAGCCCTGGGGGACAGATTTTATTAAAACATTTTCAATATGCAAATAGTTTGATACTTTGAAAAATAGCAGTGTTGGTAACATTTGGCCTGGTGAAGGAAAAAGTGTATTAATTTGCCCAGGCAACTGTCTCTAAACCAGTGTATAAATAGCCCTTTGCATTAATTCAAAGTGAAATGTCAATGTTTCATAATTTATGGTAGTGTGCTGAGATTCAGCTTCAATAGCTCACTACTGGTTCAGTTAACATCAGGTCTAAAACCTGTCTTCCTGTCTTCTGAACCTTGAAGCTTTAGGAAAACCTTTTCTTTCTGCTTGGATTTATTTCTATTTATACTAGCTGAATTATTTATGATCATTTCAATGTAAATTACTGGGTTAAAGTGAAATACTCTGGTGTTGCAGCGGTTTACTCACATCTTCTTGAATCTGATCATCTAGGCAGGAAAATGAGGAGAAATTCTTCTTGCTACTCAGGATGTGGGAACCTAAAAGCTGTTTCCTGGTCTGTATCTGTAGAGCATGATGACATTATTAATCAGACACGATAGTTACGTTACTGTCTTTCCAATAGTCATTTGAAGATGTTTACCTGTAAAGACCTGCTGCAAAATAGCAAATTATTCTGAGGTGTGAAGCTAGGAGCTTTGCTCCTGACCGTCCCTGACTTGTTACCCGATTTGGGGTATCTCAGCCATCCTGCTCCCGATCCTCTTTCACAGAGGTATAAATTCTACTGAACCTGACAGATACATGACTGTAAAATGGTGGTATGGGAGAGAATGCGATTCCTTCTGCCCTAGTTACTCCTTAAGCATAAGTTGGGAACTGCTCACCTCCTTGAGAAAAAAAATACAATAATGAGATTGTTACAGATGAACAAAAACGTTATATACATGCAAAATGGTCTTGCTAATCAACAGAGCTCACTCCCTGCTGGAGGAAGCTCCAGAAGAACAACAGAAATCATTACCATGCTGGTAGGATTGATTAATAAGGAAAAATGCATTAACTACTTCTACTAATACTCATTAGCATTTATACATTGTAACATTCACTAAATATATGTGTAAATAGCTTTCCTAGGTGACAAGTAAGGGTGCCTGAAGGGTGCAACGCGATGTTACTGTTGTTTTCTGGTTGTGTGGGTCTTGCATCACAAGAAATGCCTGGGCATTGGTTAAGAAAACCAGTAAGAGGGAGCCGGAATAGGAAGAGGACACAGGGAAGGCACCATCTGAGACCTGAGACAGGTTTGCCATAAAAGCAAATGAAAGCTGTATTCCAGAGAATACTTTAATGGGGCTGAACAGGGGATGGGCGAATACGGGATCAAATCAGGGGTATTGCTACCAGGCAGAGTGTGGGTATGGACAACGCGGCCCCTTGGAGCCTCAGGAAAGCACTATGAGGAGCAGGATCTCCCCCTCCCAAGACAAAGGTGCAGATTTGGACACCCTTCTGGTTCCCCTTAGGAAGGGGGTAGCAGGAGTAGACACACTCAGAAAGCATCTGCGTTGGCCCAGATGCTATCTGTTAGTGCCTTTTGTTCCACTATATGAATTTCTGGATAGAGGACTTTCAAATAATGCGGTTTAAATTTAGAAAGTGACCATTCAGTTATCAGTGCAGTTGAAAATTATAATGAAATGGAGCCCAGTACCTCCAAAATACTGGTCAAAAGATAACTATCTGTGTGATGTGTGTTTTCTGGAGTTTATGTGCAATTATCAAGCACTATTTTTAGACTGGGTTTCAGGAGAGTTGTGTTTAGTTCTTGGCTCTACCACAGACTTCCTACATGACCTTGGGCAAATTGGTTTCTTTCTCAGTACCATCTGCAGCATAATACACTTTCCTCCCACTCTAAATTTGTCTTGCCGATGCGGATTATGAGCTTTTTGGAATAGGACATCTCCTCGCTGTGTTTATTTAGTGAGTGACACAGTAAATTTCTGATCTTTTGTTGTGACTTCTAGATAGCTTTTTCATGCAATTGATAATAACCTGTTAGGAAAGGTGACTTGCACAAGATCACCTTCCATGACCAATGCAACCAGGTGGTGGGTATAAAATCATTAACTCTGTTGTAGATTTTAGACAAAGCTGGTATTTGTTACACACTTTCATTGCAGAACTTTCAATTTCAGCTGGTAAATTTTACAAGCCATTTTTGTATTTATTTTCCTTCTCATTTTTCACAGCGCAGACCATGCCCTCCTGCTTTGTGATTACTACCCTGGTCCCAGTGATTAGCGTGGAGTTGCCGGTTGGTTTTGTTTGCTCACTTGTTTTTTCACCTTTGCACTAAATTACAGCAGCAGATTGACCAGGGCACATAAGTGTTTTACGGAATCGGTGAAGGGCACTACGCTGCTGGTCCTCATGGGGACCTTCTTACCTGTACGTCGGTTTAGCAGTTGTGACCCGCAGCCAAGTGGGAGGCATGGACAAAGTGAAAGAGCAGCAGACTAGAAAACAAACAAAATTAGCAGCACTTCAAAGCTCTTGGAGAGCAGGGAATAGCTGAAGGTAGCCACTGTTTAAAAAAAAGAAAAGGAAAAGAGATGTGAAAGTGATCTCTCCCTCTCTTGAATGAGATAGCTGGACAGGCAGGGGCCCAGGCTCCTCCGCTCGAGAAGGAACCGAGCGGATGGTCAAACAGGTTCCTCATCACAACATCCTATTAAAATAGGCAGAACGGGAACTTGGACATCAGTTCAAAGGCTCAGAAAGCACTAAAAGTCTTTCCCCGCTAGTGAAGCTAAAGGGAGCAGCTCTTTGGGCAGGTGTAGCTTTTGCAGCCCAGTATCACAGACTGTCACAGACCTACCGGCTCAGCAGCGTAACTCTGCTTACAGGCAAGTGGCGATGGCGCCGGTACCCAGGAGCCTGCCCCAGTGCTCGGAAGGCGCTCACCCCGCGGGGGTTACCCGGCGGGGG
>VYZV01006464.1:4265-24958 GCA_013401275.1 Pandion haliaetus | reverse complement strand
ATTGTTGTAGGTCCCTTCCAACTGAAAATATCCTATCCTGTCCTGTTCAATAGAAATTTCAAAATCTGATCTGCTTTCATTATTCCGTCATTGTACAGAAATGTAAATCAGTATTTACATGTTGAGATAACAACATATTATGTGATGTTGTAATGTTATAATCAGGTAAATTATTTTCTTGATTTAAGAAAAAATGTTTTGTGTAGATTTAAGGTGAGTTCGGAATACAAGGCAAGCAATGCATTAACTTCTGCTAATTGGGGAAACATGAACATGAGTTACTTATATACTCATTAACAGTCAGCTAGCATCCACTGCTGCAAAATGAAATCCTATGATACTTGCATAGGATTGCATCATTTTATGGGAGGTGAGATTATAGAGATCACATAGGAAAAAAAAAAAAAAGAGTAGCAATTGACAAAAAAGGTCATGATTGATTTTATGATTATCCTGTGATTGTACTATTCCTTTTCTTCAGTATTTTTGTGACTATAACAAAACAGCTGTGGAAAAAGCAGGATGAAATGTGAGAATGTTACAGGTAGTTGCTGTCCTCTATAGTTGACTTTATTTTATCAGAATGTACATCTTCAGTACAATGAAAAAACAGTACAACAGTGTTGGAAAACTGCTTAGCAAAAATACAATTATCCATACTGCCTTCTTCCACCCTGTTTAAAACCATAGTCTCATACCCTGTATCTTTACCTGGAGACAAAATACTAGATGCGTAGCAGTCGGTCAGTTCTCCTCATCTAGATGTCATACAGAATAACCAAGTCAGACAAAAGCTTAGTGAAAGACTGAGCAGCTAGTTCAGACGGATTGAAACAAAATAAATAGTTTGCACATGCCGTGGCATTTTTAAAACTAATACGGACATAGCCACAAACTGGTCAGTCTAATGCTATAATAAGACTACCTCAACTCCTTAGCCTTCTTTGTTCTCTATTTTACTTCTTTGCTGCTATAATGTGGTGCTCAGGGTATTTCAGGAATGTGGATTTTTTTCCTTGATTTCAGTCTTTTGAGGAAATCCACACTGGCAAGAAGGGCTGCACATATGCATCTTTTTGCATGAATTGCCTGGAATTTATCTCCAGTCTTTAATACACACATTTGCTGAAGAAACCCGTGAGTTCTTCAGTTTGTTTTGCATTTTTAAAAGAGTTCACAGATGATGTAATATGGAGAAAGGCATGCCACTGATTTAAGGAATCACAGAAAATGGGCAGAATTTTCATGTGGTAACAGCACATTGGCTGGAACCAAATATAGCTTTGATATAATTGCTGGTTCCATTTATTCCTCTGAATGAATCTCTATCATTTAGGTGATGTTGACCAGCTAAATGTATAATTACTGTAATCAATCAAGATGTTAAAAAATTAAAAAATGTCCTCTCCATGTATATATTTGGAGTATGTTTTTTCACATTGTCTAATTACCATTAGTGGGTCCAAGCAGGCTCCTCGGATTATGTACAAATAAATTCTCTTAGAAAAAAATTACAAACAAATGAAATGAACGCCCTCATTTTAAATAGGTGCAGTCTACTAGCAAAATCTTTACCCTGATTAATCACAGGCTTTGCTGAACAAACTCAGTGTCTGAACAGCTTGAGTTAGTGGTTAGAAATCAGAGGATGGGTCAGAACAACAGAGACCTGGGCAAGCCCTGACTCTGCCTCTCCTGGGAAAGGAGACCTGGTCCAAGGCACTGAGCGGTGGCAGGTACCTGTGAGGAGCCGCAGCAGCAGACGGGTTTCTGTGCATCAGGCTAGGGGTCAGGTGGGCACGACGGGTCTCCTAGCACGGTTCCCAATCCAACATGCAGGTGCTGCGTCTCAGCTCTACAGTCCGGGCCAGGCGGTCTGCATCGGTTTCTGTCAATTCACTGATAACCTGTATACTGGGTGTCTCTTATTTAAAGCTACCTCGGTTGTGTTTGTGTTGCTTTCCAGTTGCTGCTGTAATGGTTGTATGGCTATGGAAAAGAAAAAGGGGGAAAAAGAGGAGGAAAAAGAGGGAGGAAGGGAGGGGGAGAAGGAGGGAAGGAAAGAAGGGAGGAGGGAGGGAGGAAGGAATGAAGGAAGGGAAGGGAGAGATGTATGGAAGGACAGACAGGAGAGCTTATTTCTCCATATCTTGATACCCATCTTACTGGTCTACTGCTAGGAGACTGAAAAACAGCTAGAACAAGATCTTAAAGGACAGATGGTATAGCACAACTCTGCTGAAAATCTGTTCTTTTTTCTCTGATTCAGCCTTTGCCCAATATGTGTTGTTCTGAGAAGTCGTGGACTGCAGTTTAACTCACTTATAGTTCCCCACTCATTGTGTCATGGACATGCATTTCCAAATTTTTTTTGAAGAAACTGCAACCAACACAAGTTTAAATCTAAAATTAAGATGTAACCACTGAATATTTATTCATATTTCTGGGAATAAATAGCTATATTTGTATAGTGAATTCATAGTCAATCATTGTCATATGTAAAAGTCAGGGGATGATCTTCAAAATTCACATGTGCAGTCAAACTGGCCTCAAAGTAGATGCGATTTTTCAGGCCTGGAAGGAGGTTTTAGTGATACTTAGACCAACAGTTGCACATTCCCTAAATGATCTGAGGCCTTTTCCCAAGAACTTTCTCCAAAGAAGTTGTTTCCAGCTAAGGGAAAGGATGACCAGAAAAACAGACGCGCAAAAGGGTTTTGCAGCAGCGTTGAACAAATAAGAGGGGGATGACGTGCACATATAAAGTTCAGAAGAAAAGTATTCTTTTTAGGGGTGGCCAGAGGAATCAAGCATATGATATTTTGCATCATTAAAATGACATATTTTTCTTGTCTATCTCTACTCAAAACTTTGACTCCAGTTCATTCAGTTCAGTGGAACACACAAAGTTGAGACCATAACAGCACAGTTTCTGTTAAAGCAGCTGTCTTGATGTTATATTTTTCAGAATAGTTAAGAAGTAGAACAGCTTGTGTGGTAGCAAGCTCAAGTAAATGCTGTAAACATGTTTTCTGTAATTGAATCTTATTAGCTTTAATTCATATTCTACATAATTAAGTAATTTTTTTATAATGTTGTTGTATCAGTCAAAATCATCTATTTTTAATGAGTGCCAAAGAAAAATGAATCTAAAACTGTGTTTATAAAACTTGGCAAATAATATGATTTTGTCTTGTTTCAGGGTTTTTTTCCTTTTTTTTTTTTTTTTAAGAGGATTTATGTTGACTGGAAAATACTAGTTTGAAATAGACTCTTGCTTTGACATGAGTCTGAGTGACTTTTCTGACTACAAGGGAACTTGTAGTCATGCAACATGCATGAAAGCTTTTAAAGGTGCTAGAAGTAATGGTTATCTGAACTGGAGAACTTGTACTTGAATTCTTCTATAAAGAATCCAGATCAGATTGCTTTTTCATATTGCTTTTTTACAAAGTCAACATTTGTCTTTTACTCTCCCCATTTTCTGTCCTCCATGTCAGCCTTTGTTTAAAATAAAAATCATTGTAACCATTAAATTCATTCAAACAACCTGCATCACTATACTTAAGAGTTCATGACTTTAAAGCTAGCAATAGTAGAGTCAGTTAAATCCCTTAGCTTTGCATTAAAGGCATTAGTTTTGCAAAAGCCACTTGTCAATAACCAAAACCCTTCTTTGGGATATATGACAGCTTTTGACTGGGAACCAGTCCAAGAAAGAACAGTCTTTGTTCACTATTAAGTAAATAATAATCAGATTACAGCATTCTCTCAATACTTGCTTGTGAACTCTGTACATAGGACTCAGCTAGGATTTGGGGTAAATTTCTCATTCTGCTTCAGTAAAGCCAGGGGCCTGAACATCAACCTCCTCGTGTGGAGTAAATCTTGCATGTATCGGAGCTGCTCTACTTCCCAGTCCCTTGGGAAGTCCAGTGGCTGCTTTTCACTGAAACACTGACTGGGTGCATTTCAGTACTTCTGAAATAGAACATCATAAAATTTCATTTATGTTTCCATTTCATGTCTTAGCCTTTCATTATTTATATGGGATGATATATATTTTTAACTGTAAGCTCTATTTTTAAAATCTACTTTTAGGTGGAGACTTGAAATTTGCTTTTTTAGCCAATTCTAATTTTCACTTTTTTTTTTCTTTTCTTAAAACAATCAAGAAGTAGCTCAACTGAAAATGTGGTAAGAAATTTTGAATACTTACACAAATTATTGTGAGTGACATTTTTGCATTTTTGCATGGGTCTCCAAATGCAGAGAGCTCGGCCAGATGACATGGAGCATAAAAATCACTGCCCTGAAACCTTTTTGACATGGTATCTTACCATATGGAAATGCTGGAATTTAGCATCTTTTGCAATGGCAGGCAATTCTTCATTAATACGCCTACAGAGGAGCAGTGCATACTAAACATTCTGGCTTGCTGACAGGGCTATATTAATACGAAATAGGAGTCTCGAGATAATTACAGTTTTGTGTCTGGAACACAGAAGTGTGTGAAACAGATCTTTACTTAGATAGCCAAAGAAGAAACAATTTTTTCTCCTTTAAATGTATATTTAATCTTAATAAATGGACAGCAGGTGAATTTAAGATGGTCTGCTATACTTTAACAATGTACAGTATTTAGAATGTGTAATTGGGCTCTTGCCAGTATAGAAATATATTTTTCCTTGTTAGAAGACTGAGGTTCTGAAAGGAATATGTAAAGACTTAAAGTAGCAATGGAAAAAGTTGCAAAAGTTTCTACATGGAAAACTTGTATCTCAAGAAATCCTTGGTAAATATCTTAACTTTTTTTTAATTAGGAGGAAAAAAAAATGCACAAAAATTTAAATATAGAGATGGAAGAAAAGAATAGGCAACCTTGCTGTAAAATCAGCAGAGTTAATGTTGCCAGGAAGTTCTTGATTCTTTTTCCCTTGTAATTATGGGATACATGTTCTCATTAGGCTTCTCTATTTAAAGGTAACTATAATTGGCTTACATATTAAAAATAACAGTGACAAACACAGATTAGGATGCATGTTTGTATGGATGAGTACTTGAGAACTGAAGCCCTTGCAGAAAGTAGCTCAAAGAAGGGAATAATTGAGCCTCCTTTGTTACAGGTGAGGATGAAAACCACTTCATTTCTTCTCATAGAAAGTCGGAACAAAAATCCTCTCTCTAGCTAAGTATACCTAGGTGTTGCTAGGGTCAGAGGACTGTGGTATGAAATAAAGCTGTGTACTTGAGTTGGAACATGGCCACTGATTTTGGGGCTTTGGTTCTAAGGGGAGTTGTGGCAGGCCAGTGCGATCTGCCTTCTGCCCTGTACTCTGCAGGACGTCTTCCCAGCCCTGCGGGCAGCCCTCTCACTTTCTCACTGCCCCAGTACAACTTTCTAGTTGCTGATAAGCCCATGGCTTTAACCAGCTACCTCATGGTCCCTTCTCTGCAACCTCTACCTAGCATCTTGGAGGTGTGTGCCTAACACATCAGGACGAGGTGTAATCCTAGGCTCCTCTTACTACCACTCGCTGCTCTTCTGGGTGGTGGACAGCATTGCTAAGTGGGCACGAACAGAAGGTGTTTTAAAGGTATGCCTGGGACGAGACAGTCTGGTGACTTCACGAGGATGTGCTAAAGGCACCACTGCCCTGGCATACACCCTCTCTAGAGCATGTCATTCTGGACTGTTGCTGTGGGGTGGCTTGTTTCTTTCTTCCATCTGTCACATAAAAAAAAAGAAAAAAAAAAAGTAACTCCAAGAAAAACCCCATATTGCACCAACAACTTACTGAGAGGACCAGGAAGACTTTTAAGGTACCTAAATCCTAACGGGTGCCTAAAATCTCATTCCTTTCCATGGTAGGTGGGTGCCTAAATAGGAGTAATGCTATTGAATGTCTTTGTAACTCAGTCCCTCTTTGTTTAAATACAGGTAACGGTCAATGGTGTAGCAGCAACCTTTCTTTATAAAATGAGCTGTTTGCATTCCGTCTCATAACAGCAGTCTGCTTGTATTGAATTGTTTATGTAAGTTACTATATTTGTATTGCTTTGCAGTATTTATTTAAATTGTGTTTCCGTTGAGTATGACGGGTAGTACTGGTTTGAGTATAGTTGTGAAACCACTTATTGTCAATTTATTTCCTCCACAAAAATTGTTTTTCACTCATTCAACCACCCACATGGAACTTTTTGCCCAGGGAAATAATTCACTGTGATTACCAAGTTTTTCTTCACAAAAATAAATGTTTATGAGTAGATGAGAATATATAGGCATTGCCTATACATTTTTTTTTATATAAAGACTTCCAAACCCCGAAATTTGTTTCAGAAACAATGAAAGATTTCAAGAAGCAACCATACTGTTTTCCAGGAACATCATTCACAAAGTCCAAGCACTCAGCAGCAATAAAGTCTAGCTAGGCTGTCCTAATTCTCACACAATCTGGAAACTGAATATATAATTTGTATGCATAAAGAAACATACTTAATCACAACAATCTAAATCAGCAATGACTCATGGTTAAAAGTATAATTGCAGTTTTTATTTTAGTATCAAAATATTCATAGTTTTTATTACATGATAAGTACCTGATGACAGCTATTTAGATCGGAAGTTCCCTGTCTGTTCAGAATAAAGCTATATAGGTAGCCTTTTTTTTTTTTTATCTAGAGAAAATAGGAGAATATTGATCAGTTGCCCAGTTGTGTTATTAAATTAACATTTTAAATCAATAAATTCGTCTCTGTTTGTATATTTGCTTTGGGTTTTAGATTGGTCTGGTTTTAGAATTACAAAATTGTGTCAGACTTCATCTTTAAATATGTCAGATGAACATCAGTTGTTTTACAGAGCAGGTGGAGGGGTAATGCAGATATAGGTAGTAACACAATCAATGTAATGGATGAGTGGCTGCAACCTTTTATTCAATAAAAACACACCTATTGGACACTGCTGCAGAGATATAGTATGTAAAGCAACTTAAATATCAGCTTCAATCCCTTAATCCTAACAGTGTATTTATTAACCACAGAAACATAGTTAGGTATTTTAATCCACAAATGACCTATTGCTGGCCACATTCTTTTTTAATAATTGCTTTGTTCTACATTTCAAAATAATTTCCTGATGGTTTGTGGGTGCCTAGTCTGATATACCTTAACCCCGGTTTTCAGGAACACAAGGTCACCGCAGGTCCCTATAAAACCAAGGGGGAATGAGGCAAGAAATGAGCACCTCTATACTGAGCTGTTAATGTTAACCCCAACATTAATATTTCACCCCGTGCCCTATGTATGTTTATAACTTTTCCAAAAATTGCATTGGATACTGAATTTTCTGCTCTACTCCATAGACTTGGATTCTTCAAACATGGCCAGCACAGGGATGTTCTAAAATATTTAAACATATGGAAAGCTTGCAGAGGTGACTCTTAATCTGCTTTTACATTAGGTGGTAGCAGGAAACACTACATTTTCAGACAACCTGACTTAATGTGTAAAATTTCACACAATATGTTGAAATAGATAGACGGACAGAATGAATGAATGAAACATGAATGATTGAGAAGGCCAGATCTCTAAATATGGAAAAGTTCACCCTGAGAAATACATTAAATCAGAGAAGAGGTAAGGAGTGGAACCAGAACTGTAAATTAACCATATCTTTCTGGCACCATACAGACTTCAGGTATTATTTTCATTAATTGCACAGCTTTGCATCTGACCATCAAGCCCCTGAACTTCTATAATTGGTTATGCTCTGAAGAGCTGTAATGAACTGGGGCTAAGACTTTGTGTTACGCTTTTGTATTCTGTGATGTACAATGCAGTAAATAAGTAATTGTTTTAATTTTACAAAACAAAGGGTGTTTCACACCTAGTAACTTGAAAGCTTAAATACTTCATGGAAACTTGTGATTTATTTATCTTCAAATGCTTAGCTGTAGGTAACTTACAAAAATGCTGATGAAAACAGAACCGTACTCTAGCAGAGAATCATTACAATAACCAGTTAAAAACCTCAAGGCCAAGAGGCTCATTTCAGTTTCAGTTCATGTTGTATAAAGGTTACTGCCAGGTTTTCTGTGCTGTTTTGGCTTTTTAAATTCTATTAAGGTATCAGTACCTTCACATTCACTTCTTTCCAGATAACTTTTTTCGTCTCCACTAAACTTTTGAGTATAGCTCCACTACACTTTTCAGTTTAGATTTTCATTGAGTTTCCTTGCATTTTCCAGAGAGGTTTCCATCAGACTGCGTATTCAGTAAAATTAAATAGGTTTTTAGGACACTGGAAAACAAACATTTGTAAAGAAGGTGTGAGTAGGTGTTTTTGTTTTGTTATATTGTTAAATAGGATCTGACTTGCTAGCCCAAAATAAGATGTTAAGTCTGCTTTAAGATGTATCAGCCTAACCACATCATTGAATTCTGGAAATGTGTGACCTTTTGGAATCAACGTTGTAAATGTGTATCCTCCAAGACCAGGGCAATGCATTGATCCCCGTAGCTCCCTATCCCAGAGAAGAACAGACTAATCTGAAAAGGATGTGAAGAGAACCCAGCTTGATTAGGTTTGTTACAAGACTAATCACTGAATTGTGGCAGGGATGCAAGAATTGGGAATGCCACAATTCATTATTCATAACACGCATCCCTCTACTTAATAAATCTTGAATGCAAACATCACAAGCAAACCATGCTCTCCTTCAGCTGGCTGGCTTCCAGGGCCATTCTGTTGTACCTCAGAATGCATGTTTGTCAAGAAACTAATTTAAAGATTTTCTGATTAGTTTTACAGTAGTAGGTATGCTCTATTACTAAGCAGCAATTTTTTGATGATACACATAAAAATTTTAAAATAAATCTTTAAGACTGTTAAAATTTCAGTGGCCTCCTGCCCTGTTAGACCAATGGAAGGTGTCATGGTTTAACCCCAGCTAGCAGTTAAGAACCATGCAGCCGCTCGCTCACTCCCTCCCCCCGGGGAAAAAAAAAGTAAAACTCATGGGTTGAGATAAAGACAGTTTAATAGGACAGAAAAGGAAGGGGAAATAATTATAATAATAACAATAATAATAATAGTAGAATATACAAAACAAGTGAGGCACAATACAACCGTTCACCATCCACTGACCAATGCTCAGCCAGTTCCCAAGCTGCGGTGCCCCCCCAGGCCAACTCCCCCCTGTTTATATACTGGGCATGACATAATATGGTATGGAATATCCCTTTGGCTCATTCGGGTCAGCTGTCCTGGCTGTGTCCCCTCCCAGCTTCTTATGCACTCCCAACTTCTGCTGGCAGGGCAGTATGAAAAGCTGAAAAGTTCTTTACTTAATATAAACACTGCTTAGCAACAACTAAAACATCAGTGTGTTATCAACAGTATTCTCCCCCTAAACCCAAACCACAGCACTATACCAGCTACTAAGAAGAAAAATAACTTTATTCCAGCCAAAAACAGGACAGAAGGATAGAGTCACCTTTGAATCTGGGAAGTCCATAGTAGACTGAAAGTTAAAATGCTTGTGGCTCTAATGTACTCTAAATTAGAGAATAAAGCAAAAATTTTGCTTAATGCAGTTTTGAAATCCTCATTGCTAACCAGCCACTTCTCCATGGAAAAAGAAAATAAAAAATCTGTAAATGTTTTTTCCTTTTTACAAAAGGGGAGAACTGAAAGGTTTTTAAAGTCTGAGAAGCAGAGCTGCGTTGAGAACTGCCATTAGCACTTTTACACCTGATTGCAAGCCACTGAAGTCAATGCTGTTCTACTGACAAAGCAGTGTCAGCCTGTCAGTTTGGGATTTAACTCCAGCCTTTCAGAGCTGCTGTCCTGGAAGTGTGGAGAAGTTAAATAAGAACCACTGACTCTCTTCCAAGTTTCCTGGGTTTTCACTGAAAGATTTCTCATGCTGCTGTAGCTGGTGAAGAGAATCTTGTGTGCTTCACCTTTTGCCATGATTCCTGCAAGCTTGAATAATTTCTGTATCTATGAAGGTGGGTTGCTTTCTGTATTTATCAGGTCCATTCACAGCTGCCAAGAAGAGTGCCAGCTTGGGGCTGCAAAGTTTTATTACTCTGTTTGTGTCTCTAAAAAAAATCCATATTAAGTCTATCAACTAATTTGTATCTGCTCTGGCAGGCAGTAATGACTTTTTTTGAGACTGTTGATAGGGAGTAGAGTGAAGCAACCAAAGCTGAGCAAGATGAAAAGCTTCACATCCCACTGATGTCTTGAGTGACAGTACACTGCCAATATTTGAATTAGACTTCTTCTCTCAAATGTATTCATCTTTCTTGTCAACAAAGGTAAAATTTTATGGATAAGACATGCTTCCTTCTCTCCAATTTCCACTCTGTCTCACAGCTTTATCCCTTTATGCTGGGCAAGGTTCTCTCCATCAGTTCCATATGCCCCATTTAAAAGTCAGTCTAAAACCTACCACTAGCTCACAGCTTCTCTCTCTCTCTCTGGTTCTTCATGGAATTTCTCTAAGTGTTCTGATGGGGTGAAGTTTTGCATTTTTAGGAATCAGCTGCTTCTCAGCAGCAGCATTGCACTCTAGCGGGTGTGTGATTCTCAGTGTGGGGAAAGGGGGCTTTCCTGCACATAGCCTCTGTGGCCCAGGGAAAACAGGGCACCTTCGTGTTGGGGACTGATGCTTTTTACATAATTTTGGTTGGTTTTCTAATTTGGATGTAACATGGCTTCTCCCAGAAACAGTACTTCATATTCCGGTTTCAGGTGTTGTGAATGTGAATGCATGCCAAGAATAGCAAGTTTGTCTCAATGGTTTGTTTTTTTTTTTCTCCCATACACTGTTAGCACTTTCAGCTTCTACCTGATTTATCTTCTAAACCCTTAGGTACAAGAAACAAAAAGGTACATGGATTGTCCCTTTTTTTAACTCTACCCAGTTCTCTGTAAATTAAGTGGGTGGATAAAATACTAAAGCTACACTGCAGACTCTATTACAAGAATCTTACAAAATCCGAACTTGCGTGATCTTTCCCCAGCTAGTATTTACATAAAATGTATGCCATTAGTGACCACTGCATTAAGTGGAGTCTTGTGGTAGATGGTAGCACTTTTAACAAGTGTAAGAAACCTTCAGTATAAAAGGAGAGTGAGTACTATAAATAAATGTCTTAGATAATATATGGATAAATTGAGCATGAGGGGAAAACACTTTCCAAAATGCAGAAAAACTCTTTGCAGGCACCATTAAAATTACTTCTAAAATATGCTTAACTCAAACTTCCTACTTCTAGCTGAGCTAGAAATGCTATAGTCTGAGTCCAAATAACACTCAAGGGGTATAATGAAGTTGATCACCAAAAGAGATGTAAAATAACTCTAAATCGTGAAAAAAAAAGGACTCTGAGACTGAAGGCTTTGGAAATGGAATGTAGTTTTCTATGCAACTCAATAATTAGGCTACAGTTGATGATAAGTCTCTGATGGCTTCTTGAGTTTCCTGCATACAGTTTAAATGAGAGACCAGACCTTTGGCTGGGGTTTTGAAAGAAGTAGCAGATGATTGAGAGGCCTTTGGAGCCCAACTCCTATTTACATCCAGTCTGTTGGTTTAAAGTTTACAATTTTTCATCGTACAAATTGTACTATGTGTGCTTTAGTTTCCCACTAGTATTAATCTCAGTTACTTTCAGCATGTATTTCTTCTTGCTGGCTGACACTAGAAGAATATAATTGAATTCTTATTTTTCATCAACTTCTGGGATACTGGGCAATATTCTATGCCTAATATTTTGTTCTGATAATAGTAAAAAGAACATGAATACACAACATCAAAATAGTCCATTTAAAGACTTCTCATTTGTGAGCCTTCCAGCAACTATATTGTTTGCACACATAAGAAACCTTTTAGTTTGGGGATTTTCTTCAGTCCACTTCTTTGGATACTTCATTTTTACATCAAGGGAGTTTGTTGTTGTTTTTTATAATTCCATGGAAGAATGATGTATTAAAAGCTCAGTCATCATTATCTGATGTAAAAAAAATGAGGAGGATATTAAGATATGTGACAGATTTCATCATTAAAAAAATTCTGTAATACTCCTATTATATGGCTGTCCAGTAAAAACATCTGATGCTTTCAATCTGGAAAGGACTGTGAAACTATTTTGAAGTGTGAAAAAAATGAGAGTGCACAGACACCATAAATGACATCTCATTTTAAACATCTTAAAGTTTGATTGTATGTTTCTTTTATGTGCTAGGGGTTTAACTATATAGATTTTATATAATGGAAAAGGGCAAACTAAACAAACTAAACATTGGACAAAATGTTTTCAGATGGTCTTTTGATCCCTTCCCCTCTAAACTCAAGCTACAACAAGTACAATTAACAGATAAAATTCTTCTTTTTTGCCTTTGCTGCTATCATTCATTATTGTTTCAAAAAATGCAAACAGTGAGAAGAGAGTTTGGACCAATATCAATAGCAAGCTCATTATTGAAAAAAATATTTCTGTATCAGTAATAAGTAGCTAGGAACATGACACCAGTGCCAGTGAAGAAAATTCTAGCTTTGATTGCTGTATTTCTAGCTAAAATCTGAAAATCTCTTTATGAAAATCACAGTGTCTGTGCTTTGGATGCTTTTAGATGATTTAGATATGAAAAAATGATTGCCATTTAAATGGAGGGGGAGATTAAAGTCAGAGATAAATTCCCTTTAAATCTGAAAGGAATGACCTTAAGAAACAGAACTAAGTTTACTCTCATGAAACAATTTTTGATGAGACAATGTTGAAATATCAGATATCTAAAACAAATTTGTATCCCAATAACACACAAGCTGAAATTCCTTGTGTTGCCTCATATATTCCTTTTCAGAGATGATTCTAAGCATGTATAATAATAGACTTACAACCATAATGATAGTATTAACTGTTTTCCATTACAAATTTTGTTCCCATTTGATTTTTTTTCCCTTCCTCTAACGATTATGGGATGTTTTCAGATTTCTTTACAAATACATTATCATTTTTTACCTAAGAGACACACTTTTTATTTAGAGTGCTTGGTTCTAAGTCTCTTTTTTCCCCCTCTCTCTTTTATTAGCCATATTTGGAATAAAAAGCATAAAAGCATTATCTCCCTATTTCTCACAGAAGATTAATTGGAGCTGGGAGCAGTTGTTTGAAAGTAAATTTGCAATGAAGCTTGTTTTTCAAAACTGCTTGTATTCATAAACCATCTGCCAGTTCCTCCTTAATTTACCAAAGCTTCTAGGACAATCTTTGCCTTTTATGGAAACACAGGGAAAAACAATGCTGAGAAGTTTTGATCTGGCAAGAAAATTGAAACAAAAAACTCCATGATTTCGTCAACAATATAAAGTATATGAAATCAGAACAGTATTTAGGCAAAGTTTTTTTGCCAGTTTGATTATTTGTTCCACATCTATTTGAACTGGAAGCTTATTTACGTATTTCCAATGCAAGGAAAATACAACCATGAGTGCATGGATTTTTGCCTATGTCCTACTTACTCTGTTATATTTTTTGTTTTCCCTACCACATTTTTTTTTCTAACTACTTTGCAGTTCATTTTTTGCCCTGAATATGATTATTCCAGAGTGAAAAGGGTAAGGGAAGTTATCTAGCAACAGACAGCAGATTTTGGAAAAGCCTTCTTAAGTAATATGCAACATAAGTGAACATTTACATCACCTCTCGCATATGCCAAGGTAAATGCAACAGGATTCTGTGTATGGAAAAAGGTGCATCCATAAGTATTGTTAATTAATTTAAGTAGTTTTTAATGGTTTCACTTGCTTTTTTCACTTTTTCAAAATTTCATATAAATTAATGTGCCTCCTTTTTCAGTTAAACTTTACCTTCTTCGATCTGCTCTGCCCGTCCTCAACTTACATGCTCCTTCAACCACTTCTAATCAGTGCAGTCCTTTATAAGCTGTTGTTTTCAATCTTGTAAAATACATCCCATGAGAGCACTTCTATCAATGCATTATCCTTCCTGGATTACCGCTCTGTTCACTATTTAATTCATAAGATTGATTCACCCCCTTCCTTGTAGAGAAATATTAACATGTAATTAAGATACAAATCCAAATGTGAGAACATAATAACAGGAAAACCATCTGAGGGGAAACAAAATCACAGCAGTGACATGTTCTAGAAGAGGGCTGCAGCTCAAGATTAATTGGTGAGCACTCACAGTGACAGCAGATAGCTCATGTGTTGCATTCACAGAGGGAATGAAAGAGCTGGAATCTGCAGACTCTTTGCCATAAATAAAGGAGACAGCTTGCTGCAGAGCAATTCCTAAATCTGCTTACGTTTAAAATGATTCCTCATGTTCAAGATAATTTACTGAATACTATGTGAAATCTGTGTAGCTCCACTACAGTCAGGCCAATTCACACTCTCTTGGGACCTGGCTCTTCTGTGTCACTTACAGGGTCAATCAGCAGCTGTGAATTCAAACATGAGCAAACTTTTATTAAGGTCACACTACTGGAGCAGCA
Source organism: Pandion haliaetus (assembly GCA_013401275.1). NCBI lineage: Eukaryota > Metazoa > Chordata > Aves > Accipitriformes > Pandionidae > Pandion > Pandion haliaetus. The sequence goes on along the minus strand of VYZV01006464.1, from coordinate 10,425 downwards.
GAAGAGCTAATGGCATTCTGAATTTGTGCTTGGCATTTACTGCTCAAATCTTATGAGGTGCATAAAAACACAGGGCAACATTTTGTTGATCTGGAGTTATATTTTGTGTTTGTGTGTGTGTGTGTATGCATGTGGTTGTCAGTAAAACTTTACATTTTTTGGGGCACTAACCAGATTAATTAAAAGGGAAGTAGATGGATTTTTTTTTTTTAATACATTTTTGCACTGTTGAAAAACAGGTAAAGATTTTTAAGTGGGAATATTGCAATAGATGATTTTTGAAGAGAGGGAGAAAATTCAATTTCATTTGGAAGGTTAAAAAGAAATAGCTTTAAGTCGTGTGTCTGCAAATGACTTCACATTTGTTAAAGATTTTATTGCGCTGCATAGAGGATCCATGCAAAGTTACTTGTGCTGAGAATACCGTGGAACAAAGAGCACAATTCAGTAACAATTTCAGAAAGCGTTATTAATAAATGAAAATGCACATACGATTAGATACTGAAATATTCATAGCATTGTGACAATGGAGCTGTTATATTATAAAAAGATAAGAACAAAAGCAGATAATGAAGCTCTAATAGCTAAACCTTACATAAGGTACGACTGAATCAGATGGACACAAAAGACATTCCATATGTTGAGTATTAATTCCAAGTGACTAAATATTTTTATAGGAAATATAAGTTGCAACTAAGCTTCAAATTGAAATGTCTTAAGGGTTTTAAAGATTTGAGAAATCCAGGATGGAGTGGGGAGATTTCCCAGAACACAGAACTAACAATAAGATGTACCAATAGCTTGGGCATCTCACATCCCAGATAGTATTTCATTGGTGTCAGGATAAATGAGTTTAAACAGGCATCTAAGCAGGTTCTACTGCACAAACACATGAAGAAAAGACAGTAAAAGCTGCCTGTAAATAAGGCTCATGAACAGCCTGGTTTTGAATCCTGGTTCGTTTTTTTTTTCCTTCCATGCAAAGATTAGTAGGTATTTTTGGGAAGGAGTGTCTCTTCCCTGAAACCTCACTGACTAATGACGGTGGATATTTAGCACAGTGAGGTACATTGAATATGAAAGCTCAGTGTCTGGAACTGTATCTTCCATTCAGTCTTCTTGAAAGTATGTAATAGGAATGCAATTGGTCCCCCTTCCTATCCCGCTCCCATTCTCCGCTCTCAATGAAAGGATAAACTTGGCTGACACTGAAAACCAACTTGCAGTGCCAGAGTGGTTGTACCAAAACTCAGCTGTACTGTCTTTTGCAAATAACAGACACAAAATAGCCACAGCCATTTTATGATAATGTAGGAGGCTGCAACAACAGTGCAGTCATTCAAACACAACAAAAAAAAAGTGCATGAATGAATTACACAGGCTGTGAGGACAGCTAGCACTTGTGATCGTGGGCATGAAGTTCAGACAACCATTTTTAACCTTATACAGTTATATTTGATACTGCAGGGCTCACCGCTCTGAAAATCAGAATCGTTATAATGACTTCATCCTTCAAGAAACACTCTGCTCATCTCTTTCGGGCTGTACAGATCTAGAAAACTACTTCTCTCAATAACTAAACAATTATTAAAACAGTATCATTATAAATCCTGCCCTGACTTCTCATTAGGAATATCCTATAAAAGTCTCAGGTTTGCAGTCCTGGCTTTACAGGTAGGCTATGTGAGGCATGTATTGCATGTCCTAAACAGTGACATAATAGTGAAGGCTGCATATGAATAAATACACCCTGTTCTTCCTTCCTTCCTGTCATCACATTTCGAATATGTCCATGAGCAGCCAGTACAAAGTTAGACACAATGCCAGTTTGGACTGGAGATTGTATTTATCTTTTGATGGATTGTGTAATTATACCAAAAATAATTAGGATTGGCTTGAAAAAGCATCTATTCTGTTGGCCCTTTTCAGCCATCCTTTTTACAATAATCCTGTCTGAACTAATAGAAAGTAAATAATGGTTAAAAGGTAATGAGAAGTAATGGACCTTAAACAGATTGACTGTTGATTGGGTACCACCAATTTGCAGCATTTGTGCTTCCTTCAGGGCCCTTGAGCTGTACAGCTACCTAGCAACCATGAAATCTGCTATGAGATATTCTCATATAGAAAAAGCTGCACTTGCCAGCACTGTACTGTGATAATCGAGCTGGCAATATAGCTGAAATTGCTGTGCAACAAATACCCTTACATTCCGCAAGATGTTAAGCTCTGTACTGTGCATCACAGCTAAGATTATAAACCCTTGCCTCTTAAGAAAATATTTTCATACTTCAACTGCAATTTGTTTCCATATGCAAAAGTTGTTGTGATGGCGGAGGTTATCTCATGCTTTCACTGACAGAACACTGTAAGTGTTAATGTTCCGGTTTGCTGATCTGCAATAATATATAACCCTAGATTTGGACAACTCACATCTGGACCCCAGCTTCTTCAATATATCTGTGTTGTACTTCTTGGCTATATATTTGGATTTGGAGGCATTTCTTCCCCCATGCCTTATTTTCTCATGTATAAAAGAAGACAATAGTATTTACATACATCACTGGGTAGAATTAGTGGACAGGAAAGGAGGTCATTTCAGTGATGGAAATTTTAAATATCTCATTGTTATTTTGTGAAGTGATTACATAGAGATGGTGCTGTACCTCTCATACAGTAGTAAAATGGCTGAATCTTGTCATATCTGGTCCCCTGGCTCTAGCTTTAGCATTATGTCTTGGTTTAGTCATATAGGGAAATGGCATTAGAAGTGCAGCATCCCAGCCATCTGCTGAATTTTTGTCTGTTGAAAATGTGACTAACAACCTAGCCTACCTTGTTAAACTCTTTTTTCAACATAGAAAATGAAAACCTTATTGTAACTCAGATTTAAAAGTTAATTTTCCCTACAATGAAGCCTTGTAATAAATTTATTACATCTAATTTAAATATTAAAACAATTTACAAACAAAGTTGGTAAGGTTGGTTTTTTTTAATTTGCTATAGTCCAAATTAATATTGCTTTTTCAGATATGACACAGGAATGTTTTAATGTCTTGCTGTGGATGATGTGCTAGCACATTAACATAGTACATTATTCTGATTTTTGTCAGCACAGCTCTACCTCCTTAAAATAGTGCTTTCTGAATTTAGGTCTTTTAACTGTTTTCGGTGCTGTATTGTCATCACTTTGGTATGCTCAATTAAGATGTGTTAATGTGTGACTATTTTATTTTAGATTATTTTTTAAGTACAATATGAGGCAGTAATACCAAGCTTAGGGGGATAAGAAAAGTAACAGCACTGGGAGCTGGGTCATTACTGTAAAAAATAATTCAGGAAAATTTATCTGATTAAAAACTGCATACCTGGTCTGACGGCATTTGTGACTTTTGTTACCATTTGTATCTTTTTCCTTAACGAATGTAACTGCACCCCCCCCCACAAATGTGCATGTTTGTTTTGATTTCTCCTCTGGTTCACAACACAAGTCTGGGAGGCAGTCAGGGGGAAGATAACCTTCGCCTGATTTATCTGACAAACGGCAAACGTGAGTAGCGCAAAGGACAGCGCATCAAATCAGCTAAACGCTGAACTGTTAACATAGATGTAGTATCAGGCCATTCTGAATTCCGACTCCTCGTAATGACATGCTTGTCCAAAAGTAATCTTGAAAAAAAGAATATATTGAATTAATTTGTTATGTGTCAGTCAGCCAGTTCCAGTTTTGAGCCTGGCAGCGTCAGTGAAAAGCATATAATATACGTGGAAAGCGAAGTGTGCACATTACAGTAGTTTTTATCTGTGGCTGCAGTCTTACCCAAAACATGACGGCTCTTAGTGCTGTATTTTTATGTAATGTATTTTCTCAAGATTACAGTTTTGCTTAAGAAAATGAATAGTATTGTTACCATGGCTTTAAAGCTTCGTGATACATTTTGATCAAATAACACAGAACTTGAAATAGGCCTAAGTGAAATTGATAATGCACGTGTTAAAACCCTCGGAACCTAATTGTGAATAGGGAGTTGTCTTAGGCAGCTACAGTTTTGAGGAATTTATGCAGGGATTGTACCGTTTTTAGCAATGACTTTCCAGGTGAAGTGCTGGCCGTGGGCAGGGGGGTCCCCTAGCAGACCCCTGCTCCCACAGTAAGGGAGCTACTCCATCCAGAGGAGGTCACGCAGGAGGCATATGCTTTTCCTTGACCTTGGAGATAACTTCTCCTGGAGCAGTTTGTCAAGCACTGGGCCAACGGTGCAAGGAAGATGAACTGGAGACGTGAGATTAAGGAAGGAGAGACAATTGGGGCGGGGAGGGGGGGCGATGAAAACGTGCCTCCGACTGAGCTGCCTCAGCCGCTCACCCCCACCTGGCAGGGGAGAAAGGGGAGAGATGACTGCGGGAGGACGAAGGAGGCTGTTTAATTTCTCAGGTGGACACCGAGGGTAGGACAGCCCCCACAGCTTTAAGTGGGTGTTACCCTCCGGGCCTCCAGGCTGCCGCCTGTGAGGGAAAGGCTTTGCACAGTCAGCGCTGTATTGAAGTAAAACTTTTTTTTTCTTTTTTCTTTTGTGTGTGTGTAAGCAGCATTATCTCCCGCGGGGTCTCAGAGGCGTAACCAGTTTGTTTGGATGCCTGGAACCTTGCTTGTTGTGGTGACGGCAGGGGAAAGGCGGCTCACCGCCATGGCCACCGGTAAGGCTCTTTTCTGTTATGGAAATGAGCCTTAATCTCTACAGCAAACGTGCCTCGGGGAGCCTTAATGTCATTCGGAAGATCCTGTTGCTCGTAAAGTAGAAATGGCCAAGGAACGAGGCTGCACTGCTTGGTATGGTTCTCTCGCCTCCGGCGGCTGGCCGGCTCGGGCGGGAGTTTACCACAGGCCGCCCTCGGCGCCTTCCCGCCCGCCCGGCGGCGGGGCTGCCGCCCTCGGGGCGCGGGTAGGGGCATTTCATTCCGTACCGCAGCTTTGCCCTTCGGGTTGGTAACTCGAAGACCTCCCTTGGTGTTGAAACTAAATTTCGGCAGGGTGAATGCGGGCTACTGCTCCTTCCTGACTTGGCTACCTCGGGTGTGAAGGATTCTCAGCCCATAGGAAAACATGGAATACTTTCAGTGAGGCAGGGATGAAGAGACTTTGCCTTATGTGTGAATTCAAATGCAAACCCTGAAAGGGAACAATTTAAGGAAAATATTACACGCAGTTAACTGATATTGATTTGGAATTAACCTTGTTGCTGTGGCTGAGGTTCATGCAATTTAATGTAATATAAGATAATCAATTTTGGCCAAAGATGGCTTTTAAAGCAAAGTGGTGATTTTTGGCTTTTTTGGCTTTGTATATACCTGCTTCTGCGGAATGTGAATGACAGAGTGAAATCCAGCCTTCATTTTCCATGGAGTGGATTTGAAACTAGCACTGCAGAGATAAACATGTTTGGCACACTCCTACTATTCTTATTTTAATCTACTCTTGTGTGAAAAATGATAGCTGCTTTTACAAAATGTCAGTTTTCCAAGTCTTTTGGAGCTCTGTCTTAATATTAATGTGTTTTGACAGAAATGGAAGTTTAAAGTTTTGTTCTTTATGCCAGTTGTGCAAACCCAAAATCATCTCTGATAGTGAAGCTTTGATTTGCTGTGTTCACATTTCTATTCTGCTGGAGAACAAAACTTATCTTGGTGTCAGGGTTTTGTCAGCAATGAAAGCTGCACCAGGGCAGGAAGCGTGGTAGGACTGGGTCTTCATATGGTGCTTATATTGGGGAATCTTGCACAGGTTCAAATTTATAAAGATCTCATTCAGCATGCAGGTGAATCTGGCTTTGGTTTTAAAAATATCAGAATACCTCTTTGCCAAAGCCATATTCAGTGGTCTTGAGTAGAGCCTAACATCCAGGTGATCATGAGTACTTGTGTCTTTCATGTGATAACTCAGTTGATAATGTATCCTTTATGTTGATGCTTTTTGGGTTTTAGTCGGAAGCTTAATTTATAAAAGGGTGTCCTGGTTTCAGTTTCAGCCCAGCCGGTAACAAAGCACCACGAAGCCGCTCACTCACACCCCACCCCTGCCCCGGCCACGTTGGGATGAGGAGAAAATCCAAAGGCAGGCTCGTGGGTCGAGACAAGGACTGGGAGGGATCACTCCCCACTT
>VYZV01006443.1:19945-34442 GCA_013401275.1 Pandion haliaetus | reverse complement strand
GGAAAGGACCGGCCACAGGCGAGGAGACAGGAGCCGCTTCCGTGACTTTCCCCCCAGCCCCGGGCCGCTGAATCACGGGGAGGTCACTTCTCGCCCGCCCACGCTGCGTGGCCGCGGTCACGACCCTTCGCCCCCAAAAATCTGCGGACGCCCGGACCCCTCGCACCGGGAGCCGCCGTGCCCTCGCCCACCGGACAACGGGGGCGGTGGGGCGGCACCTCCACGCGTGTCCTGGCTGGGTGGCTCGGTCACCGTTCCCCCCCACCCCGCGCCGTGGAGCTGCTGGTTTTACTTTTTTTTTAGCCTCGNACTTTCTTTTTAGCCTCGGGCGGATCTCGCCCGGTTTTCCTCCCCGGGGGGAAGCCTTGGCCCCCCGGCAGCCGGGCTGGGGAGGGGGGGGTCGGGTCCCCTGGGCAGAGCAGCATCCTGACCCCCTCGGGGTGGGATGAAGGAGGGATGGGAGGTCCAGCCTTCCCCTCTATTATTACTTTTTGCAGTCATTATGACTATTATTTATCATTATTACTACCTACTTCTTTTAAAGGAGTAGGGATAAGTCAGATGGCTGGGGGAGGGGGGGGTCCGGCAGGGCTGGTGCCCTGTGCCGGGGTGAGGGGCACGGGCTGGCAGTAACCAGCTTTTCTCCCAGCTGCTCGGCAGGGCCAGCGTGAGGCAAGGATGGCTGCGGACGGGCTCTCCAGCAAGGCCCTGAAGGTGAGCACCGGTGGGACTGGGGGTGGGGAGTTAAGGGGGGCAGGGGTCTGGTTTTGGGGGTCTCAGGCGACCACCCCTCTCTCCCGCAGGTGAAGCGGGAGCTGGGGGAGAACACGCCACTGCTGTCGGACGAGGAGCTGATGGGGTTGTCGGTGCGGGAGCTCAACCACCACCTGCGGGGCCTCTCTAAGGAGGAGGTGGCGAGGCTGAAGCAGCGCCGGCGGACGCTGAAGAACCGGGGTTACGCTGCTAGCTGCCGGGTGAAGCGCGTCTGCCAGAAGGAAGAGCTGCAGAAGCAGAAGATGGAGCTGGAGTGGGAGGTGGACAAGCTGGCCCGGGAGAATGCCGCCATGCGCCTGGAGCTCGACACCCTCCGTGGCAAGTACGAGGCCCTGCAGGGCTTTGCCCGCACCGTGGCTGCCCACGGGCCCCCCGCCAAGGTGGCCACTGCCAGTGTCATCACCATCGTCAAGTCCGGCACCAACCAGGCCGCCTACTCCTAGTGCTGGCCTCCGTCCCCCGGCCGGGCACGGCCCCTCCGGGGTGCCTTCCCCCACGAATTGCCTCCCGTACCCTCCCTGACCTCCTTCCTGCTGGGACCTGTGCCCGAAATCCTCCTTCTCCCATCCATTGACCTCCAGCTCCTCCATGTAGGGAGGGCTGCTGCAGCATGGGTGCTGGGGCGGAGGACAGGACCCCGCTTGTGGCCTCTGAAGCCCTGCAGCTCCCTCCCCTCCAACCCAGCCCTGTCCCCTGCTGCAGCCCCCCTGGCCGGGCACCCCTTGCCCTGGGGGGTGCAGGCAGGAGAGGGTGAGCTGGTGCAGGCAGCAGTGGGGTAAGCATCCCAGGGCTCCAAGCTGGCAGGAAAACACCAGGTGCCTCTTTTTTGGGGGGAGGGCATGGGAGAGCTGAGCGCAGGGCCGGGCACTCCCAGGAGCACATGCCAAGGAGGGGAAGGAGGGGAGAGAGGTTTTGCAGCGAGGGGCAGAAGGGATAGGATGGAGAGAGGTGTCAGCGTTGGCCCCACAACTTGCTCCATGGCTGGAGCAGGGTGGGAGGTTGCGGCACGGCTGGAGTCTCCAGGGATGGAGATGGTGAGGGAAGGTGGCAGGTCACGGGCGGGAGAGAAAGTGGCTGTAGGTTGGTGCCTGGTAAGGGTGAATGGAATGGGAAAGTGCCGTGGCAGCCTGCAGTGCTGGGGAAGCCTAGAGGTGACGGTGATGGAGGAGGGTCCATCGGGTGGAAGAGAGCTGGGGGATGTGAGCGGGTGAGCCCAGGCTGTTATGCACAAAGGGGAGAAGCAGCGGTGCCGTTTTATCTGTCTCCATCATGCACATCCTTCACACCTCTTCCTGCCCAGGGGACGGGACGCTCAGCCTGGCTGGCCGGGTGGCTCTGAAACGCAGCAGGAAGGAAGCGGAGGCAGCTGGAGGGGAGATAAACAGTTTTGCTCAGCAGGGGCTGGCTTGTACGGCCCCACCAAGTGCTCCCTGGCACCCCACCGCCTACAAAGCCCACAGAAAGGTGCTCCTGGCCCCCGAGAGCCAGAGCTGCGGAGGCAGAGAGAGGAGTGGAGGTGCAGGAGGTGGGAAGCAGGGGTGGAGAGCATCCCTGCTCCTGGGAGCTGTCTGGCAGGCAGGTAGGCTCCTCCCTTTGGTTTTCTGCCAGCTTGGACACCTGTGTGGGACAACCGGCTCTTCAGCAGGCTGAAATGCTGGAGAAGAGTCAGGTTTGCTAAATACAGGCAGCCTGGGGGAGGTAGCAGGAGGCAGACCCTTGGCATCTGCTGCCATAGATGATCCCCCCCACCCCCCCACCTCCCTTTCTGCCCCTACCTGGGTATTGCCACGCTAGCTGCCTTGGCTCCCCAGAGAGAGGTGCCCACCGGTCATGGAGGAGGCACTGTGGTTAGCATCCCCCCACCCCAACTCCTCTTGGGTTTATTTATTGCACGAACATAAGTTATTTTCACGTCCTCTTTGCCATTCCGCCTCTCGGCACAGCCAGGATGTTGGTACAGAGCCGTACTTTATATTTTATATATGCAAATCACATTTTATCTTATACTTATATAGAGCAAAAAAAATACTTATTTATTTTCTGACTTACAGTATGTGTCCTACCTGACTCCTCTGTATTTTGTAGACTTTACAAATAAAGCAAGTTCTTTTTTTTTTTTTTTTTTTTTTTCCACAGTGAGAGTGTGTTTGGTCATTCTTGAACTTCAGGACAGAGCTGTATCTTGGTGAGACCAGGTTTTCTAGCTCCTCTAGCTTTGCTGCAGGCTATTTTAAAGAACATGTCCAAAAAAGATGGGATGGGGGACAGCTCACTACCCTTTAGAACAAACACAGATTTATAGTCTCTGGAAGAAAAGGGCTCAGTAAGCAAGCTTAAGGATGAGTACCACCGCCCAAAGCACTTGCTTTCAGCAGCAGTTCAGCTGTGCTGAATCATTTTTTCCTAGGAAAGATAATGCTTTTCACTAGAAAAACTCCCTCCAGGCTGCCCCCAGACCTTGTGCAGGTGCAATCAGGGCAGCTCTACCTAAAAACTTCCCTGCTGCGTGACCTCACTGCCTGACTCAGGAACAGCGAGGAGGACAGCAGGCTGCTCACAGTTGTGGTTTGGCAGGAGAAGGGGAAGGAAGCACGGCAGGCACCTTACCCAGAGGTGAAGCCCAACCTCCTTCCCCATGGAGAAAAGCCACCCTTCCTCGGAGCCAAGGTGGAAGCGATGAGCGCATTCCCCCGACGCCCAGGTCCCAGCCTCCCGGCAGCTTGCACCACTCACACGGTGCTTCTTGGGTTTATGTTCACATTCCTTCCACCTCTGCAAACTGCCCCAGCCTCACCACCGCTCATGGAAGAAAAGCCCAGAGCTGCTGTTTGCTGGGGCCCGTGTCAGAGAAAGCAGCCCCCTTTTTCCCCACAGGTGTTTCACACTGAGCACCCAAGATCAGGACTTATCTCTACTCCAGGTTTTTGACAAATGGGTTTTGCTCCTGCCTTGGGCCGCCAGCGACGTCTCGGCCCCAGGTTGCTGTAGTGCTGCTTCTCCAGCAGCTCCTGCATACACAGAGCGTGAAGCTTTCCCCCCCGAGAAGAGGACTAGGAGGACAAGACCTACTGACCCACTAAGCCTCTGCCCCTGCAATGAGCAAAACCTCAAGATCAGTTCAGAGAAGTCACCCAGACAGCACCACGCAGAGGCAGCTTAAGTACAATCTATATTATCTCTATATTTTTATTTGTCATCATATTTGCTCATTTCTGCAGAGTATAACGTCACAAAGACCAAAATAGAGAGAGCGGCTTGTCGCTGAGCTCACATCAGTTAAACACGATAGGTACAAAACTAGGTGACTCTGTCTTATTTATCATACATTTTTTTTTTTTCAGTCATTTATATACAAAGAACTACCCTATATGGAAAAATAATAAACAAATCCCATGGGTATGTTACACGGTAAACAAGAAGGAAGGAAGGAAGGAAGGAGAGGGGAAGCAGGTGAGGAAGCGCAGCTCCCAGGGCCTACTCCTGGAACCAACACGTTTCTTGGGGCCCTGGGCTACTGCAAGCAGACCTGCAAGACCACAGATGCCTTGGTCTCAAGCTCTGGGTCTTGTAAGATACTTGTTTCTCCAAGCCAGAGCAGCTTCAGAGCCAGTCCTTGCTCTGGCACTTGCCTGTCGTGAGGGAGAGCAGGAAGCTCAGAGATGATTCTGTGTGGTGTTAAAAAATATATATGTATATAAAATTATAATGCGTGGCAGCTGGCTGTTGTTCGGGCACTAGTTCTTCACCAGGCTTCTCCAAAGGCAGCTAGTGCAAAAGGGTTATACTTGAAACCACTACATACAGGAAGCTTTTGAAAATATCCAGGTCCTCTGCACAGCATGTATATGCAGCATACGTTTCAAAAAAATTTTAAATAAATGCTTCCCCAAGCCTAGATCACCTTCAGGCTCAACAGGGCAATCCCAGAGATTTCAGATCTCGGCCACCCAGTGCAACGAAGATTACCAATTAAGTGACACCAGGACATCATCGAGGCCTGCAAATGCAAGGAAAGGGGAGGAAGAGATCACATCCCATGCCCCACTTTCCTAAGAGAGAGGGGAAGTTTAACATAAACACCTCACACTAAAGGACTGTTCATCAAAGCCATGGCAGATGAAGGAAAGCCCATTCAGTCTTCAGCCCTGCTTTCCAGGTGGCTTATGGCGTGAGGAAAAGGAGTTTTACACCAAGCCCACACAGAGCCTGGCAGATAGCGTTTGCATGTCCATTTAAGCAGCGACAGATTTAGGAAAAGCAGTAACTAACTGCATGGCATCACAGGATGTGTGCAAATGGGGAAATCCAGCAGCAGAGAAGCTGCTGGATCCGCTGACCCTCCAGCTCCCTCAAGAGTCAGCCCCGTTGCTCCCACCTCCTTCGCCCTCCACCCAGACACAGGAGTACGGAAGGAGACACTGTCCTTAAGCCTTCCCCTCTCTCATCCCCACAGCACGGAGCAAACCTGCCTCTCTTCAAGCCCTTTTTCCCCGGCTGCTGACCACAGGCTTCTGGCAGGGGTGGTGAGGAAATGAGGTGCTCTTCGCTCCCCGTCACTTCTGAGAAAGTGAATGAGCAAGCACGTAGATTAGGACACACGAGGAAAGGTAAACTCCAGGCAGTAAACCAGACCCCAGTTCTCCTAGCAGAGCAAGGAGGGGCAATCTGGAAACGCACAGGTCTGCCGATGGCAGGGTAGGCATCGAGCGGGAGAGGAACAGCGAAACTACAGCCAAGAGGAACAGAGCAGCTTGCTCCAACCTCTCCATTTTGCTTCCTGCTTGGGGGTAGGGGCATCTGATCTGTGGCGCTTGAGTGTGCTCCCCGCTCCTCCCTTAGACTGTTTTAAGCAAGCAAGAGGCATTTCCTGGTCCCTGGATAGATCTACAGAGGGATCGTTTTTATTTTGGTTCCACTAAATACCGAGGGGCAATCCAAAACCCAACAAAAGCATGGGGAAGCTTCTTTTCCCACTCCCGTGGATGCTGGCACCACCCTCAATAGCATTGCAATTGCTGCACGGTCTGTGAAACGTGCAGCAGCAGCAACTGCTGCCTGGGAAACTAAGAGGGACAATTTTAACCAGCCAGGTCATGTCAGGTTTCAACCCTGCTCCAGTTTGGCCCAGAACAGCTACGGACGTAAAAAGCAAAGGAGTGTGCAACATGCCTTCCCGAATACCCCAGCCTAAGGGCAAAACTTGTGCAGCTCGCAGAGGAAGTCAGTGATGACAAGCATGAGGAGAGCTACCTGCGAGAGACCAGGACCTGTTCTGGCAGCTACCTCGTGCAATCCACACCTTTAAGAGGGGCAGGAAGCAAGAAGAAAAAACGTTTTAGTGTTTACGTATCTTCCTCTCCCAAAAAGGGATGAAAGGGCCAGAGCTCTACAAACTTCCACCACCTATCACGGCCAGTCCTCAGTCTTGTTAGCACAAGACAGGCGCTCCAGGGAGGCTTCTTGCCACAGGAACACAGGGGAGATGGGAAGCTTGGACACCTGGTGATTAGAAAACTCCATCCTTGTGAGACAGTAATTCCATCCCTGCTGAGCTTCAACAAGCACCAGCTTTGATGGAGAGCAGGGGGGACGCAGGGAGCGGAGGAACAGGAAGAAAGTCCTGTCCTTTCCCCCGTCGCTCACTCAAATACAGGACTGCACATCCAGGTGCTTAGGAGGGTGGGGGCAGATGTTCCTTACTAAGCATTCAAAGCAATGGCTATAGAGAGGCTCTGGTCTGGTCCTCAGGAATGCTTATCGCTGCATCCTAATCCCATTTCCCAAGGATCACAGAGATGTTAGTACCAGTGAGCTGAGGGAGAAAACTGCCTACATCAAACGTTCAGGAAGAGGAATACAAAGCAGTCACATTTTCCAGCTGGAAATAAAAAAACAAAAACATTTTTGGCCCCAACTCCAGGCTCTGACCAGTCATGCCCCACACCAAGCCGGGTAGGTGTGGAAGGCCAAAGCCCCAAACCCTGGAGCTTTGCTTCAATTAATTCCAGTCGACTGCTGCTGTAAGGAATGGGCTCGAGAATGGAGTCCTGGCCATTCCCCCACCTCCGCACTGCTCATCATGTCTGTACCCACAAAAGCTAATGGGAAGTGCCCACTTCTGCAATCTGCACTCTCTAGGAAGTGATATGACTTGCATGTTTCTGCTTCAATAAATTAAAAAAAAATATAAAACAACAAACAAAGGAAAATGACAGCCTGTGCTGGCAGTTTCCCCTCCTAGAATTCATCATCGGAGCTCAGCAAGAGGGTCTTCTCGTTGTCGCGGGCACCCGAGCAGCTGTGGGAGCGCGAGATAACGTGACTGCCGTTGCGCCAGGGTGGACCATGCTCCAGCGTTGACTGCTGGGTGTACTGCTGGTAGGCTGGGGAGAAGTTGTGGATCGCATCTTGGACAATGTCATGGGGGTTCATGGTCTCCTTGAGGCTGCTGGAGATGCTCTTCATGGGAGCACAGCGACCTGTTGGGGTAAGACAGGGAGGGACAAGTGAAGAATACTGCTGCCTTCCCCCACACCCCTTAGCATGAAGGTAAGAACAGGGAACATGCACTCCTAGATCCCACAGAAGTTACTTTACAGACTTCCTTAAGCAGCTGCTGAGGAAATGCCACACAAATGGTGTCAAGTTTTACCAGTAGTGCTCCTCAACCCAGCCACTGCTAGCCAAGTGAATCCACCTCAGCATCAAATGGGGGACATGCCATGAGAATCGGACATACCCACAGCGACAACCTCCACTACACACTACCTGTGCTGGCTTGGGTGTGCAACGAAGACAGTCAGGTAGGGAGGAGCTCCTGTAAAGGGTTTCAGAAGACAAAAACTAAGGAAATTCTAAAAATATAGGAGAAATGGCACTTGCCATTCCCACTCACTGGAAATTAGACTGATAGGCAGTATCAAAGTGCCCACAGGAACGAGACCGTAAAAATGGAAAGCAGCACGAAGGAGGGAAAGGAGGGGAGCAGGCAGTACTAGAGGCAGAACCAACCCACGGGTGGAGGGTGTCACAGTGATACCGTGAAGGAAGCAACAGTTAGAAATCGTCCCACCCAAGTGCTGAGCACAGAGAAAGGCTGTGTGTCCTTCTAGGAGCTGCCATTTCTCATGGCTTCTAGGTCCTGTTTCCAGCATGGAGCTTCTGGCTCTGCTCAGTCCTGGGGATGAGCTCCCCAAACAACCAAAGCATGCTGATCATCTGTGGCAATCATGAAAGTGAAGGGAGGCTGGGGTGAGAGAGCAAACTGGCTCCTTTGAGAGCCTGTGCAACTCTTTGGAGAGAGATTTGCACAGTCCTGACAGAAACGCTCTAAAGCTAGATGTTATGCCACTGCCCACAGGGCTGTTTTAGAACTTATCATCCAGACAACCCTAACGCAGCTGTGTGAGGCAGACGAGTTACAGACCTACAAGGATGAGGGAACAAGGAACAGAGCAGGCAGTAGGCAGGCTGGGTATCAGGACAGAACAGCATCCCAAATAAAAAACCAACAGAGACAAACACACAGAGCATGCTGTACCTACCGTATGGCCCATATGATGGAACAGCTGCATCAGGGACCAGTGGCCAAAGCAAGGGAGAGAGAAAAAGGAGAGGAGAGACAGAGAAAGAAAGAGAGAAAGAGAGAGAGAGAGGAAATGACAAGAACTGAACAAGACCCACCACCAAAACATCCCCCCAACATACTGGCCAGCAGTTTACCCTTTCATCACCCAGAGATTTCATCTCCCCCAGCTGCGGCCACTGTCCTTCCAGAACCTCTGGGGCTTGCTGGGATGGAGGGAATCATCTACATGAACACTGTCCAAGGGCTCCTGTCTTCCCACACCTCAGCACAGACTCCCCCCAGCAGGAAGGAACCCCTTTATTTGGAGAACACTGAATGTACTTGCACAGGCTGGGCACGACAACCCCTTTTTCCCCAGGAATAACATCCACCTCCCTCTTCCCTGGAATAAGATTTCTAGCAGCCCAGCCCTCACAAAGTCATTACAGGAAGATCCTCCTCTTCCAAGCCAAACATATTGCTAAAGCACAGCCTCATCTTCCTGAGCCAGATTCAAAACAGAGCCTGTTTCAGGCCCTGTCCCTCCTGCCTTCAGTCTGTTGCACAATCTGGAGCAACGGAGTTCCCCTTTGGGGAGACAGGAAGAAGGACAAACCCACTCTACCAAAAGGATGCAACTTCTTGCAGCCCTCAGGTCTGCAACAAGCTCTCGTGGGTGGCATACTGGGGAACTGAAAAGGGAACAATGCAATTTAGGCAAGGTTTCTGCCCTGCAGAGCTGTTGCACAATTAATCTGTTCAGACACCACAGAGGAGGGGATGTGATGTTTTTCCAAGCACCCAGGTTGGGAGTCATATCAGCGTGTTGGTTGCTAGAGGGACCAGTCTCCACCCAGTCTCGCTACCAAATAGACATGCCATGTGCACTGGCATATTTCTTACCTTGGGCATCAAGTCTCTTGTCCACATACACCTTGTATGTGAAGGCATGGCGTAGGGCGATGGCTGCAAAGAACATCTCCACGCAAATGATGAAGTCCTGATACCCAGCAGCTACGGTGCCTTCACCCACAGACACATTGGCAGAGTGGATTTTGGGGATGGCACCACACTTTTCCAAGATGGCCAACAGCATCCCTAAACAAAGCAACAAGCTCATGTAAATATGCAGAAAACATGACTGGATACTGACTGTAAGGAACAGAAATACTTGTCTGTGCTCTATGCCCTAGATGCAAACCCATCCAACACAGGAGCTACAAACTAGGGGTAGATACTCCCACCTACACTCACCTGTACAACAGAGAAAGGAGGAATAAATGAGGCAAATCTGTTTAAGCAAAGAATGTTCAAACACTGACCCTCTTCTACTCTCAACTGACACGTAATCTGTGGAACTAGCTGCTGCAGGACTTAATCAAGTCCAAAAGGGTAAGAAGCAGCCAGGTATTTCTGTGAGTACTTCTGCGATCTCAGCACTTCCACTAGCTAGAGCAAAAATTGAGGTAACAGAGCTTTTCATTTAAGCATGAAGTGTTTTTGACACACCATTGGAAGAAAGATATTTCTCCCTGTCTGGAGTCAGGTGGCTGAAGAATTCCAGAGACAGCAGAGAGTGTGTGACCAGATGGCTCAAGATGATAAACTAGACTGCTTATTAGTTTGTCTGCAGACAGGGAGGATAGGCCGTACTCCAACAGCCTAAATTCCACCTAAGTTCCTACTCAATTAGTCTTTGAAGTGCAACTTGGTAAACTTAAGTAGGGCATTGAAGAGGGAAACGCTTAGAGCCAATTAGTAAGAAGCACTAAGCTCAGGTGGAATTTCAGCTTTCTGAATCTGCCTCTGCATCATGGGGATGTATTCTGAATGTCCTTCCGCTTGGTGGTGGTTCTGTGGCAGCACACACTGCATTCAGCCAGCTTGTTGCTTCACATGAATCACAGACATACCATTAAGATTTTATTTATAGCACACTAAAAAAAAAAAANAAAAAAAAAAAAAAAAAAAAGTACTGAATTTTTTTAGATGTGCCACTTTAATCAATAAAATGGCAGCATGCAGATAAAAATGTTGGCAGCTTGTGTTTTGTGATTGTTCCAGGAATGCGAAGGACTCTTCATCCAAACAGCTCATTTTGCCAGGCAGATATGCATTTGCACACGCACAGGGATAGTGAGGATTCAGGAGCATAGAAACAAAGACGAAAATGAGCAAAACAGGTTTCCCAGAGAAAAGCAATGGAAGACTATAAAACAAATACAGTAATAATACAGAAAGACATTCTGGCTATTAATCAGCATCTACTCTAACAACTCTAGCATCTCAGTCCCTGCAGAGAGCCCTTTGTGCCTACCAACGGAAGGGGAAAGCAGCTCACCTTGCCAGAAGGACAGGAAGATGACAGACTTCACCATGAAGAACTTGAGGACTGGGCTATAGGGACTGAGCAGCTCACGTGTGGCAAAGTAGAAAAGGAAGAGGGCATACAGTGCCAGGCTGACAGAGATGTTGTAGATGATCGTCACATAGAGGTAGCCACTGGTTACACTGAAAAGAGAAGATATATGAATGCTTAAAATTTCAGTATGATCTTTTCCCCTTGCTGCTGTCACCGGGGAGTCCTAAGGCTGCGTTTCCTTCCTGCCTCCCTGTCCCATTCCCTCCCCCAAACTGAGGTAGAAAAAACCTGAAACCAACAGGCATACCCCTGCCCTTTTTTCTCATGTGCATATTCAGCCCCTGTTGTCCCCCTGTCTTTTCCCAGGGCCCAGCACACACACTGACAGTAAGCACAGCTGGGCAGAGAAAGGGCAGCCGAAGCTCGCGTGCTAGACAAACAGACTTACTCAAAGTCACCATCCTGGTACTTGCCGAAGGCCTGAAGGATGACTGTGCTGATGGCCATGAGGGGTTTAACCACACAGAACTGCAGGGTAGCCTACAGGAATGAGAGAGGAGGAATAAGAAGGCAGGAGGTGCAAGAGGCCTAGTTCCCAAACCAGCACCATGATGGAGTGTCCTCCGGGACAACTCAACAAGGCAACACAATCCAGCCCCAACAAGGACTGTGACCCCGCCGCTTGCTAATTGATTGTGCTTGAGGACTGCAGCACCCAAAAGGAGATAAAGGCGATTCAGAAGTATGTGTGCTATCTACTTGTCCAGAATGGGAAGACAAACCTCTCTGTAGGTTGCTCCTAGAAGCTGCTAAGCTGCTCTCTTCCAGAGCTGTTTTTCATAGGCTGTGCTGCAGCACATTTATGCACGGTAACAGCATGAAAAACAAAAAGTCCCACACTATGCTATGGTGTGGACACAGCAAGTTTAACAAAGGGACACTGGGGAAGGGAAGCAAACTCCAATCCATAGCTGCCATAAAGCTAGGCAAGAAGGTCCCCTGGACAGGAGGGGAACCCAGCTCTCTGAGGAGGAACTTTGACAACTGCCACCATATTAAGGCATTTTGCATACACAGCAATGTGTGGTGCCACACAGAAGTTAAGAGCTATTCTGTTGTCACCCACACGACCTTTACTGAACCTCCCCAAAGGCTCCACAGCACTTGGGATCAGCTCTATCCATTCTGCCAGTATAAATCACTGCTCCTATTGGGATGACTCCTCTGTCAAAGCCACCCCACACCCCATTCTTCATCTTTCTGGAGATGTTGAATTTCAAGGTCCTAAGTGAGTGGAGGGTTACGACCCTAAAAAAGTCACCCATATCTCCCTGAAGAAGGCTGGAAGAGTCTGGACAGGTGCTGACCTGTGCACATGTGGCGAGGGCTGTGTATGGAAAGAAGGCAAAACCAAACAGGAATAATTGCTTTGGATACGATGCAATTTGTTAGTGGTCATAAGACTTCAAGGAGATTAAAAACCCCAGCACATGCCAGTTAGTGAGTCACTGTAAATATGTGAACTGGAAAAGGTCAAGCTAATTGGTAAACAACTCTGTCCTCTGAGCTTTGCCTCCCTCCAATCTGGGGGTGTTTTAACCATTTCCCTGCAATCCAAACCACCACGTCCTATTTTTAGTTGCTTCCCTAGAAGATGCTACAGCGTACGGGAAGCACATGGATGGTGTGTGACCCATCTGTGAGGGTGTCACCAGACACAAACCCAGCAAAGAATCTTGATCAAGACATATTTAAGAAAACAAGCTGTCCAGATTTTACACCGCAGCCACCAGCACACCATCCAACTTCTGGAGAACCACAGGCAATGCAGGTGGACGGACCGACCCACAGCAGGCACCAGCCTGAGAACAGTTTGGGGCAGGGGTGAAGATGGAAAGAAGGAATGGTTATAACACACAGATTCTTTCAGGATGAAAGGCACTGGAAAGAGCAGAAAATGGACAGGTGATGGCGGGAGGTAACAGTAGTGCTGGAGATGCTGAGAATGGGGACAAAATGGGCAAGGTGCTCCTTCCAGCACATTCCTCTTCCTGATCATCACAACGGTGGATACCGCACAGATCAGCATTGAGATGTGCTCTGTTGCCCTTTCGCACCAGCCTTCCCAGGAATTTGCCTTGAAAGGTCTTACTCAGCAATCCCGGAAGTCTAAAAGTACCAGAAAGTGAGTCTTGGTGTCAAAGATTTCTCGGGAAGGCAGCATTTAATCTCAAGCCAAGAAGGACAGAAGTATTTAAACATCCCTTTGCAAGACACCTTCCTCAGCCTCCACAGCAGACTTAGCAGTTTGCAAAGGGCAGGCCCGACTAGAAGAACTGCTGCCAGACAGCAGCAAAGGAAAAGCAAAATACCCACCTGAGCCAGAGTTACCAAATGAGCTGAGGATTTGCGGAAGGCAGCAGTACTGCTCCCCCCACCCACAATGATCAAACAAAGGGTGCACAAATGAAGCCCAAGAGGAACAGACAAAGCAGCATACTGGGAGCAGATTAGAAAATAAAGTATCAGGGAAGAAAACAAGAAAGCCATGAGGACAGAATATGGGACAGAGACAAACACAACAGAGAAGAGATGTGGTCCTTTGAAAAAGGCCAGTTGTGCTGCAGAGATTAACACTGGGTATTACCATAAGCCTGCATTGTACCTTTGATGTTCCTGCATATTGCTAAACCACAGAAGATGGGTCGTGAAGTGGAGGAGAAGCCAGGGCAGATATCTAGACCCAGTAACTGGAATTACAATGACCTGAGCCCTTTCAAAGAAAGGGCTTCACACTGTCTCCAGAGAAACCTCGTGTTCATTTCAGTGAGTGAGCAAAGCCTTGACGCTCACCTGCTCTTTCATGGCAGCCAGAGGTGACTGACCTGAGATGAGCAGTCAAGGGCTGTATCAAGGTTCAGATCTCCCCCATTCCCTCCCCCTCGACATACCCAATTCAGCAGACAGACAGACATGGTGAGCAATGCTCGGTTCCTCCTACAAAGCACTGTGTCACGCTTAACCTCCACCCCCCCTCCTCAACTCCAAACCACAACAGCAGCACTGGGAATTCAGGAGGCTGTTACACAACTGTGGGGTGTCTGCAACACAACACAGCCATCAATTTCTTAAAGTTGGGACCTCTGTAATCTAGAAAGGGAAGAGGAAATCAGAATTTCTTCCCGGGGCTAACATCAGATCCAGGAGATCAATTGGGTCTTTTGCTAGGGCCTTCCTGAAGCAGGGTTGAGTACAAAATGTTACGATCATTCCAAACAAACAAACAAAACAACCCTGAAAACACCCCCTCTTCCCAGCAGTCTGCAAGCCTCTCAAAACGGTATTATAAACCCTCTCAAAGGAGTGCTCATCTCAGAAGTTCAGCAGCAAAAGGCACTCCTGCCACCCCCACACACTTCATTCGCTTCCGGAGGATGGCACAGTTCCTCCAGCCCATACCTGTTTGCAGAACCTCAGGAATCCAATCGAATAGGTCTTTCCCCATAGGCAGCAAGTCCCGTATACACAGCTGGACCTGAAGACCCAACACAAGGCGACAGGGTTCAGAAGCAAGATTTGGGCTAGAGTGCAAGATTCCTACCCTCTTTGTCTACCCCTCTGTAGCACGGTTGCAGGACTGGTGCTTTCTCCAACCACGATTACAGTTACAGCCATACCCTCTTTCAGAGACATATTTAAAACAACATCCTGACCTCACATTCCAATCTTTCTCTTTCCTTTTTTTTTTTTTTTTTTTTTTATAATACAACTGGGGGGAAACAAAAAATCTCAAG
>VYZV01006443.1:5640-19930 GCA_013401275.1 Pandion haliaetus | reverse complement strand
CCTTTTTTTCTTTTTTTTTTTTTTTTTTTTAACTAAGTAGCATGGGGAGAAACACAGATCCTAGAGGAAGCACACACAACCAACTGAAAAGATTTCAAGGAGGAGAAGGGAGTAAGAAAAGAAACAAAGGAGTAGGCAAGTGCCCAGAAAAGCTGTGAATCAGTCCAGCTTGCCTAAAAGGATGTGATCAGCCTGATCTGTCTCCGAGCAGGGTACTGGTAAATCATCACCATCCATGCTGCCCAGTCCCAGCAGACATCTGCCACCTGACACAGTTTTTTGGGACAGGGATAGAGGGATAGTAGATGGGCACAGAAGGAGGAGAGCGTTATGCTGTAAGCACAATAAATACTCACTCAATTGGTTTCCCTCTGATCTCAGACATGATGGAGCTCTCCCCTCCCAAGTACTCATAGCAGAGGCTGAGAAAGTTGTATATTACAAAGGCTGCAAAGACATCAATCAGAGTAAAATGACAACCAACTTCAAAACAGGTGCAAGGACCAAGAGTACAGGCAACAGACCAAACATTAGCAGGGACTGCTTATGCAGCGTCTTTCCCTTCAAAGCACTCCAGATTATTTTCACTGCATTTATCATCCTACCTCAGCACTCACAAGACTATCTGAACTGGAGTTTGGCCAAGGTCCCAGGCCAGTTCCATGACTCATGCCAAAAGGGTCACAGGACCATTTAAAACCGTGGTCAGTCTCTGTTTTACTTGGCATCTGTACAATGACATTCTTTACAGGGTTCCTGTGCATTATTCCAGGACATTACACTGGTACTAAATAATTTGGAAAAGTTATCACTGATCCATCAACCGTATCTTATCTCCTGTATTTAACCTTTTAGGTGATGAACACAGTTTCTCTCTCCAAGATAACCAGTCTATAGACATAAGAGTCAGAGGAACAGAGGAGTTTTACCAATCAGTGAAACTCTGTTTTTGTATCTGGTGGAGATTTTTGAAAAACAGGCTCCGTGCTTCGTTTCCTCAGAAAGCTCAAATTTCTTGCGTACTGAATAGCCTTCTCCTTGGGCTACCTCTTTTCTGCCTTCCCCAGCGACCTGGTACAGATGAGGAAGAGCCTTCTCGGACTGAGCGCTAATACTCTGCCCCATTTCAATTCTCTTCAAGGCTCAGTTTTGCTGACACATAGAAACTGAGATGAAGACACTGTGTGGAGGGCTCTCATCATAACTACAGACATATTTCCTTTTCATGGGATCCAAACCCACTTAATTGTGCATGGAGTAAGCCTGTGCATGCCCTGCCTGCCACTCTCTTGACTTATTATAATGACTGGTGGACCCTCATACAGTTGAAATTTTTAGGGCAAGGACTGTACTCCTACATGTGCCACATCCAGCCTTGAGGCAAAACGGCAGACGAGGTGACCCTTCTTTCAACACTATTTTTTATGATAGTCTGTACCTGGACATTCCCTAGAATGCCAACACCCAAACCCTGGTTTTGGCCCCCAGCATTGACATAATACAAAGAGAAAATAACTTGGGATGGAAACAGAAGTCTTGAGGAATTTTGGAATAAGAACAAAAGCCTAATAAAGTACAGTGCTGAGAAGCTGACCTCACCAAACAGCCAGTTATTAGTCCCGAGGTCAATTTTCCCACGTGGATAAACTTCCAAAGTCAGAGACAGACAGCAACTCAAATTCTTCTACAAGCATCCAAACTATGCCCTAGAAAAGAGGTACTCAACACTCCCTAAAACACTCATAGACTCAAAACATTGTATTTATGGCTTGTAGACATGCCTAGCTGGCAAGAATGCTACAGCACATAAAAGCCAGTGGTATACCTGCTACTATGTATGTAATTGGGATATTGTTATTCCATCTGTAATCCTTGTTATTGAACAAAGTTAGGTATGTTCACACAGCAATGATTTTGTGAAAGCCTTAATTAGGAGCTAAAACACCAACCATGGAAAACTTATTTAAATAACTGTGGTAACCCCTTTTGCCTGCAATTTTCCTGCAATTTAGCTGACAGCCCCCAGCACCCAGAGGAGGAAAAGCTGAGCTTTTCCTATTGTCCTCCAGTGACCCCTGCCCTCTGATGTGGTCATTACAATAGCAGCTGCCCATTCCACAAGCACTAGGGAAGAGATGACATCAGAGGAAGAAAACAAAACAAACAAACAAAAAAAAAACCAAAGAAAAGGGGAGGGGAAAATATCTGCTCCTCCATCCCCAAAAGAAATGAGTGCCAACTATCAAAGCTCACCACACCAGCAAAAGAACTCTTCTTCCATACCTAATCCACGTTCATCAGATGGTGCTCATGACATCAACATAAAAAAAAAAATCTACTTGTGTCAGTGTTATCGACGCCCAGTTTTGTACAGAAGCAGAGTCACATGAAGAAGCAACACGAAAATATGCTCCTCCTAATGCACACTATGAAATGCAGCCCATAAATGGCCCAAGACAACTTTCAAAATTTATTAGCCCGGTCTTCTCCCCCCATTCCCTAACAGAGCTCCTCCCCACTTTGCAACCTAAAACCTTCCCAAAAAAAAGAAGCGATGAGGTAGACAGCAAGGGAGGGAAGAGAACAAAAAGACTTTTTGGAAGCGATCCCCAGAAAAAGTGAGGCAGGGAACCTGCTGACCGAAGGTGCTTTCACCTCCACCTGTAGTCTTCCACACAGCCCCACATGCCAAGGTGGGAGCACAGGCTGCCTCCTGAGCAGGCGCTCGGATGTTTGCAAACTCCCCGAGCAAGCGAGGCAGAGGGATACTGGCTGTTGCTAGGAGAGTTTTCCAGAGCAGCAGGCTTCCTGCTAGACCTACACACCGCACACAGGGCGGGGAAGGAAAAAAAGCCAGGCCCAAACAAAGATGCCTTCTGAATCACATGTGCGTGTTTGCCATCTGCTGCTGCAACTCAGAGCATGTCGTGGATGCGAAGGAGGGCCTGCTGGTCCCTTCAGCTGGTTAACTTGTTCACATGGCCAGGGGCATATCTCTGCAATGCAGATCTCACCAGAACAACTGCACCAATGAGTTATGATTTAACAAGAGTATGGCAATAAACTGTTCTCAAAAATACACTGCTAGAGTGCAGTTTCTCCTGCTGGGTGAGCAGAGGTTTCTTTCTGGATGAGATCAGGAGGGAAGTTTAGATAGCATTTACTGGGGAGTAGCTGTTTCCCTTGCATACAATACAATACACAATACCACAGTACAATAGTGGTATTATCTGCAACAGATAACCAAAACCAAAGCAATCTGTAACTCATCCTGAACATGGCACCCTCCCTCCTGCAGGACTCCCAATGCACTTTACACCTCACCAACCCCAGCACATGTTGGCTGTGCTACCCTGTGCAAGCGCACAAGTGGCCACAGGATGGGACCAGAAGAATACGTTGCTGACAAACTGCACCAGGAAAACAGGACAAAGCACGCGTCTGGCTGCTGAGCAAGTGCTGTTAGAAGAGCCAAGAGCTAACTGATACCTTGCTTTGTAACACCCAGGTAGAATCAGATTTTTGGCCTTGCACGTTCCTGAAGCAAAGGACACAAGAAAATTATACGCTTTGTCTCTACAGAGCGTTGGAGGGAAGGCTCAACACATCTTGTCATGCTCAGAGGCCAGCGAGGGAAGTCAGGTTGGACGGGGCTTTGAGCAACCTGATCTAGTGAAAGATGTCCCAGCCCGTGGCAGGGGCGTTGCACTAGGCTATCTTTAAAGGTCCTTCCCGACTCAAACCATCCTATGAGTCTATGATTTTTTCAGTCACTGAGCAAGCCATGGGCATCCAGTGAGGCACACCATAAAACTTTGTCTCAGTAGGGGACAGAGACGCTTTTTCCATGTTCCCAAGCAGAAGCAAAAGTTCCCACAGGGCAGAGGCTTCCCACCTCCCCCATTTTTTGTCTGACCCCTCCTTACCTTCATAGCAGTCCCGCACCGTGCCAAAGTAAACATAGTACTGGTCATTGGTGAAGAACAGGAGACTGAGCCAGGAGTCAAAGGCGTAAATGGGCACAATGAAGAGGATCCGAACAATGTAGCGCTGTTCATTTGGGCAGCTATAGCAGCGAAGATGCATGTAGATCTGAGAGGACAGAGAAGGGAGACCAGGATCAGCGGTAAACAGAGTAGACAGGAGAAAGTAGAACTGGAGAGTCAATTGGGCCAGGAAAAACAAACTCAGTAAATCACCTCTTGATTGCCTCCAGCAGCCTCAAGGTGATGAGTATAACAACAACAAAATCACTATTATCACATGGCATTGATAAGCATCCCTTAGTCTGCAGAGAGGGGGAAGGAGGAGGGAAAGGAAGCAGAGGCATTTCTAATCTAGTTTCTTACAGTGAATTAATGTACTGTTATTATCACCACCTTGACCATATCCTTTTGTTCACACCTTTTTTTCCAATTATCATTCCTATATTCCTGCTATCCTGTTTTAAGTACCTACGATTCACAACACTGCAGGCTGCTTTTCTCTGAAGAGCGAAGGAGCATGCACTTAAGCGCATGCTCATTGTAAACACTCTCACTCTCTTGGCAGTTTTGGATGCTTTAAAGACTTTCACCAGAAACAACCTAATAGAGCCCTTCACAGCACTGCCAAGAGCTGATAAGCCACAGCCTGCCTGCTCAAAAAGTGACATTCGACACATCGGTGACAGCACAGCCACAAAGCGTCAGCCATCAAGTGAGCACCAAGCTCATGCACTGTGCTCAAAAGAACCACGCAGCCACACCGCATGTTTTGCCTGACTACTTGCACACATGCCGATCCCCCTAAGTCACTGGCTGAGGGGACTGTAACGTCCCCACCCTGCCCACTCCCACCGCTCACAGTTTGTTAGCCATCATTAAATCCCACACCTAAAATGCTTTTTCACAGAATACCCACCTCCTGGGAAAGGTATTGACCACAAGCATACCCTAAAGATGAGCACCACTCCTGCAACGGCCTAATAACACAGCCAGAGCTTCGGCATGAGTTGCGGGTACGCTCTGTCGGCCACGGAGTCAGCAGACGGCACATTCTCCAGAGGCAAGGCCTCCATACGACAACCCTCATCAAGCTGCTGACCCAACTGCTGGGATTAATAACAGCTAGTTTATTACATATGTGCCTCGTGACTGACTGATTTTGCTACCTGAAAAGGCACAAGTATTTGTCTGAAGCTTCACCCTGCATTTGGGGGTGCTGCAAGGATTCTCCAAGGTCTAACGAAGCACACACTGATGCTCTCATTTTTCCCTCGTAAGGGAGAGGGGCTTGTCTCTCCCCAGCTGTCTGTTGCTCATGTCTCCCTTCCTCTTGGCCAGATCTGGTCAAAATAGCCTGAAGGGCTTGCTCAAAGTACTTCTGTTTCCTCTCCCTATCCCAGGAGGAGCTCACAAAAGCCTCATTTCCCGAGGAGAACAGGTTGAAAATAAACTAACAAACCTTAGGGATATTTTTTCCTTGTGACAATCCCAGTGACACGCCTCACCCAGCACAGGGACAGCTGACACTGGAGTTCAGATGACTCTAAGCTTTGCCCTTGGGATGTCACAAGAGCCCTGCGATCCGTGCGCCTATGAGAGCACAGGAACTGCTGCCTTGTAACAGGACAACAGCGCGTTTCAATCATCAGTGTCTCTCTGGCGCTGACCTCCATTGGTTTCTTCAGAGAAGGGCATTAATGCCTAACTGTGCAATGCTATACTGCAGAGGAAAGATTTCTTCCTACCCTCAGTAGGCAATCAATTTGTGCTCTGAAACAGGAAGATCCATGGCACTTGTAATCATTACCCAAGCTGGTGAAACTGCAGGTGTTACTCTTATTCATCAGTGACTAACCCATTTTTACACTTCACTAGCCCCTGTACTCCATCAATAGGCTGTAGTTTTCTAGATCCTAGTCATCACTCTGGAATCTACAGACCAACAGGTACAAAACACAGGTTGATAAATAACAGGGCTTACATTTCCCCACTGTGTTTTTCAGTTCACATGGCAACCGCATGAAAGAGAGGTACAGAACAGGATGCAGGGCTTGACTTGTTCTGGCTCCCAGGACTTCTGCCCCAGAAAGAGGGGAAGGGAGAAAAACTGAAATAAAACATTTCCTGCTACTCCTTTCCGCAGCGGAGTTCAGCCTATGGAATCTACTGGCACAGGAGATCAAAGGAGGTTATGTCAAACAGCAGATGACCAGGATCATTTAGCTAACAGCTGAGACAGTAACAAAATGACTAGATTCAGCTACAAGACCTGGGAAAGGATAACTTGAGATAATATGCCTTTCTGCATACACTCAAGAGATGGCCAAATGTTTTACACCTGCTAGTTTTAAAGTCTGCTTCCTCTTCATTCACACTACAGAAACTGTCTGAACCTGGGCAGCAAAAGGCCTTCAAATAAAAGTCGCCACCTTGATCAGCACAGATAACACATTAGACCCCAAAGAAGAGGTCCTGGTACCACTTTGGAGTCTGCAAACCCCCATCACACAGCTGTATCTGGCAGAGATATGCCAGGGCATCATATGTGTTCCTCCGTGTGGGGAAAAAAAAAGGATGAGAAGTACGAGTGACAGGGTTTTACCTGATGGCAGGTGATGAGCAAAGCTGTCCATACAAAGAAACCTGAGATGGCCTGAGCAGCGGTGGTCATGAGGAATATTGGCTGCTCCACAGCTGTGGGGCTGCCATCCTCTGGCATCCAGGAGAAGTTGGGAGCCACAGCTGGAGTGGTGGCAGTTGACCCCAATCTGGGGGCTGCAGTGATGTCAGTCATCACTATCATGGTGCCTTTTGGTGTGAGGTTCCAGTTGCGATTGCTAGAGAGCTGCCCACAAGCCAAGACCTGTCAAGGAAGAGAACCAAAAAGCAATTGAACCCAGCTGAAGGACTCAGAAGCATAACAGTAACAGTACTTAGCATCTCTCACATGCCTTTCACCAGGCTGCTCACATGCTTGACAAACAGGACCTGGGTAAGTCTGCCACTGCCACCCCTCATGATACAACAAATCATGTGGTACTCAGGAATCTCTCTACCACTCACAGCCTCCCCGAGATCACGAAACACTGTCACAGCCATTGTCACCACCCTTCTGCAATAAAAATATTTAAAAACAAGATGAATGCAGCATTCACCTGAGATCAGAAGGAAGTATCTAAATCATTGTCATGGTTTAACCCCAGCCAGCAACTAAGCACCATGCAGCTGCTCGCTCACTCCCCCCCAACCCAGTAGCATGGGGGAGAGAATCGGAAGGACAAAGGTTAAACTCGTGGGTTGAGATAAGAACAGTTTAATAGGACAGAAAGGAAGAAACTAATAATGATAATAATAACAACAACAAAATAACAGTAATAATAACAAAAGGATTGTAATATACAAGTGATGCACAATGCAATTGCTCACCACTCGCTGACCGATGCCCAGTTAGTTCCCAAGCAGCAATTACCCCCAGCCCCACTCCCCCCCAGTTTATATACTGGACATGACATCCCATGGTATGGAATACCCCTTTGGCCACCTTGGGTCAGCTGTCCTGGCTGTGTCCCCTCCCAACTTCTTGTGCCCCTCCAGCCTTCTTGCTGGCTGGGCAGGAGAAGCTGAAAAATCCTTTACTTGGTATAAACACTACTTAGCAACAACTGAAAACATCAGTGTGTTATCAACATTCTTCTCACACTGAATCCAAAACACAACACTATACCAGCTACCAGGAAGAAAATTAGCTCTATCCCAGCCAAAACCAGGACAACCATCCATACTGGAAGATGAGGGGCACACTTAAGTTAACAGCTCTACTTTCCACAAAAGCACTGGCTATTCTGCCGTGTCCTGAAAAGCCAGAGTCTTAGCCTTACGGTTTCATCTGGAAGGCGGCAGAGTAAGAAGCAGCAGGAAACAGAATATGCACCACAAAGTGTCACCGCGCAGCAAGGGGGAAAGAAGAGCATCATTATTCCTCCAGCAAGCAATCCCCACCTCTCCTACTGCCATTTTGAAAACCACACTCACCCCAAATCACCTTCACTGGAAGGATATGTGCTGAAAGCTCTCCTTGCTAGAAAGAAGAGCATGAAAGTGATGCTTTTATCAAACATCATATGGCATGCACACTTAGCCAGCCTGTCATTAACTCTACTAACTTTGCATTGTTTTCTACATGACATGAATTTAACCTGATTGGCTTTTAAAAGCCAATTGACCCAGGAAAACACACCCAGAACACAAGGATATGCAAGATTTCAAAGCAGCACGACCCATGGTCATTTCCCAGATGAAACGCTATTTTCTTTCAATGGAACAAATTCTTGAAGGTCTAAGATCTAAAACAGCTATTACTTTCAATTTGGTTGTAAGCAGGCTCTAACGTGACCTCTGGATTGGAGGAAGATAATCCACTTAAACCAAGATCACAAGCAGGCAGCCATTAGTTTTATCCACTAGAAGAGCTGCTTCTGATGTGGTTGTAGTAAAGACATGGTTGTCAAGGGGAACAGCATAATATTGCCTCCTTCTGATAACCTAATAGTTTTTGGGATACCCTTTCTGTAAAAGCACAAGACGTAGCTCTTACACAGGCCGTTAAGATCAGCAGATGGAAAGGGCTTTAGAAAGACCAGCTATCCATCACCACAGTTTTCAGCTGCAGCAGGGAAGGACACGTGTCATTTACTGACAGGTCACACAAAAGAGAACATTCATCCGCAGATGAACTACCCCAGCCTTGCTTCACCTGAAGCCACAGCACAAATCAGGGAACAGACACCCAGTAAAAGCAGAGGGCCAGAAGCAAATAAATTCCATGTGCACACTAAGGTGTGCAAATGGCCCCTCCAGCACATGCTTTTCCAAACCGCACACTTGCACCAGCGGTATGCAGCACTCTGATGTTATTTATGCCACATTCCCCCTCATTTCTGCTTTCTTCCACAGGGGGAAGAGAACAAATACAAATGCTGGGAAACATCCAGATTTTTTTAAGCAGATATTATCTTGCTATAGAGGAAGCTGCAAAACTGTTATGGTTTAATTTACAAAATAATCATCAAACCTGGCTTTTCTTCATTCTTTCCAGTCATTCTTTTTCTAAAATACCCCTGCTCTGAGTTACAGCTTTCCATAACTGCACGTACTGAGGGGTAATTCCCTTCCAGTCCTGATCAGTACAGGAAATATAACTGTTAAGTTTTGAGTTTCAAAGCATACACACACACACTACCTATACTCTACCTAAAAATTTGGAGAGATGAAGGCTGGATGGAGATGTCACAAGGTGGCAAGGTTTTTATTGCTTTGAGAAGAACGGGATTTCTACCCAAGTGACTTCTGAAGTCACTGAACGTTCATAGTGCTGACAGTGCTTCCACTAAGCTCACAAAGGGCACATCCAGAATGAAACCAGAGCAGATGCACCTGTGGTTAACTTAGCTCTAAATAAAGTCCAGCCAGCTGCAATCCTGCACTTCCCAGTGCACTTTGGGAGCTATGCAAGAGAGGAAGCTGCTAAGCCCTTCCTAAACTTCATGGTGGAGAGGATCTCTACTGCAGACCACCAGTGGCAGGAGGGACAGGACCTGGAGCTCCACACTCCAGCTAATCAAACCACACCAACAGCACAGACCCAAATGCAGCGCTGGTAACGTCAGCAGAACTGAAGATCTGAAAGGGAATTCCTCTGCTTCCCTGCACTCATTTTAAAAGAAGCTGAAACAGCAAAAAGTGATCAACAAGCATTTTGACATGACAAGGGTTATGTATTCAGAAACAAGGACACTTAGAAGTTCAAGTTGTATATGCAACCTTAACACTGCCCCCTTGTGATTATACATTAACTGTCATTAATTACATGATTATGCATCATTCTTCACCTAATCCCCTTTAATTCACACAGTCATTGAAACTAGTAACTCTTTCCAGCACTGTGTTCTGAAAGAAAATATACAAACTTTCTTAACCAGGGCTCCACTTCTCCTACCCCAAACCCCAACCCACCTCACCCATGAGCACCACCCTCTTCCTCAGGGTTGCCCCTAAGGACAACTTTTTAATCAGTTGATACTTTTTATTGGTTGTAAGCATCAGCTTGCAGTTCATTCTCCTTGCTAGTGAAACACGAAGGAACACTGTACTCCCAAATCTGC
This sequence comes from Pandion haliaetus, assembly GCA_013401275.1. Taxonomy (NCBI): domain Eukaryota; kingdom Metazoa; phylum Chordata; class Aves; order Accipitriformes; family Pandionidae; genus Pandion; species Pandion haliaetus. The sequence goes on along the minus strand of VYZV01006443.1, from coordinate 9,783 downwards.
AAAATTAACATATGTCTTCCAAATTATCCTTTCTAATCTCCTAAGCTCCCATACACCATTGCTACAGTGGCAGGCATAAGCAGTGCACAAAGCTATGATGAAAGACTACTGTATGCAAGAAGCTGAAACTGTAAGAGCAATTCTGTAAAATATTGAAGAACTAGATAATAGTACAGATGATTAGAGCCTTAACGAGGTGAGTGGATTTCAACTCATTCACTACCACCAGCTCAGAGACTGCTAGCTCCTCTTTTGCCTTGTTAAAAAGAACACCATGAGGGTGGGCTCATGATGGCAACTCTCTTAATAGGCCTTGTTTCTGAGATGCCTCTTCCCCACCATGCAGCAGGACACAAGCCCGGCGCATCATTAGAACAGGCTTCCAGCAAAGACGGTGCCTGGAGGCACGTCACAGCAAACACGCTGCCTTGACAAGCTACGGATGGAGCGCCCGGGTGTAAGCAGCTTCCCTCTTACCTGAGTCAGCGAACGTGTTTTGATACTTGTTTCTTGGACACCAACCTCCACCACAGCCCGTGTCAGTGCCACAACGCTTACCTTCCTGCTTCCTCTCACACCCAGGGAAAAAGGTCCCTTCCGACAGCCACAAAGCCATTTCATATTCACCTCCATTTTCTCCATTCTCCCACTTTGCTACTCCAGCTGTGCAATAATCTGACAACGGTTAGGCTACTCGCTGTGGTCTCTTTTCTGTGTACTCCTCCCAGCTGGCTATATTTCTCTGTTGTTTCTTGCTCATTTTAAGCTCCTTGGGACAACCATCTTTTTGTTCTCTGCCCGTACAGTTCCCAGCACTGCGAGGTACCAAACCATGGGGAAGGCACTTGACATTACCATATGGCAAATTAGGGGCATTTAGAAACCTGAATTACCAATGCAATACAAACCAAACCAATCTAATGCATAATAAATTTTGAAGAGTTCCTTACTCTTCCGCCATATCCTGTTTTCTCTGCCCATCCCTTTCACCTCCACCTCATTGCTTCCATTTCAAGGGAGAGTAAAGTTACTTGCACACTTAATTCTCCCTCTCCGGAGGGCTCTCCTAAATATATCAAAGGAAAACATTTCAACACTTATAAATTGCAATCTTGAAGCTTTTCCCCATCTCCAGCTGACTACCTTGCTCCCCCCGGAGGTAACCTGCAATATAGCACATCCCAAACAGGACCAGGAGAACAGATAGCCAGGAAAAGCACCAAACTTTGGAAAACGGAAACACGCACGCAGATAAGTACAATTGGGTAAACACACAGGGCTTTTGGACGCAGACTTAGGTGTAGTTCAGGATGGCTGCAGGAAACTTGGATCAGCTGGTGCGACTCCTGTATGCGGGCTGCACGAGCTTTGGGCAGTGCTTAGGTCTGCATGAAGTCTACACCCAACAACCCCAAACGTGGAAGGCAGAGATGACACCCCCGTCCCCAATGAGCTGTTACATGTTCCTGCCCAGATGCCATTACAAGTTATGCACATTGGAGCAAGACAGGATCCTGTACTGCTAGGGCATTAGCTTAAACACCAACCTAGTACCAGCTAAACCTTATCTAACAGATCTTCTGAAAGTACTTCAGGAGTCTTAGGGTCTGCCCTCAATGCAAGGAGGAGAAAAGAAAATAAGGCAAAGCATGTGCTCGTTATATCAAGATAACTATCCTGAAAAAACCTAGAGACGCAAAACACCGTTACTGAGATTCTTGATAGGGAAGGGGCTCCAACCTACATGGGGACCAGTTCTGTTAGAGACGCCACACCGATGCAAAGCTAGTGCGGATCTATCCACAGGGCCCGTATCCACAGAAAAACAGCAGCACAGTAATTGTCAGTCAGGAGCAGATTGCCATTCCTCTATCTTTTGGAAACAGAGGCCTTCTGTCTCTAACATTAACACAGCAGCTTCTTCCACCGAAAATAAACTCAGAACAGTAAACAGAAGGGATATGGCACAAGTGACAATAAAAAACTTGATTTTTGGCTTGCGTAAAGGCATGGAAAATTTCACCACTGAGGAGGAGCTACAAACATAAATACGTAAACCCCATTTCTGATGCAACAAAAGCAGTGTAAGAGGAGGAGAGAACTGTTCAAGCTTGGTTCTTCAGTTCCTAGGGGTACTTCTGAACACATATTCAATCACAGTCTAGTAAAGGAGGAGCGGGCTGCCTGCTCTGAGGAAGACCCGCTCCGTTGCGCTGCTGGCAACAGCACACTCGCTTTGCCCTGGTGTCGGTAGGAAAAGAACCCCAAACAACATGACTCCGAAGCTGTTCTCTGCCATCTGCAAACACAATCTCTGTTTTTAAAATAGATCATCTCCTCCGAGGCTAAAAGTATTTCATTTCTAAACTGCTGAGAGAGCAGTGAATGATACACAAAGCTATCCCATGAAAGACTCTTAACAGCTAAGCCTCCTTCTGCTGTACAAGACGTGATCCAAAAAAAACATGCGTGACCTGGCTGCAAGATTCTCCTGGAAAGCTACAAGGCAAGAAATTGTTCCTCCTTAAAACCTATTCCACACCTACCATAGTTTTAAATATCCACCATGCTGAACTTTGTTTCTGTTAAGATACCACAAAACCATTTCCCATGCCCCTCTTAAATTCTTATTCCTCCAGAAGTTTCTCCATTAAATTATCCTTATTCTCGACTAAAAAAGATGCAAAAAGATGACCCAATGCAGAAGTGCCATGTGGTGGATGATTTAAAGTCTGAACTTTCTGCATCTACTAGGACACAAGCAAGAGCTTTACACTAGCAAAAGCAGGAGCTTTATGGTTTTCAGACTGTCCCCTACACTTGCAAGGAGCACAAAAACACAGGAAAAAATGGTTCAAGATTTATTTTATACTATTTTAATTCTAAGAATGCCTAGAATTGCCAGCTGGGATCAGCTCTTTCCATTGTGCTAGGTATATATTGCATATTCATAATTGATTTAAGGTCTTTTCAACCCCCGAAGTTATGGCGTCACCAACTGACCTGGCAAAAGGTAGGAAAAGGAGGAGGTAGAGAGTCAGGACAAAAATAAAGTAACGCTATACAGTAAGACAGTCGCTGGTGCAGCTCAAATCAATGACAGCAATAAAAGAAAAATCAAATGCTTTTAAATGTATTACTTCTTAAATTGCTTTTGCTCTCTGGGGTGGCATCTAGTTTACTTAGCTATGAGACATGACAAGGGCCCAACAGTACATTTTTAAGCTCTCCAGTAGCACTCCCAAAACAACCTATGAGTTAAGGACGTGACCTGGCATGCAATTTTTATTAGTGCAACTCATTTACATGTTACTATTCATGCTGGGCCAAGCTTTCTTAACATCAAGTCAGTGGCAGTCACCCCACAACACGCACTTCATACACAGGCACACATACATGACTCCAAGCACACGTGAGCAATACTGTGCTCAGCTAGAAGACTGGCATTCAACAAGATTTACAAAAACTCGCAGTGATAGAATCTACAGTTAGAGCGCTTCGTATCAGCTTAATGCACTTCTCTCTCTGCACAGCAAATTCAGATCCAAATGTAGTTCTTCACAATGTTATTTCTCCAGAGGGGTAAGCAGTCTGAACGCTGAAGACATTTTGCCCAGTCACAATTTTCAAAACAGCTGTCTACAGTCAGTGAAACAAGAGAAAAGTGTCACTGGGACATAAAACCAGTAGCGTCAGCACGAGCAGAGCAGGAAGACCATTAGCCTCAGAAGCAGAAGGCAGAGGAGTCAGGCACTTAAGAGGACCAAACCGCAGGGCAACATACACACCCACTAAGCCGTATTCAAGAGATGATCCCATGCCTACGTACACATAAGAGCATACCATACACACAATTTAACCTTCAACAAGGCCATGCAACTTCTTTTCTCGTTTTAAGGAAATTAAACCCTGAGAATACCACAAAAGTCTTCTCTGCTTCCAGCTCACACAGCCCCCACCTATTTTGCTAATCCACACAGTCATCTGAAGAGCGAGCAGCTTCCCCTGCCCATGCACCCATTTAAAAACTCAGAATCAACAATAAAACCCTTTTACCCTGAGCCATGCACTCTTCTTTCCAGACTTTTTTTCTGCTCTATTAATTTCTGTTGTCTCTCTGTACTCACACAGCCCTCCTCCTCC
>VYZV01006376.1:0-19883 GCA_013401275.1 Pandion haliaetus | reverse complement strand
TTTCAAATTCTTAAGTAACTACCACCAAAAGGAAATAGTCCTACATGCATGAGGCCAACAGACAGTGTAAATTTTAACACTGCAGAATGTATCAGTACTTCTTCCATTAAGTTCTTGCTATCCTATTTGTTTTGACAGGGAATAATCAACAAATTACATTTTCCAAAATAGCTGCAATGTTTCCCTGCACTCAGTAAGAGCTACTAAACACTCAGTATTTATTTAAAGTTCTGGACCTTAAATAAAAGCATTTTTTAATTTTGGTTTTCCACACATTTTTCAAATTGTTATTCAACTACAAAGCGAGTTTAAAACTTAAATCGTATATTGTATGCAAACAGAATAAAGTAAGCAACACTGATACCATACATGTTTACCATCCGTTTGCACTGATGAATCCTCTAAGTTGACAACAGCATCCTGACTGTCTCCCTTTTTGTCTGGCTCCTCCATGAACACAGGTTTCTCTTGCAATATCCACTTTCGATATACCTTAACCACTTTTCGTGTTGCAGATATATCAGAAGGGGGCAATAAAAAAGCCTGAATTGAAAAGTTAACTAATTTTACTATATATAGGACATAGATGTGCATGCATATATAACACACTCACACACCACCACCCATAAATAATACAGCTCAGAAAAAGGATACATAATTTTTACTTTTACGTCTGTACTAGAAGGAGTTATGATTAATGAACAACCTATGCATATTATCTACATCATTCACAATTCCATAACTATTAATTCCAAATGACTCCCATGTTGTATTTGTTTGGACAAAAACTGAGGTGGTTTTTGCTCCTTGCAAGCTCTTTAACTTAACATGGATTCAGCTCACAAGCCATTACTAGCCATAGAGGTCTGGCCGCCTAAACGTAGGTACTATGCTACACTTTCTGGAGAAGATGACTTCAAATTACATCAGCAGTATACAAAGTGAAATGCCATTTCAGCAAGTGTAGGTAGGGACAAGACAGTAAGTTGCAATGAGGGTAACAGTAGCTGGCATTCGATCCTTTCTCACTACAGTTTTGGAAATCAACACAATGAATTTATTTTCAACATGCTACTCAGTGTCTCTATTTGGGAATCATTCTGTGAAGATGTCCCCTCTGAAAGCTTACAAAGGCTACGCTGGCTGCTTCCCCACATTTCTGGAGGCCTGAGGAGACTGAAAAAAACACAGTGACAGAAGACCTTTGCACTGCAGTGAACAAGAACAGAAATCAATGTCTGAAAATGTCATCTAGTACAAAAAAGCCTATTTTGCCAACAAAAAAAAATGTTGATATCAATATGTGTTATATTACAAAACCACCAAAGGAGATGAAAACACATTTTTAATACTAAAAAATAGGTCCTTCCAACTAGGAAGGGATTACCCACTCTCCATGATAAACAGGGCCAAAAACTATAGCACTGCATTTCAGAGTACTCACTTGCTCATGGTATATTTTCCCACACCCAGTGTAGCTGCAAAACTGTTACAAAAATATCTTGCTCATTTTGGGGAAAATCTTTGCATTATATAATACATTTCCTTGTCTCTAGTCAGCACAAAGTGCATCATCCAACAGCTGATTCCAACAGAAATTGAAGGGTTAACAAAAGCAAGTTTAAATATGCCATATAGCAAGTGTATGTGGAATTTCTGAAAATGTCTTCACAGGCACTGTCAAGTTATTAAGGATGCAGAAACTGAAGAAGCCAGAAGCCAACTGCTAGAATATTAGAGAAACAGCANAGAAACCCGTAAGACATAAGCGAAAGCTAATGCTGGGTTAACCCGTAAGACATCAGCGAAAGCTAATGCTGGGTCAACCCGTAAGACATCAGCGAAAGCTAATGCTGGGTTGAGAAAAAAAAAAAAAAAAAAAAAAAAAGAGATTCACAGTGACTAGTGAGATTCCTGTAAGGGAGAGATAAACACAAAAAGGATCCAAATACCATTATCTGTTTCAATTGCTAAACACTGATCATATTTAATAAAGATAAAAGTACTGCATCACGCTAGCCTTTGTTCCCCGGAAGCTGGTCTAACCTTTCATACTCTGAACACACACCAGGAGAGGGCAGCATGCCACAGCAGTTCTTAACATACACAGAAGTCCTCCTTCCTGTCAAAATGCCACCCATCCCGCTGAAAAGTGCTGGTACAAGGAGTTCCTAAACCATACCACACAAGATACTTCATAATAAAGCATGTGTGCCCACTCAGCTGCTGGAGACTACCTTCTGCACATCTATGTGACCTGGAATGGCTGCTTCAACCAATTGCTACCTTGGTACCAGACCAAAAAAGTTTGGGACTCTCCAGTAGATCCACATGTATTTTTATCTCAAACAATTGAAAAGATGTCAAATTAATAAAAAATACTAGTAGAAGCAATCTATGTTCAAACAGACATTAAATACTGACATTGATCACAGGAACAAGAATCTTACTAATTCAAATAATAAATCTGCAAGCCAATAACCCTTTACACACCTTTAAATTACATGACAATACCAAGAACAAATAAAGTGGCCCATTCAAATGAGATACGTTGCCGTCTGGCATCAGCAACAAGCTTCACTTCTTATAAAAATTTCATAATTTTATCATTAAAACTAGACCTAGGAAGGACTCCAAACTAAAAGAGTGCTGGTGTGATTAGCATCAAGTTTGACCAGTTATCTGACCAACAGCCTTCACAGTGTTCTTTCTCATAACCATGACATTTCCTTTAAAAAATATATATATACACAATAGCAACTAAACATAAACACTTACTTGTCGAAACACCTCATTAACAAAGTTAACATATCCTCGAGTGGATAAGAGGATTCTCTGCACCATCTCATAGACGGTCCGGTGCTGCTCTTCGATGCTGCAGAGGCTGGAATTGCTGAGCCTTCTGTCGGACAAGGTGCTGCTGTTAGAATGGCTTCTCTCCTGCTCACTTGCATAAGACATACTGGTTTCCAGCTCTGCATTTTTATCTTGGTTTACACCACCAACAGTCTACACAGAAGAAAATGCATGCCTAATTAAATAACTGAAAGAGTGTACAAGAAAAACCTGGAGTACTTATGCAGAACTCAAGATACTAGTGCTCTTTTTGACACGACACACCGGAATCCCAGCAGTCAGGAAGTGTAATTTTCAGTCTACTACTTGATCCAAGAAGGAATTTGGTCTTATACTCTGCATGATGTACACTTCATATGGGTCCCCCCAGCCCAGAACAGCTGACTTGTCCACTCCATAAAACAAAAAAAGAAAGAGGGGTGCAGTGGCAGGAGTAGAAAAAGGCAATGACACAGTGGAGAGGAATCCCCAAGTCCCTTTGTTTTTGGGAAAAGATGGATCATACCACTATACATGGCTCATACTCTTGCACATTATTATTCCTGACAACTCTTTGTCAGGTTTTGTTCTGGCTTTGCATGTATTTTGCAACATCTTGAACCATGACTGGCTAAAATGATCCAGTCAGGAGAAGACAGAGGACTACAAAACTGCTTTTGAGTTACCATAAAAAGAACTCCAACTTACACTAACTCAAAGCATCGCCAAAATGCAGTTTACATTAATAAGGCTGCCCCTGTTTGACCAAGTGAGTAGTAACTGAGCAGCAATAACATCTCGGCTGCTTTTCACAATGAACTTTTTTGGTAAGACTCAGCCACACTAACGAGGTACTGGCTACAGTCAGTGAACTTCACTAAGAAGTCAGCCTGTGCCAAAAGCTGGCACACAGCTTCAGCTAAGTGGTAAGTTGACCAGTTTCCATTTTGAGGGCAGCAATACCTTTATGCAACCTGAATATTTATTTGGTGTCAGCTGTCTATAGAATTTTTTTTCTTTTCACTGAATTTTTTTTCCAGGTTATGTCTGTTGGAATGGCACAGCAGTTTATATACAAGGTGGAATTTCCAATGAGAAGGAAAAGATCAGGCACTTTCAGTAAGTAAGCCCCACTTAGCTGGCTGAGGGCTTCCCAAACTTCTGCAATGAAGAACTCCAAAAACAACTGACGTGAAAATATACAGTTCTACCATAATAGTTAGTGTATGCTTTTCCACTGAATACAGATTTGACACTGACCTACTATTCAAGAGAAGAATGTAAGTTGACATTGATCCTAAATTGTTAACAGGAAGCTGGAGACTATCTTAAAAGAAAAAGCATCTATTTCTGTAGAATTCATTGTGAAGTCCCTAATCCTAAAGAAGTCTCAACCAGCAATTTGAAAGTGAAATATGTTTTTAATATCTCATTGGAAACAGCTGCTGTAATCAAGAGGAAAACAAAGCAGCCTTTGATGTCGCCGGGAAACGGTCCATGGCACAAATAAGTTTGACAGTTTACAGATTAAATTCCAAAAGCTTAAACATAATACTGATGAAGCCAGTAAGGCATACAGCTATGAGAAAAAAATTTTCTAGTAAATTACTAAAGGGTTTCCCTCAGAGACTCCCTCCAGCACAGAAAAAAAAAATAAAAATCAAATAATCAAATACATAATTTATTCACTTAGAGGTAGCATTTCTTTCTTGCATTGCGATCATTTGCAAGGTTAGCATATACCTAAGAAAAAAGAGGTAAACTTTAAAGCACACCTGAATAATTTTAGGGAGCATTTCTCCTCCATTTTTTGTATTCTGAACAGCAGTTAAGTATTTCTTTTCAAGAAAGAAGGTAACAAGCCACTTAATAAAAACAACTCGAGCTGCCATATATGGGATTTTTGTGCTATAGACATTTTCATTGTTTCGTGTTGCAGTAATGTATACTGGTCTTGGTCTTATATCAGGAATATCTGGTGAGATAAAAAGAGAAGATATAAAGAAAATCTAATCTTAAAAAACTGTAACTGCTTCCAGACTCTGGTTAAATGTATTGAACATGTCACCAACAATACTTTCTCCACACAAAGTAATAGATGCAATGACTGACTGCTTTTATTATATTAATGCTTATATTCTATCATAATTTTATTACTCTTAAAGAAAAGCAAGAACATAAAAGCACAGACCTTTCCTGAAGGTTACAATTGGTATCATGCAAAACAAAGGAAAGCAAAAGAGAAGGGCTGCAAAAAGAAGGGCAAAATCTGAAACAAAGAACTACTCCTACTACAATGTAAGTTAATTTATTAATAAAACTCTATGAAGCTTATAAAAAGTACAGTGACAAAGAGAAGATAGCTCTGGAACACTCAATAGTGCAAAGATGAAGAAGACAAAGGATACTTAGTGCATTGGAAAGAGAAGTTGACTTGGGTGCAAAGAGCACTGCACAAGCTGAAATACAAGAAAGAAAACACATGGGAAGAAGTGGAAGATTGCCAAGGGAGATCATAATTCAATCAGATGCTTAGATTTGGGGAAAAATCACTTGTACACAGCTGAAAAACATGGAAGGGAGGAAAAATCCTCATTCAACAGAAGCGTAGCGATACGCCAGCAGGTAACAGAGATGCTACTGAGAACAGTCACCATTATTTCCTTTTCTACTTAAAAAGACAAAATTCACTACTTACCAAGAACAGGTTTGTAGAGGTTGGTTAGCTTTGTAAAAGATGGAAACAAGTGAGGAAGATAGTATTTTCTAAACAAGGCAAAGAGAAACTTAAAACCAGTGTCTTGGTTCGCCTTATTCTTCCACTCTAAGCTTGCAGCCTTTGTCATGGAGTTAGAAAAACAAAGAAAAAGCTTTAACTTAACATGTTACAGTGACAATGATTCCACATTGAATACAAAAGATAAAGAATTACACTTTAACAAGAGATATAAAAAATTAACACTGTCCCAAAAAACTTTACAAACTGCAGTAAGAATATAAGATATCATGTGGGCTTTAGCATATCGAAGAAAGCAAGCTCATTAGAAGTCAGCGTATTTGTGCTGTTCTAACGCAGTGAAGCACAGAAAATGTCCTATTAATGTTTTTAACAGATTTGCTTCTTACCTGTAAGTTTAGACAAAGTTACTTTGGGCTACACTTTTATCACAACTATATTTTTGATCAGAAACATACTCAATGCCCATTTTAATATGGTTGCACACACATATGCCATGCTCCTCTGCAAAATTTGACTCAAGGCACAAGTAATTTCCACTGACAAGGAAGAGGCTGACATCTAAGTTTATTTTTAAAGGTACTCTTCCGTCCTTGCATAGATCAACAATGAAGTCATACACATACTTTCAAGTTGCTCTTCACCAACAGTTTTGAACTATAATTCCTTGGAATACTGTGCCAAATTTTGACAAATAGTTCCTCTTTTCATATTAAACCACCTTCAATTTGGAATAAGTTGCATGTCATCAATATGGGTGTCTTGTCTTTATTTGTATAAGAAAATCCAGTGCAATTTCAAAGAAAGGTAAAAGTAGACATCTCTACAATGAAGCACATTTCTCACTGATGACTTAAACCTACTTGGGTTTTAGTCTCTTACATCACTTCTCTTTTTGTGAAATGCAAATGAGCACTAAAAGTGTTTATCTTTCGACATATACTTTAAATGCAGGCCCACCTCTTTTTTTTTTTTTAAGCAACATCAAAAGACTACAGGATTCTTCAAATTTTTTTTTTTCAGTAAAAGCTCTTAGAAAAGCTTGTCCAACTGCATATAGCAGATAACAAGTTCACTGAATCTACATCCAAGATGATAATTTATTAAGTTAAAGAAAAACTGACTTGTTTACATCAGTCATGCGAGATTTATTTAAACATTTTCTTACTGTAATCTGTACTAGATCTCTTTCCAATCTCTAAAAGTTATGGAATTTGCGATATCCTACTTTTGCAAAATAAACATGTAGAGCTTGGAAACAAGACTACGGAGTCTTTGCATCATTTTATCTGTTATGTAAATAAACTGACTCATACTAAATTCTACCCAGTCGCAGACATAAATTTTCTTGAAGATGTAGATTTTCTCTGCGTTCTGGCTCTGAGCGATCATTCTGCACTTGCATCAGATTATTTTAATCCTATCTCTTTTCTGTAGCAAGGCTACTGCCCGACTGCGCTTCCCTCTAACGAGCAACACAAATAAATGAATGTTGATGAACCACAATGCAACTGGATTTATAGCGTAGTCAAGTTTTTTCAGATCCCAAACATGTAATAAGCATATAAAAAGAACAGTGAAAATATTTTTACTGAAGTGTTGTCAGACTCTGATATGTAAGACAGAGTGCCGTGTAGGAAGTTGATCATTTCATGCAGCCACTTTCCAAAATAAAACATTTATTCAAGATGACAAAACCCCTTCCAAATTATCATTTTGGTTTTGCCTTTTGATTTTAAAAAAAAAAAAAAAAAGTATCTCAAAGTATTTCATTATCTTTCATCTTTTTTTTAATACTGAGTTCTTTAATGTTCATTGTCTATACATTTTCCACTTTATTTAAAATGTTGCTTAATTTGTACTTTTTAAATACATACATTATCTTCTTTCCTGTACATATTAATCTGATCTATTTCTAATTAAAATTTTTGATGTGCATGTTACTTGCATCCTTTTAAAAAAAAAAAATCTCAGAAGCCATCTCTTCTTTTTTTATCTTTCTCCAGTGGTCTTTCACATGTCTTCTCAGCTATGTATGTGTCCAAAGAGAACAAATTGCATCTTTACCCCATATCAATTTTCTAAATGCGATCACAAGCACATAAAATAGTTAGTTATCTTGCAACTTTGGATAACATTCATTAATTCTTACCACAAGTGTGAAAAGCTTCTTATTTTCACCAAAAATGGCACAAGAAAATACCTTTGGGATGATTTTCCTTTTAAAAAAAAAATAAGAAAGTGCAGAAGACAGCTTCTTCCTGGGGAGGAGCAAAACCAGCTCCGTATAGATATGGTGTAGACTTAATATTCTACCACAAGTACATTCCTCGAAATATGAATAGTTAAAAACCTATCCTCCGCACCTGAATTACCATGTATTTTAACAGTAGCTGAAGAAAATAGCAGGTTTGGTCTTCAGCGATTTTCTCTCCAGAGACAGCTGGCAAAAGTGGGGTTATTTCTTCTGGAAAAATCTTAGCTAAAATAAAAAGAAGATGTTTTCACCATAGAAAAACTGAAAATAGTTAAAAGAAAGATATTTTCTCTAAAAAGATTAATTTGAAAATAATCATTAATGCGCTACCAAATTGTACAAAGTTGAAGCCCAGTAACTGCTTGGGCTTCCTGTTATTTCCCCAAGTCCTACCGCAAACAGTCAAGGATGGCACCAACCTCCGATTTACTGCAGTTTGGAAGGGTTAACACAAGCAATCACTGCAGATTAACCAATAAACTGTAAATCTATACAACTACTTATTTTGCAGTAACACGTTCATTTAGCTGCATCTCAAAAAAACAAAACAAAAACCAGCAAAACCCAACTGTTGTGAACTCGGAATGACAAGATCAGAAGGCTATACAGCTGCAGCAAATACAATAGCTCGACAAATTCAGTACATCTCTGAATTATAAAGACAAATAGTAACATCCATGTGACATCTTCCTCACAAGAAACTCTATAGCTCCACGAAGACCTCAGTGAAACAGGGAGGCAATACGCTCATCAAATATGCTCATCATGGAAATTGTGTTCATTTACTCACCGTCTGGCAAATTAGGAGGACTAATGAGGTTATCTAGTGTACAGGGACCTCGTGAGGACATAATGGGTGGAAAGCCAGGCACAAGGCATGCAAATATTAATATCTGCTCTTCCGTACAATTAGTCTGAAGCGCTTGAAGCCAAAGAAGAAACAGTCGGATTCCTTCACATCTTATCTACAAGGGGATCATTTTGTAGAAAAAAGATAATAAAACAGATTTGTAAGTATAGTAACACAATTAAATAGTTAAGAAAATGTAGGACAAGTACTTTCATCCCGGCTACGTGCTAGTGACTCTTTCCACTGTACCAACAGTAATCACATTATTTAAATTAATCATGAGCAGAGAAGGGTGGAAGCAAGCTGTACCCAAGGCAGTGGCACTCCAAGGAGACAGCATTACCACTCCAGCTTCGGAAGCCAGAGAGTTCTAGTTCCTCTCCCCCAGCTCCTGGGGCCAAATGCATCTTGACTACTCTCAAGACTCAATCTTAAAAGGGGCTCTGAAAGTACAACAGCAAGTGTAATGCACAACCAGGGAGCTGCCAATATTTTGTGCCCTATGAAGTCTCAAATCTTTACCCCAGAGAGGTCAAAGCAAGCTATGGTCCTCAACATCACTGGGATCAGAAGATCCTCGTGAAAACTAAGATGCAACAAAACCACCCAAGGTAGGGTATTTAGTAAGTTTACTAAGTTTAATTACTTATTTTTTTATTAACAAGATACAATTTTAATTTTAGCAATATATTTAGAAAAATGGACTTAAAACTCTTTGGCAAACAAGAAACCAACATGCTTAATACAGTACGCTTAGCGCTAAAGAGATCGGAAAAAATAAAGTATTAAGAAAAATATATTGATACCTTCTCCAGGTAACTTTACAAAGGTCATTAGAACAGCAAAATGACTGAAGACAAATATTAACATCATCTAGGATTACAATAACAAAATTTATTATTAAAAGTTGAATAAGTAGAAATACAAAGCCTAACAATCTGAAAAACACTGATATTAGAAAATTATGAAGTAAATATGCTTCACAAGAATTGAAGTGAAAAGAAGTATGAATACACCATCAAAGAGAAATACCTTTAGAGAATTTCCAGTGTGCAAAAGCTTCTTCAGAATCGACCCTGGATTAGAAAAATTAAATAGGCACATATCAGATACTAAGACGGTCATTTTCCACCTAAATGTTTTTTTTAAAATACTACAGAAAAGGCAAGTTTAATGCCATTTACTATGTGGCTACTGTGCTGGTGTTTAAGAAAAAGAAAACTACGGGGTGAGAAAACCCAAATTGAATCTAATTATATTCATCATCATCGACATTAGATTAAATATAATGTAACTTTACAGTGAGGTACTTTGGTTTTAGTCAGATGACAATTTCTCAAATTATTTTCATTAAAAATAAGATAGCTAGGGGAAATTTTTACTTACTCGATTTAGAGAAATCAAGAAGTCCAACTTGTAGGATTAATGCATTCAAATACACTAATACTGACAATAATGATAAGAAAAAGATGCTAGCAATCTATACCACATTCATGTCTACAAAACACAACTATTAAAATTGCAAAATATTTTTATTTTGGTTTTAGAAATATCAGGCTAACTACCTTTAGCTTCAAATTTCTGACCTTAAAATCAGAGAGATTATACACCAAATGCTTCGGGTACAAAATGTTTTTAATCCAATTCTGAGAAAAATAACATGATGTAGTGCTCAGCTGTTTTTTCTCCTAGATTTGTGAATTAGGTACATTCCTTAAATGTGATCCTTCCCTCAAGATCTCACCATTTCACAGTATTAAATGGATGTTATTAACATACATAGCAAATACATATTAATGCATGTGAATGTTAAGCAAAAAGCAAATCACAAAGTACAGCTGTAAATAATTGCACTGCCAAATTTTGTAGGTTATTTATTGGACACAGTTAAAAAATTATCCAAATATGATTATTCAAGAGGAGCATAAATATAAAGAATATATTAGCTATAAAACAAGTGACAAACCAATTTGTTCTGGACTAATTTAGATGAAATGGTAGTAAAGTGGTCAAGCAGATGTCTCCTTCTATTTCTGTCAGTACTAACTGGAAATGTGACAACAGCCCTTTCCTTGACCTTTAACTTCCACTCATTATTTCTTCTGCAACAGCAAATTCATTGTTTTGATGAAAAACATGGCAGCTAATGAAATAGTGCTGGAAACCAAACTAAACAAAAACAAAAAAGTACTACTTAGAAGAAATATAACCCCCCCAAAGCAGCATAAAATTTACTTTAACAAACAGCAAAACAAAATGTTGTGACCACTTTGGTAGCATTCAGAAGCAGAATTGTCAAACTAGCGATGAATCAGAGATATTTAATTTGGAAGAAATTATCAAGTTAAACTACTTCATTGGATTTCAAGGTGCTTTGACTATCAAAATAAATGTATTGCACCCTGCAATATTTCTGTGCTCATTTAACTCCAGCTTTATTCAACCTGGTCAAAAAAGGAGAGGAATAAATTTTGCTTTCAGGCTCCTCTACATAATCACAAGATCAAAACATTCACTATATACGCACTGTAGGCCACAGGGAATATTTAAATCATTAAGAAGTTAACTGTCTTCAAACTAAAGACAATACAACTTTTTTTTCCCCATAGCATTAACATTCAAATCTAATTTTAAAATCTAGTTGAAAATCCTATATGAACACTTCTAAAGAACATGATAGTTGTTCAAAAAAATTAATCCTGCCTTTCTTATTTAGATTTCCAAAGTTCATGAGTGACTAAACCAAACCTGTTAGATATCTATTATCTTTATGCTTGAGAGAAAAAACTATAGCAGAAGACTGTGAAGTGCTTGAAGCCAAGTACTGCAAGTGTGTGCCTTAACTCAATTGGCAACTTTATTTTGCTCTTTTTTATGCATGTGTTGCAATACAGTCTTCAGTTCCGTACTTATGAAGCCTTTTTCTGCAGAACACGGGCCCCACAAAACATGCAGAATGGACAGGAGACTAAGAACAAGAAAAGCAGAGCTTTACTAACTGCAAGACTTCTCTCTGCTGGACTCCTCCTATTCCCCCTCTTGCTCCAGAAGCCAGAATACGTACAGCAAATACCGTAGAAGCATGGGGAAAGAACAGATAGTCTCTCGGTTTGCCCAAGTGAGTGCCATCCATAGGTATCTTGTGTCTGTCATGGCCAATGTCATATTCTAATGTGATGCTTGGCAAATCCTCTATTATATGAGAATCAGTGAAAGAGAGCTGGGGCTAAACTTGCAGAAATACCGTGTATTCATAATTCCACTTATAAAGGCCAGTAAGATTGTGGACCACTCATTAAAAGAAAAATTGATCAAAAAGAGCTACTAAAAAGTTTGTATTTTTGTCCTTAATCTCTTTCCTTCACTATCCCAGCTCTAAATCAGAAATTCCTCATTTAATTTCCACAAACAGTGTGACAACTGAGTATTTCACAAATATTAATGAACTGAACTGCACAGAGAATACAAGAATATCACAGAAGAAATCAAGGTCCTGTTCACTGCAGCAGTCCAATGGTTTGCATTCAGTTTAGCACAGCCTGTGCTCATCTACCAAACGGGCACCTATTCACGCATAAATTTTACAGAATAAATTTCCAGGAGAAGGCAAAGAGCAATATTTAGTACTACAGATTTATATGGGCATCTCGTATATGATCACTTGCAAAAGACTACCATAATGCAAATTTGCAAGAGTCTCACATACAGATTCCACAACCCTCCTCAGTCTTAATTTTTTGTGTTACTCTGTGAATACAAAGGGAGACCTAAGTAGAAAAAGGTGTGTTGGTTTATAACCCACATCATCTTGAGAGCTTCTAGCACATGAAAGAGAAAAAAGGGAAGAGGACCCAGGTAAATCCAAGAACACAAAAATTTAAAGAGCATTCATGGAAAATAAAAATTAAGCAGGCAACCAAAACCACACAAAACAAGGAACACATAAAGCTGTTACAGCAGGTAAAAAGATTTTCCATTTGCTTCAAGAATTTTCAGCTGCAAGTCTCATGTGTAAGTACTATTTCTGTACGGGCAATACTAGGGGATTCTAGCAGGACTTGCAGAACCAGGAAAGTGACTACAGAAAGCATTGATGTTATTTGTACTAGAATGTTTTTAAACCATTCCTTCTTACCTATACTGCGAAAATGCCATCGATAAAAAATCCTCTCCGGTAGTAGCTGCAATACTTTCTGCAGGAAACAAAACTACATAGTCAAATTTTCCGTAATAAACTGGCTCATTCAAAGTATACATAGAAACTAATACACAAGACAGAAATGGAATGGTAATATATACATAGAGAACACAATAGAAAGCAAATACCTATCATAGTAAGGACTCCTGCCCATTACTTTGCTATCTTGTTACAGAGAAAGATACTTGCAATAGTCCTGAATAAATACCACGACACTGTCACGAACCGCCTTCCCTTTCCCACTGCCTTACAAAACCCTAGTATTCCAGAATATAAACTGATTTCTAATGAAGTTACAGATTTCTAAGAAGCTCGCTTTGGGTGACATTTTTCTGAAGTGCCTGATAATGACTACTGCTAGATAGATACAGTCCAGATTTTGAGCTTCTGTGGCTTATGTCTGTCTTTTCACCAGCTAATGGGGTCTGATCTCCCAGCTAAGGCAGAGATGAACAGCAGTGCAGTTATTTTTACTGAGAGATGATTTACCTGTGTTTTCAGCTGGTGAGTGAAACCGAGCCAAATTACACAAAGCTAGACTAATTTAATTCACAGCACATGCAGTTAATAAAGCACTTATGTGGAATAATATGTAGCGGCCTGCCTCTGCAGTTTTGGGCTGATCCTAACAGAGGCAGATCAAACAAAGGAAGAGGTTGTGGTCAAACCCATTCCCCCTTAGTTTTGTTATGCTACAGGGCACCAACAAAGCAAAGCAATTTAAGCATATGCTTAAGTGCTTTCCTGAATGGAGTCTTATAATCTCAGTTGCAAAGAACAGTTGGGGCTACCAAATGTTGTTCTTTGTCAGTTTAGTGGATGGTAATGCTATTAAATAATCTAGATAAATCAAAACTATTTGGGGGTCTTACTTGGCTTTTAAAAGGACTTTAAGTTAACAGGCCAAGACACTTTTTTTTCATCTTTTTGCCCTCCTTTTAAACTACTGGCAGTATAGTCTAGGGCTCGGCAAGTAGGTGTATTAGTAGTACAGGGCAGCTAACTTAATACTGCTCAGCCTCTCAAAAAAAGTGAGAGAACAAACATGGTTTCACATAGATTTCACAGAAAAATGTGTCTGGATCTTACAACTTTTCAGCCATTGAAATATGAAATTAAGAAGATATATTTAAATGGCAAACTAGTTTTCAACATCTACTTTTGGAAATAAAATTAAACAACATTACAAATGACTAACAGTCAGAGTTCCTTGTAATTATCAAACAAAATCACTGGAACAAACTTCTGCACAACAAAGCGCCATTACTTTTTCAAAAATACTACATGCAGGATGCAAAATGAATGACAAGTCATTTAAGCAACGGTGACCCATTTGTTGGTCTTTTGCACATAAAAGCTCACAAGAGGAAATAAAGCGTCACAGCCAAGAAAGCAAGAATTGGCATCGTAGGCAATCCTTCAGAGACGGCCAACACATGAATCATTATTGCTGTTAAAACAGTATGCTTGAGAGATGGAGTAACACAGACTTTTTTTTATTTTTGACAACAAAGTGCTTCAGAAATTATATACAACACTCAAAATAGAGTCTTTTTGAAAATGGAACATTCCTTTCTCCATGGCAGAAGATGGAAGTCATGACAAGTTCATAGACTTAGGGAACTAGACCTCAGGTCACACAGACAGACTGGTCTTCCTTCTCATCTTTACCAGAGCACATGCTCCCCAAATAGTATTTGGCATTTCTAAAAGTTTACCTAGAATGAAAATATGAATCAGGAACATCCCTTCTATGTTCTGGTTGTATTTTGTTTCGGCGTTACCCCCACAGCTCCCTCCCCAGGGCACCGTGGCAGCAGGGACGGAAGGAGCGGGCAGCTGGTAGCCAGAGGTCTAGCTCCCCATCCATGGGCAGGAGGAACACGCTTGGGATGAAGGATCTGACTGGCTAAAAATGAGGCCATGATTCACATTTGGGCTTTACCTGTTAGTTAAGGACCACGTTTCTGCCAAACAGATTGCAGGACCCACAGACAAAGAATTATCATTATCCATCTAAATATTAAAATACTAGCAGCCCACCAGTTCAAGACTATTTCTGACATTAATCTTTACCTAACTTGGCACAGGGCAGAAAGGAGCTTCTAACCTAAACCACGAATAAATACTTCAAGTCACTGCAAGAGTGGTGGCACTCTGCAGGCAGAGCTTGGTCTGTATCCAGGCTCACGTTAGACCGATCACACACTGCATGCCCAGAGTGCACAAGGAAAGGCTCCATTAAACAAAACCCTAAGACAAACTGACAACAAAAAATGGTCTGAATTCAAGTATCAGAATACACTGCAGGGAGGAACCTTCAAACATCTTCACGTTTATCAGGGAAAACCAGACAAAACCGCATATATTTTGTTTCCATTGTTTAAGTCGTTATAACAAGTACAGTAAGTAGGTAGAGCAAAACCAATTTCCTTTTACAGGCTACACTAACAAGATACCTTCAGCTTGGCTTTGGATGTAAAGTCTCTCTCACTTGTTTCAAAACACTAACTTTTGAGAACCAATTGTATTAAACTTCAAAAAACCAAGCACCACTTCTGTACCCGAACGCCGTATTAGAAATTTGTCAAAATCTGGTAAATGCGTATCTTAGTATATTTCAAATTATACAGTAAAATTCTTTACTGCAAAATAAAAATTACATTTAGAAAATACATGTCTATTTCACTAAAAGTCTGATGTATACTTAAACACCAGGCATAGCATACTCGTGTATTATGAATGAAAGTTTGTGAAAGTAGTTGCCAAAAGAAACAATACATATTTCCCAAGAGCTTCAGCAGTGTTCTTAGAGTAATTTTAAAGTTTACACATCCCAATTGATTCAGGATCAAAATAAATAACCACCACTTGTTAGCTGTTTCAAAACACAATAGCGCACTGAAGGAAGCTGGGGCTTACTACGCCCTCTCTGCAAGATGCAAAGCACGTTAACTGTTATTTGGGAAAGGCCAGAGGCATGACAGCACGCAGTAAAGGCAGTATCTTATATGCTACACAGTTTCACCTAAACTTGAATACAAAGTTCACTTCCAAAAAGTGAACTATGATAAGGTGGAAGCTACATAAGCTGATAAGGTGGCAAAGCCGCATAATAAAGACCCATTTTGACAAAGAACTTAATAACAACTCTTGCACCTGAGTGTCAGTGAATTTTAGGTTATGCTCAGAGAAAGCCTTGAAAAGAAATGCTGTTGTAGAGTACAACCACCACGAGGAAAAGCAAGCTTAAACTTTGAATTGCATGAAGCTGGGAGAATTGGGGAAGAAAAGAACACGCTTACAGTTATTTTCTTTAAAAAAACCCACCCATGTCAGGTGACTGAATCAAAACAATTCAAGGGTTGAAATAAATAGTAAACGGAAAGAAGTTCCTATCTGAGGAAATCTTCCATATCCCAAAAGGTTTTCATATAGCAAAAATTGAGACACTTAGGTCATTTCTCATGCCGTTCTCCTTTTCAGCATCTCAAAACCAGGAACAAATTATAATATATGGATGCCCTTTGAAAAAATGCAAAGATGTGATTAATCACCTGCACGGTACTACCAAATAGTAAACAGAAGTCATTTTTTAAAAAGCAAATTATATTGCTAGCATCACAGCTACCTACTGAAGATATGAAAGCTTTGCAGCAGATTAGAACGAATTTGAATAATCTAAATTCAGAGTCCACATTTGCTCCCTCAATGCAAAAATAAGTTATCATGCGTAAGACTCTACACTATTAAATAAAAACTTCCAAATGTTACAAGTTGATTCAAAGTTACAGCTAGAATGCCTTTTAATTAATAATTCTCGCATGTGTGCATTACAGTCCCCAGACTAAGATGGCGTTACAGTGTGACATAAGAATGCGTAAGTCATGAACAAGCTCCAGTTGCTGTCCTTTCAACTTAGCATTTCCAAGAACATTTTCTATACCCCCCCAATCCCTGGTGTTCTAAAAAACACACATTGCTATTCTGATAAAACAAATGATAGTTTCTTCCACTCCAGCCTAGTCTTTTAGCAATACCGCTGTGAATCCAAACTGGCTATTGACATCTTGTTTCTAGTTTCACAGTACACTAATAAGAAATATTTTAAGAAACCCCACAGTGCGAAATAATATTGCTTTTTCAGAAAACACATAGATCTATTTAATGCTTAGTGCTTTGCTGCATCTATATGGTAATCCATTATAGCACACTTGAAATAGAAATTAGGTATTACTACTGATCAACACATCAGGGTATCTGTCAGTTCTTTTAACTGATTATCCATAGTTCTTTTTCTTCTGGACTTCCTGCATGACTAGGAATAATGTTAAGTTTAAATCTTAGTTTACACAGGATGCTGCTTTTTGAAAGATACATCTCTCTCTTAGCAAAGTAAAATAAAAAATACCAAGGTTTGTATTTCAACAGATTCACTCTTACTTAACCAATACTGCAATTTCTTTTAAGAAGTCTTTTATTTTTGCCAAATTTGTTGAATCATATCATGATTGGTAGCTTTGTGCCTATTATTGTGGGCTGCGCTACCCTGCTGTAGAATGTAGAGAAAGCTAAGGCTGTTAGCAAATCTTACACTGAAGATCCCTACAGCCTGAATGTTTGCCAGCTTAACTTACACAAAAGTGAGACAATAAGCATTGTTGTTCTGCCTTCCAGAGCTACAAGAAGCTGTTCTGTAACATGCCATGCAGAGTCTCTATTATTAAACAACAACAAAAACAAATGTGTTCTTGCTGATTGAACATGTTCTCAGAGGCAATGTCAATGACAAGTTCAGAATAATGTTCATTCCAGGAGAATGGATTCTGAGAAAAAATAGCTTTTTTCAGTACAACCTGTACGTGATAAGGAGTTTCTATTAGTCAGTGGCAGGTGGATCTACTTTAAGCCAAGTCAAATGTAGAATAGCTCTCCTGTGCCTCTATGTTCAAGTACTATTCAGTGGTATCTCCACAAGAGTTTGAGTGTTCAACTACTAGAATCTGCAGTAATTTAGAAATTTTCTAGCTACTATTCACCGATTTAGGTGAAGCCAAGAGCCCAATGAAGTCAGTGTGCCTGCAGCAGTTCAATCTAGATAAAGGGATACTCTATTTATTGCATTAATAAATTATTTACAGTTATTCGTTGAGGGAAAATGTCTCCCCAAAGCACACAAGACACTCTTGCCCTAGGCATAACATTAAACAGTAAGATCTCTGAAGTCGAACACGTGAACCAATATAGTTAGAATTTACAATGGCATGCTTTAAGAATAACAACAATGTTACTTTAAGAGCAATAATAGATGAACCAATCAGAATCCTGGCAGAACAAACTGTAAATGGCTCAAAAAGTAATTTTCTATGTGTAGGAAAGAAGGGCTATAAGCAATTTTATTGTTATAAACAAATAAGCCCTTTTTACTCTATTGAGCTTGAAAATCAGCCAAGTCTGTGTGAGAGACTTAAGGTTAAACAGTGGAACTGGTAATCACAGTAGGCACAGGCAACCAACTGAAAAGCTGTAACAAAACCTATAACCTGAATTTAAAGCTGCAACTCTTAATGGTAATTTGACTTCAAGTGTAAGATAACCTGCAGATGGGGAAATTAAGCCACTGAGCAGTACAGACATGAGGAAAACAGAAATAGTAACAAGAAAGTTAAATAAAGGGGAAAAGTTAAATAAACAGGATAACCCCAAGAAATGAGAAACCAGGACCTGTGGCAATAAGAACTCAACAATAACTTGACTCGATTACTCCTTGTAAAGAATTTTACAAGTATTTTTCACATTGGCCAATTTCAATACACAATTTATTTCTGCAGAATTCAATTTTACTCAGTTTTATTCAAAATGTAGCAAGTAATTAGGAACAACATCCTAAGATAAGCAAAACACCCTAAGAAAATGCTACAGATATAAAAGAACATCGTTTTGCACATTCATAAAAAGTAGCAACACAGCACTAAAGTCTTCTAAAAGAGTTATGAATCTACAAGTACTGAAAGCTTCACTGATGCAGGTTTTTATGACACTGAAAATGACTTGCTAAAAATCATGACTGGCCCTAAGATCTGTTTTAAGCTGCTTAACCAATATTACTAATTCACACAGTAGTCTATATAAAGTAGACCTACAATGTGGTGGAAGAATTCAGTATTTAAAATATCCACAGCAATCTTAGTCCAGAATGAAACAAAATTATACATTTTAAAAATTATATTTATGTGCATTACTAGGCAGTACTAAAAAAGAAGCGTATATTCCTAAGCTGCATCAGTGCATAGAGCTATCTGGTCACCCATCACCATAGCAGGTGTTCCTCTGACAGATGCAGTGTATTTACTGCGTGTGCTCTGTAATCTACTTTTCAAAAGGGTTGCTAACAGACTATAGCCAATTATAAACCTATACTGAATTATCATTAGCATTTGCAGAACAAGTAACTTGTGCACATCTGCAGCAATAAATTTAGACTATACAGCTGCTTCTGTAATCATTACGTTTACATTCTGATAGCAGACCAATCCATGTTTCAACTGATTTATACCACATCTTAATCTTCTGAGTATGTGGCCATTTGTAGTTTATATTTAGATGTGCTTCTAAGGACAACAATACTGTATTAAAACCAGCAGCTACTGCTACAAAATAGAGAGCTCAGTATGGTTGGGCAAGTTCTAATATTGATTATCATCTCTGGAAAAATGCTTAAGTGTTACACAAAAGCCAAAAGCAGACCACGAGTCTGAGTGTGTATAATANNGTCTGAGTGTGTATAATACAAATACGGCAGAGACTATTAGCACATTTACATTCTATTTTACATCCACTTAATATTTAAAACCACCTGCTGTTTACATACTCAGGATACTCCAAATCAGACCTAGGAATGATGCACTAAAATTTTGCTGCTGAACTTCTAAGAAAGGTCAAAACACACTGCTCCAGTCTGCTCTATTCCTGTTCATAACCACAGCTAGCCTCTCCTCATTTCAGC
>VYZV01006372.1:11061-24024 GCA_013401275.1 Pandion haliaetus | reverse complement strand
TATCTTTAGTTGGGGAAAAAAAAAAAAAAAAATGTGGGCCATTGTCTCCACCACTTATTTTTATGAGAATACAAGGAAATTTAATGGATTTTTATCTGACTGACGTGAGGGTAATAGAGAACAGTGAGGCACTGCCACTTTAAAAGGTTTTTCCTCCTAATTGTTCTTTAACACTATTTTGTATATGTTTTTGCATCTTGGGATGATTCTGTGCTTTGTGCATTTTGGGACGACTAAAAATGGCAAGAAAAGTCAATGCTCCGTTATTGGCTCTTTCCTCCCTAACATTTGAGAGAGTGTAGTTTTCTTC
This sequence comes from Pandion haliaetus, assembly GCA_013401275.1. Classification (NCBI taxonomy): domain Eukaryota; kingdom Metazoa; phylum Chordata; class Aves; order Accipitriformes; family Pandionidae; genus Pandion; species Pandion haliaetus. The sequence goes on along the minus strand of VYZV01006372.1, from coordinate 23,714 downwards.
TCTAGACCAGTCACCATGTTCTTCTTCAGTTCATCCGTCTGCAGTCTGCTCCTTCTGCTTGACCTTGGTGATGAATTATACTCTGCTTCCTCCATCTAATCCTTTTCATTTATTTATATTTTATGGAGGAAACATAAAAGACTCCTCATAAAAATCCAACTGTTTTTGATAAACCTTGTCATGTGCAAATAATGGAGACTTGTCAAGCACAAGCCTTGCTGGAAATTTATGCCTTCTAATAATAATAACGGGAGTGAATCAGGAACAAATAAGGAGTATATTGAATTGGATTCAAAGCATGTTTATGGTTTTAAATTGGCGGCAATAAAGTATTTTTTATCCAGAAATGTTTTTACATGTTAGTGTAATTCAAATACCATGTTGTGCTTGAACTCTGCAGTATTTAGCCTAGCAGAGCTATATGAAAAGCATCTTGTACTATAGCACAGTACATCAGACTGCCTTCTTTTTCCAAGGTTTGGTGGCGGGGAGAGGAAAAGATATACCGACTTATTAATACAAGAGGAAACAAGCCAGAGTTTGGGGCAAAGTGGTCAACTGAGCCCTATCTGTGGGTTAGCAAAAAGTCACACAGAGGTTAAAGAAAACTAATCAGAGGCAGATTTTTATTAGAATATTAATTTTTCTTTAGCAGCAAACTTCCTTGGCCAGAGGCAACTTGTCAGAAGCTGGAATGTTTGATGTTTCTGGCTGCTAAGGCTGTGGATATCTAGAAGAGCATAAGGATAACCGGTCATTCACAGGTAAAGTTAACATCTAAAGGAAAATATGATTGCTTCTTGTTAAAGTCTTCAGCTATCTCTTTGCTGTATGACATTTTATTTCCTATTATAATTTTTACTTTGAGAATAAGACTAAACAGAGCGTTAATTGTTTGCTGACGATACCAATTAACATTTTATAGCACTTTACAAATGTCAATGAATGAAGGGGCTCTCTTAGGAAGAAAACTGTGTTCAATGGGCAGAGTCTAATCCAAATAAACGAATCCCTTTAATGAAGGGGTTTCTTTGTAGCACAGCTAGTTCTCTGCATAGACTGTGCATCTTTACAGAACTGATATTTATGCTCCCATAAGTGTTATTCTTTACATGAAATACTTGTTTTATATCTTTTCAGGAGTCAGAATCTCTGTAATTCCCTTTAAGGTAACTTATCCAAGCTGCCATGTTGAACATAGTAGAAATAATATTAGAAAATGAAGAAACAAAGACAAAAAAAAATTTTTTAAGTTAGAAAACATTGTCTCATATAAGGCCTGTGTTTAGAGTTGTGTTTTGCAAATACTGAAGGGATAGACATGAAGAGAAAACTTACTCTAACTTTCAGAGGATACTAATGTTTTAGTTTAATTTCATTTTGGTGTGGAACAAAGGCCCTTTCTGCCCCTTCTCCCACCTCCTCATTCAAAACTTTCTTGACAGACTGGGCTGGAGCTCAGCCCTTGGGTTTTGACTTTGCAAGATAGCACAACCATTGCTGAACAGGGCAGTTGCCAATCAGCCAAAGAAATAAGTTAAGAGGAAGAGGCAGATTTGAGGGAACTGGTTCTTTCACACTTCATCAATTATCATTCTCTGTAAAACCGTGGGATTTTAACAATCTCTGGCAAAGCTACTCGGTCACTGTTTTTGTCTTGCTCCATGTGGCATCAGTTGAAATGCATTATATGGGACGAGATGTCAGGGATGAACCAATTGATTTTGCAGTGTTGTCACAAAATGGTGACCTTTACAAGAAAGATGCCAAAAAAGGTCACAATTTAAGCCTCATCGCTGACTTTACAAAGGAAAGTTCAAGTTTTGCAGGTATCAGCCTTTATAATGAGGTTAGTGACAAGTTTCCAACAACATGTAACTTATGATAGATCTGGCATTTTCTTTTTTCAAAGGTTTGACATAGATATATGTATTATACTGTTGCTAAGTCTTCGTCTATGGCATGTATAAATATAACTTTTAAATTACATTCAGAACTGATGACGCCCTCCCCATCACTCTCTTTCCCACCATGAATCCCTGAAATACTGCACCAATTTTTAAATAGAACTTGGTATAGTTGGGTGTTTCAAAGTAGTATCATCTTCATACTGCTCAGGATGGATTTGGATTTCTCCTCGCCTGAATTACATCAATGTAACTGAAAATGGAATAGTGGGCTGGTGGAGTTTTCCTGAGGAATTTTACTCCAGGTGCTTGCAGTCTGACCCTGAAAGTCAGAAACTGAATTGCCAATTGGGTGTTTGACAACCACCGTTTATCACTTGTGCATGACTGTATGTGAGGCATTACTTAAGAAAAAGAATTGTAATTCAGAATGACCTGTGGGACTTGGTCAATGTATACAAGCTGTAGATTTCTTGCTGCAGAAGGAAATTCATCAAAACAAATAATTTGGACATGATCTTTTGTATTATGACAAATAGATGCTATATTTACATTCTCAATACACAGAGTGGTGGCTTATCTGGGAGATTAGAAGGAGAAAGCAAGTGGAGTTCCTGGGGTTTTTTTTGTTTTTATTATTACATTAATTTTTGAAGGATTGTTATCTAGGATCTTATTTTTAAATCTGATGATGCTTGTCCATGGATTCACCAGCCCTCTTCTAGTATCTAATGAACAGAATTTATGACATCCTGGGAACTGCATGAATACTAGAGGCTAAAACTAAACATTTCTGATTCAAAAACTGTTTGGTTTTTTTTCCCTCACTTAGGATGAGAATATGAATATACATATCTATCACCTATATACATATATATTCTGTAGTCTGGGGCTTGGAAAGTCTTTATTGTGTAATTCTGAAATCTGATAATGGTTTATTCCCACACACATAGAGGACACTTGAAAAGACGTTATATCAAGCAGCAAGGAGCAGCTGCTGCCTTAATTTTATTTTTTTTTAGTGATTTATAAAACTTTTAACATGGAACATCCTAACAACTTGATTTCAGTAGTATGATATAGTCTATATGTAGCAGTGCTACTTATGAGTCAGAAGAGCCTGTAAAAGTATAATAATTATTAAGTTCCATATAAAAAAGGAAGTTAAATGTGTTAATTCTGAATCTATGGGAACTTCATATATTTTACTGAAATAGCAATTCTGGAGCACTTTCCTCCTCCACCCCAGCCCCCACTGTCTTTCATGGGGCTAGCAATGTTTAGTTAGAAATGATTCTCTCCCTCTGTGGCCTCGGGTACATACCCCCAGCCAGCCCAGGTTAGGCAGCACTATCCTGGGCACTGGTGTTTTAAGCTCCCATGCCTGTTTCAGGTGTTTGTTATCAACAAGTGGTAGGCAAATGTGGACTCTCCAAACCAAAGGAAAGACCAGATGTTTCAAATAATCATTTAAATGCTAAAGTATATTCTTATATTGTATACAGATTCAGGACATTAAATATGTTGATAATCTCATTCCAAAAAATCCCTTTGCTCATCTGTAAGGATTTGACCAATACATCAAATGCCCGCTTTGGAATTAGAAATTCTATTTTTTATGCTACATATATCGTGCCTTTGTATACACTGCAAATAAGTTATGTTGCATTACATTCTCCAAAATAAAGTCTGAGTAGGTCAGGGTTTCTCAACCTTAGCCCTACTTTTCTTTTCCTCCTGCAATACTTGGCTGTAATAACTCATGGAGTTTATTCAGTCAGCATTTTAAATACTGTGTGTGTACCCTTCCATCATTCATAACATGAGATGATGAAAAGCACTGTAACTAATTTTATGCAACATAATGAAATTAAAAGCTTTTGGTATTAGTGTACTGCAGGTATAAATCTAACTAAATGTGGTGCTGGAAAGAGATGGACTATATAGGTAAGTGTTGGAATAATTTAAGGTTATTTGGCATTTTCTATGGATGTCTGTTCTTGTTTCTTCATAAATACCATAAGTAATTGCATGGTTAGTATATTCTTTAAGTGTCTGAATTGCAGTTTTCTACTGCCTTTATTCATTAGCTAAGAAAAACTAAAGCTAATGCAAAACAATCCATTGCAGTAAAACTGTAGATTTGCTTACCCATCGCAGCAAAATGTTAACCTGTGTAATATTTTAGTATTAAATTAACTTATGTCAGACACAGTATTGCAACATATACGCTGAAAAATTTCAGAGAACTAGACAAAATCTTATATATATATATATATTCTTATATTTCAATTTTATCTATCAAATTCTACATGTTTTCTGTAATCTGGATATTAACAAGAATATTGCTTGAGATCTGAAGGTCTGCTTTGTGCTTATACAGAAACATTTAAACTAATTAGGAAACATATGTAGCTTTTTCCACCTTCCTTATGCACTGTCATTTATGTACTGTGGTATTTACTTCTCCCAAATACATACTTTACCCCTTAAAAGCCTTGCTATTTCGACCTTTCGTAATATGAGATATCATATTCTCTCTGTTATTTCTTATTGCGCTTTGAATGAATCTGCACTCATTTTTGCAGTATTGGACTTATTCTCCTAAATTAATTTTTGCTTGTATTTTTTGTTCAGTTTGTGCTATACGAGGTTTTTCTGCCACCAAGCAGCATGCGGAAGACATGAAGACTGCTTTTATTCATGAAAAGGCTAAGGGCCTTTTTATGCTTAGTGTTTCATAACAGAGGACGACATCGATTTTCTTTTCTCTTTGCCTCATTACATTGCCTCTTTCATCTTGGAACTGCAGTTATTTAAAAGTGTGTGCTCCTAATCTGTCCAAGTTGCCCTGAACTTTATTGCTCTTACTTTATATTTATAACTATTTTCCCTCCCCTTAACCAGCATTTAGCATTATCACCAGTTATTCCAGTGGCATCATATTTCTTCAAGGTTGTTTAGCATTTAAAGGAAATATTTNGCCCCCTTCCTCCTTGTCTGCTCTTAATAGCTCTGAGATATGGAGCATCAAGTCATCTCCCAGCACCTGCCTTGGTGTGCTTTCTGCCTGTATGGGAAACCCAAGGACTGAGGTGCTCACAGTGCTTCTACGCCAGCATCAAGGGCCATATGGAGGAGTAATATGGGTGTTCTGCACACAGCAACAGCTTAGATGCCATCTGGATTAGCCCTGAAATCTCAGCCTATGCCAGTAAAATAATCCTCTCTGGCTTCTCTGCCCATAGTTTCTATTCAGGGCTCTCTAAATGCAGCTGAGAATGAAGCTCTGTTTCTTTTATATGTCCAAGATAGTCCTTTCTCTCTGGTTGGAGTTTTAAAAAGTTTTAAATCAAGGTTGATAGTTCTGCCTAAGGCTGGGCTCCTGTGGACAGGAACAGTGCAGTCTTTCTTCCGCACTTCTGCACACGCACGATTTCGGTATGCTACTGCCATTATCACTAGTATTGGCTCTGCAGACCTATGTGCAGCAACCAGGCCTTTTTAGCACTCATTTATCTTCCAGCACTTTCCTTTTTCCCTCCATTGCTCTATCTCATTCAATTTCACCCAACATTTCCCCCTTTCTTATTGCTGGCAAGTAATTCATGTAGTTATGCATCTTTGCAATGATGGAGCTTTCTGAGCAATCCCTTCTCTGCAACAGGAAACTTTAAAAACTTTCCTGATATTAAATGCTCAGTCAAGTTCGCAGTTATCTCTTTTGAGCTGTGCAAATGAAAAAGAACATTTTTTGAGCAGAGAGTGCAGAGAAGGTTCTTTTTAGTTTACTGGTTATTTCAGGACATGATGGATGCAAAACACAAGAAAACTAATTTTACCGAGAAAACAGATTTTAATTGCAATTATTATTTTAAGTTAGTGTTCTGAAAAGTGCCATATTTCAAGGCACAGAACCATTCAATGAGAACTCCAGGAAAAGCAGAGTAAAGCAGCTTGACAGAAAGTTGTAGGAAACTCATTATCCTGCTCTTCAGCTTTGTTTTCAGTTTCTGATTTTATTCTTATGCATCTGACATATATTTCTTTTAGGCTTTATTCAGTTAAGATATAAAACTTGAAAGTGTTGCTAACAGTTGGTTTCCTCCTAACTATTTTGAGAGGGTGTCCTCCAGTCAGATTTTGGAAAGAATCTCTAGACAGCTTCATCACGTTTCATAGTCAGCTTTGGTACTCTGACCTGAAAAATCAAGGCAGTTCTTAGTATCACATCACTATCAGATGAAGGACTTTATACGAGAATACCAGGATGATTGAACTGCATTAATTTACTGCATTAATGAGCTCTCTTAGATTACTAAGCCTAATATTATATGCATTATTCTACTTGTTTTCAGAAAAGGAGCACCGTTGTTTTCACATTAGTACTGATATCTCAGTTCTAAACTGACTCGTGCAAGGTGAATTTTTATGGCTCTCGCAAAAGAAATACCAATAGCTGGTTTTGGGGAAAAGGCTACATCTGGTATTTTCTGAAAAGTAGAGTCTAGAATGAACCTAATGTGTCAGATTTCATAGTTGAGGATTAAGTAAACCGTTCTTCAAGCTAATATAATTTCACTCTTCGCTGTGTTTCACCTGAATGTGTTTTTCATATCACAACGTGTTTTAAATCTGCCAGTAGTATATATTATCTAGAATGGATGAACAAAAACTAGTCTTACAATTTTGTTAGGATCTTCCAAAGCTACGTGGCAGTATATTATTACCTTGCACTTTTGTGGGGAAGAGACAGGATTCATGACCAAGGTCTGGAGAAAGACAGTAGGAATATATCATGCTTATTTGGGACCTACTGGGAAGCAGTAAGTGGATCCAGTGCAGTACTCTGCCTGTTAGCTCTGTTAGAGGCAAGCTGAAATTTTAGTACCTAGAAAGACTAGTGTTGAAAATTGTGATATAGTAAATACAGCACTATCTTTTAGCTCCACAGTCATGAGTTTACCTGTGAGTGCCAATGAAGTTATTTTGGGGCCATGACCTAGCCAAATTTAAGAATGACTTTATCAGCACATCAGCGCTGCTAGAACTGCCTGACTGCTGATGTTTCTGATGCTGAGTTTGATGTTGAATAACAACATTGTTCAGTAAGAGCTATTTCATTGAGGCTTAGTTATAAAAGTGTTTGGGACATGGTGGTTTCTCTATTAGCATTTTTGTAGTGAATACTCTTCATTGTATCTTACGCAATTTATCACTGCAGTTGACCTTTCCTTCTGCAATTCACTGTAGAGTGAGCCAAAAGGAGAATTAAACATGTAAAATTTACAATAAATATTTGTAAAAAATACGTATCTGCATAAATACTGCCATCATCCCATTCATCACTGATATGCTCTGAATACAGTAGGACCAAGTATGACCCATTTTATATTTAAATATATTTCAAGAATCAGTTTGAAGACACTTTACAATATTTCCATTTTGCCTGGCCCCTGCTGCTTTATTTCCTACATCTAGATAATGGGCTGCCTGAGGTGGGGCTGTTTCTCCTCTCTTCAGGTCTACAGGGTAGTAAGATCCTTGCTCAAGGCCTAACCAATAAAAGTTTCATAAGTGATCTTAAAGAATAATTGTGCCAATGCATCCAAGAAAGCAGAACTACCAAAGAGTCTATATACACTTTTGAGCATCAAAGGAAGACAAAACAATAAAAGTTTATAGCTAAATATTTGCTTGGTATACAGCTGTGGCTTCCAACTTTTGTGGTCAAGTGTTAGGATTTAGGCTTGTCATATAAATGAGTTAGCTTGGTATTTGTTGCTTAGATGTCTTTTTTTAAGGCCCAAGTCCCCCAGGGTACCATCACTCCCCCAAAAGTCAGTTACCAGTACATCAGTGTCTTGACTGCTTTCTCAGGTTTGTGTCAGATGTATAAAATAGGTCCAAGCTCCTGCTACACCCTTTGGTTATCTGGTAGGCTGACTGTGTATCCCTGAGATTGGCAAAGAGCTGAAGTAAATGTGTGCTCTGCAGGGTAAGAACATCACCAACACATTGCATATTCTTTAGCTCATGAATTGTATTTTGATTGAAATATATAGTATGAAATCTGTATTTTAGTAATATATAGTTTTTTCCAATAGGCAGATAATGAGGGCATGTGGGAACTTAGTGGTTTTACAAGGATAAAACTAAATACTAAAAAAACCAAAGCCTAAACCTGTCAGTCGATGGAATTCATACACAAAGACTGGGATTATAGATCGATTAATATTTCCATTTATACCATGAAGTACTTTAACATTCATGTAAAATATACCCTGAAGTGTTTGTTTGGTAAACTTATAGAGGTCTTGGGTTATTTTGTTTCATGTGAAGATGCTGAGAATAAGGAGTGACTAAAGCAAATCACTGGTACTGCTCGTAACATGCCAGGCTAGTCAGTGAGGCTGTTGTTTTGCAGCTTCAAAATAGCAAGGAATTACCCTCCAGAAGTACTTGATTGGTGGATAGGGACCAGTTCCAAGCCTAAGCTCGTACTTTTTTCTGGTGTTCCTGGAGTATCTTGAACTTAGAGCAGGAGCAGAATTTCTTGTTTATAGCCCAGTTCATATTAGTTTATTTTCAGCAGCATTTTTTTTCTGATCAGACCTTGAGACTCACTAAATATTTCATTGTGATAAACCTGTTCATGATGCTCCCTCCATTCCTGGGTGAATGAAGCCTATGGGACGAGAAACGATACCGTTTTTAACCAAATGATATTGAAATCTGAGAGGTGCATTCAAGCACTAATAAGGCACATTTTTTTCTCCATAATAAAATATGGCTTTGCTTCAGACGCAATGGCTGTTTTTGAATGCCTAAAGATTGCAGCTTGCCAAAAAGGCAGCACTCCTCTTAAGAAAAAATGCCTTGTTTGATAGTCAGTGGAAATGAATGATTCTCATTTTAGCCTGGTCTGTAAAACATTGTGCAAACAAAAATTCAGCACCTTCCTGATGTGCTATAACTTACCTACACCATGCATGTGATTTTGTATATTTATCTTTCTGTAGGTTTGATTTAGCTGAGGAGAGTCCTTTGTCCTCATGTTTTTTACAGAGCAGGTTGTGTCCACTAACTCCTGTTGAACAGATTCCTGGTTTAACTTAGGTGATGGGACACTGCTTTTTTTTTTTTTTTTATAAAGAGAAGCAAGGGGAGGAAGAAAAGGGAGTAATCAGTCATTTCCCAGGAAGTTGTTTTTTAAATTAAATATCCATATATTTCCCAAAGAAACAGTACTACACTGTCTTCCTTAAAGCATTTCTTTGTTTGGCAAACTTGGGTACAAACAAAAGAATGCTTGAAGGTCTGAGTAGATTAACTGTTTATTACAAAGCACAAGCTTACTGGCAATACATTACAGTGTCCTTGCAAAGGAGAGAGTGCAGACCGCTTTCTCTGAGCTTATGCTCAGAATACAGCTGTTGGTTGGTTGTAGGTTGGGACAGAGAAAGTATTTTTGCTTTCGTTTGCTGCAAAAAGAATTCAAACCTAGTAGTACCATCTCTGGATATGCTAGAGAGGGAAAAGCACCAATGTCTTTTTGGTTTCTTTTGCTATGTGTCTATTGCCAAATACTATGGGCCAGGGACCTCTCCCTAGTCTATAGGCTAAATGGAACAGGCTGGATATGTCCACACTATGATGCACTTGGTCTAGGGTCTCCTCTGCATCCCTTATGATGCAGCTTGATTCCAAAGTCTTCGTTATTATTTGCTATGTTTGTTTTTTTAGTACAGATTGTCTGAATGTATGTGAGCTCTGTGTCACAGCCCATTTAAGGGCACATCAGCCTGGGATGCAGTATGAGTACCTGCGGGTGCTGGTGCCAGGCGCGCTAGCACAGCAGCCTCGAGCAGCCTTACAGGGGAAAGTGGTGGCGCTGAGTGGTTTAGGCTATGTGTCCTACTGGGAGCAGTCCTAGCACTGAGCTATAGCTGAGCATCAGCACAAAGACTGATGTGTGGCAGAGAACAAAGCTGCAACAGAGAGCATGCTAGCAATAGGTCTGACCAGTGAGCCAGTGCTTGAGCTTGCTTCCCACTGCTTTTTTGTTTAATAGTATAAACACAGATTTTAGTTTGAATGCAGCCAGTGGCTGTAGTATGACTTATCCCAATACAACTTAGTGCAGTCCCCTGGCTGCTGCGGTTGAATGGCACTGATCTTTGGAAGGAAGAGGGCATTTCATTTCTATTAAATATTCCCTGAACTGTCACCTCCAGGCCTGTACCTTCATGCTGCTCTTTTTTTTTTTTGGCATCTGCATCCCCCAGCTTCCAGGAAACCGTCCAGGAATGCCCTGTGGGGTTGTTCTCTCAACCCCAGGATTTTGTTTGTTACTTTTTCCTTATCCCAAAACCCTACAGGAGCAGAATGAAGGGACCCACTGGACTTTGTAGAACTTTAGGTCTTCCCAATGATTAGCTGGGGTCAAAAGCACACAAAGCACCATAAAACACAATCCATTATTCTTATCTTATTTTAGAAGATTATGGTGCTCTCACTGGATGGTGCATGAAGCCCTACGATTGACTTCTATATTAGCAGGGAAAATGGGCCTTCATTTAGTTCAGTGGAAGTCAGCAAAATCCTATCAAAGAGAATGTTGAGCAAGGTGAACCAAATGTTGTCAATAAGTGCTTGGGGAATTCAAACAATATTTTACAACTGGAGATAATAATGACTTCATTAGGAACTACACAGGTAGCTGAATGTGCATATATGGCATCAAAAGTAATGCAGATTTTTTCAGGTGACTTGAAGTCATTCCATGACTAGAACATTTGTTGAAATTCTCCTTTCAATTACTCCAATTTTGTACCAATAGACAGACAAGAAATAAAGTATTTCTCTTGATGAGATATGCAGGATTTTCAGGCAACCATTACACTAACATCTCTAAAAGATTCATTTCAGATTTCTTATTGCTCACTGAATAAAAAAAGTTGCTCTTGTTTTTGAAAGCATTTCCTAAACAGTTTTGTAGGTATACAGGTCAACATACATTGTACACAAGGACTATCTTTATCTCAGGCCTTGAACAATAGCATATGCTAATTCTGGAGTAAGTGAATTCATCCTAGGTGTGACACATGTTTAAAGTTTAATTTTCCTCTTTCAAGTCAACTTTGGAGCAACATGTAACTGTGGTTGCTTCAATACTTCACTAAGCATCAGATTGAAAAGAGAAGGAAAGCAGATCTAAGAACACCAATCTAATGTTTGACACTTCCAATAGATGTGTGTAAAATCTAAAGAATGTACAGCAAAAGACTACTATCAGGCTAAAGCAGGAACATAAAAATATACAAGTCTATCTGAGTTGTGCTGATAACTGAGCTTGAGGAATGTGCATTATGTCATGACCACTGACAGCTTTAACTAGACAGGAAAACACAAGCACCTTTTCTCTGCTAACAGTTGGTGCATTGGTAGTCTTTACTGACCTTATCTGAAGAATAATAAATGCTTCAGTTCCTCAGTTTGTCCTTGTTACTTTTCTTGGTTGATTTTTTTAATTTCCTTTGCCTTTTTAGTGACAAATTCCCCAGATAATCAAGAAAAAAAAAAAAATCTAACCTTTTGAACTAAAGGGTTGACCAAGACACCTGGCAGCAAGACACCTTCTAAGTGCTCTTGCTTTAAAGTTTGGATTAAGAAAGGCCAGACATTTTATAAGGCCTTGTGAAGTGATGACTGTGTTAGCATTGATGCCAAAGGGATGCAGAGCAGTTACCCTTATCAAGGTGAAACACCACTGTGCAAAAGACACCAAAGAAACAGGTTTGTATAAATCCCAGGGTTATAAGGTCTGGACAGGTGAATACCCTTCCTTAACACCCACCTCTAGCACACAGCCTAGGTGCTTCCCACCCAAAACACACTATTTTGTGCAGTCAAAAGCAGCGGAAGCATTATATAGGAAACAAACTTTCTAGAAATCCCCGGATAACATGGGAAATAAAATGAACTAAATAAATGTGAGCGGTTGTGCTACAAATAGCACATTCAAGTTGGTTGTACCATTCAGCTATTGATCAGGAAGAAATTCTCACACAAATTGTCAGACCAAAAGCCTTTTGCTTTCTCTAGTCCTAATGTGCTCAGGTTTTAAGGTCAAATTCCAAAGGACACTGTGACAATCATGTTGCCTTCAGGAAAGCCAAATATTTACTGGTGATGTCACTACCTTTAGTGCATATAAAATAGTTAGGGACTGGATATTCTCCATAGTATGTACTTCTATTTTTTACTTTTAAAAAATTTGATCTCCAGTGAACAAGCAAAAATACTTTGATGTAATTTTTAAAATGTTATTTATTATTTAACACGTTCCCTTGAATCAATTGCATAAAAGGCCACAACATGAAACAAATGCAGATATTAAAACACATCATAGGCTTCGCATGTTAGCCTAATTTGGTTTCTTTGTTTACAAAATAAACATCAATATAAATATTTAATACAGTAGCTGCAGTAACAAAAAGGACAAACTATTATTACTGTGAGAATGCTGAGTGGAAACTATCTTTTAAATTATAAATTTCTCTTAGCTTGGGCTAGAGCCTTTTTTCATAAAGGAAAAAGTAATAGTGCATTAGTGGCAAATATCCATCAGGAAATAAGTCTAAAAGCAACTCAAAGAAGTATATTCCTCTGAGAAAGATGGCTTTGCATTTGTGCCATGTTTATAATAAGCTCAATACCAATATCTTGAAAATAACAGTAAAT
>VYZV01006372.1:0-10662 GCA_013401275.1 Pandion haliaetus | reverse complement strand
AGTCCAAGGTAGACAATGCTCTACAGACTTAGGACCGTAACCTTTGCCTAGCAGTTCTCGCAGTTAGATGATGCCTTCTGCTCCTACAGCCAACCAAAATGGAATCATAATTGCATTAGCCTCAGGAGATGTCCTCCTGGATTGCATCCAGTACATTGAATATCCAGCCTTCTTTTCCAAGGCTTCACTACATGTAAAACAAAATAAACATCCTTTCTTCTGCTGGTACAGGGGTAAATTTAATTTAATTCCCTGTACTGGAAAGAATAGAAGATACATTGAAATCAGAGAAGGGCAACTACAAATACTTGTAGACCAACATGGGGAGGAGTTTTTAGCTGATAATCACTATATGGCTTTTCATGTAGCAAGAGCTCAGAGCCTTTTGTGGTCTCCAGTAATGTAAAATTTCTGACCATCTTGTGCACTTCTTTAGTACATCCTTACGCCCTAAGGTCCCATAAGGTCACCTATTTTCCCCAGATTGGATAAGTTCCTAGAAGTCATAAGTCAGCCTTATATTTACTTATATTGTCTGAAATGTCTTTTTTTTTTTTTTNAAACCACAGGTAAGGGATTATTTTTCCACAATTAGATTTCTTATGACTCTAAAACTCTTCTAAAAACTTCTGAAACACTTTCTAGTAGCACACTATTGCTGCAGGTCTGGAATGAGATGCTGGTAGGGCAGCACTCTGTGTCACATGGATCCATGCAGCTTTCTTTAAAAGGAATAATTTATTTGCTAGTTAAACCACTCTGTGCCTGAACATGAGGACAATAAGAAAACAATTCTGACAATTGCTGCTTTAATGCTGTTGTAGACATGGAACCTGTGTTTCTGGAAATATCGTGTTAGCAAAGCAATGAATATTTTCTCCTTTATGTAAGTAATAGTGCAGTAGTCTGTGATGTCTTTGACCTTTGTTGGAATGATTTTCAGTGTAAAAAGCATGGTTGTTTGGGAGAGGGGGAGTGAGGAAAAATTAAGCAAGGAAGAAATTATCTGCAGTTTGAGTTTGTTTTCTACTTTCTCTCTTGGAATCCATAACTTCATTTCCTCTTTCTGTTTTTGTGGAACTGGGTATGAAAACAAGCAAAGAAGCAAAATATTGATGTTTTATGTTTTCATAAACTATAACTAAACCCATTTTCTTTAAGTCCTCTTTCTCTGTTAGATTAGCATTTGCAAAACTTTATTACTCCTTTTGCTTTTTTTAATGCTGAAAAGAAAACACACAATGATTGAAAAGCTAAAAATACAGGACTAATTCTCTTTATTTGACACCGCTGTTTGTGCTGTGACTCTATAGTTTTTTCTTCTAAATTGCTGCTAGTAAGTGTAGAGATAGGGCCTCAGATGAAATAGAATTGACATGTTATAGTAGTAAGAGCTTCCTGATGCCACAAGACTACTGCAGAAGATACTAGTCAGATCAGTAAAAGTGGGCAAAGGTTATGATGAAAATAGTAATGATTGATAGAGCATCTTATTTTCCTGGATTCCTCATATAATATAGTTAATGATTGTTATCTAACCAGAGACAGTCAGGACTGTGTACTGAGTCATGTAATTAATGTATTTAAATGTCTGCATAAGTTCACAAGTTAAGTAAACCTGCTCAGCCAACCCAAGAAGCTGGCCATCAGCACCCTTTGTTTGCACTGCAGAAATACCATGCCAGGGACCATTAGTAACAACAATGCCCCAGATCCTGTAAACAGTGATCATCTAAGCAATTTTCTAGTGAGCTCACATAAGTGCGGCAAGGAGAGGAGAAAGGGTTCTTTTACAGTTTTATGAAGCTGCAGTTTTGCACTGATTTCAGTGGATTTTGTATAAATCTTCAGAACACATATATAGAAAATGAATGAAGTTGTGAGAAAAAGAACGGAGGTATTTCAAGGAAGAGCATCTGCATGTTCTGTGGCTAGTAAGTAGAGGTAACCATTGCTTCCTTTTTCTCCAGCCATAAACGTAGCTGAGCATTTTGTCAGACAGGTAATGTGATGCCAGAGCTGAGTGTGAAGTTCTAGCATTTGACCTACAATTCATGTGGTCTGAAAATAAGCGTAAGCACAAAATCAAGGAATAGTTTTCAATCTTTGAGGCTTTACATGACAAAACTACATTCTGTTCTCATTGAAATAAATTGAATTTTTAGACCTGATTTTGGCACGACAAACCCTGCGACCTGCATGGTCACTGGACAGAGCATTCCCACAGCATTTCCTTGCATGAACAGCCTCCCTCTGTTTCTCAGGCTCCTGCTTGCTGTCCTTTATAATCTGCACTGAAAGATACCTACCCATCAAAGTTCCCTTCAAACTGATGACTATTTTCAAGCACCCCATCCCAAAAGGACCATCCTCTATAATTACTTTTCAATCTGCACCATGTATTAGTTGCCCATTTGAGCAATCATCAGCAAATACATGCCACAAGGAAAGGCATTTCTGAAGCCATATTTGTGATGGTGATGAATGGGGAGCCCTTAAAAAACAATACCTCTGTGTTGCTATGTGATGTGCTTAGTAAAGAATCAAGTATTAAAACAGACAGCAGGACACTGTATGCATAGAAAAGATGAGGATCACAGCTTGATAAACCTGAATGCTTCTCAGGTTGAAAAACTTTAAAAAAATAATATTGCTGTAGTTTGGGCCATTAGTCATTCCATGCTGGGCTCTGTACTCTTTGCGTGTGGAATACTTTGATAGAAACATTCCTTTCTTTTGAACTGTGCACTGTTTGTCATAACAGCATGGGATGTTGTGAAACTTAAAAATGACACTGTCAGATTAATAATTTTTAAAAGCCTCCTTTTACGCATTGTATAAAAGGATAACCTTTGAAAATGCAAAAATGAAGACAAGCAAATGGCTTTTTAGAAGACAAAATTGTTCTACATTTTTTCAGATGACCCAGTGATCTCTTGTTGTTTATGTCCTGTAGTATAGTGCTTCTGCACCTCAGCAGATTTTGTTGTCCTCCAACCTCAGTTATTGTAGTGGCACATTACAGTAGGCTTTTCTGCATATCCACCCCTTCTTAGTCCACTTTTCAGAGTGGACCTACAATTTCTCTCGGTTGCTTATGAGTAGACTGGCATTTTCCAAACTACAATGCATTGTGAAAAGGCATGAAAGCAAGTCACCATTATATCTACAATATCAAACCAATGCTAATTGCAGTCGGAAGGGAATGACATTCATTGTTGTGAAGATTATGAGAAACACATTTGTAAGAAAAACGTTTTTTCTAACCAATTAGGTGAGTGGCCTACGGCCATTCTACCTATGAGGAGTAGGGAATTTGGTTTACTTCCTTGTGCTTCTGTTCAGGTAGGTGGCAATCTCACTCCTAACAAATACAGGGAAAATGTTTACAAAACAAGAATATTTTGTTCTATGTCCACACATACAGTTTCTATCCAGATTAATTTCTGGAGAAGCTGGCTTTATCTGAGCAATGTTCAGAAATCTGGGGAGAGCCCTGTGTGCTACATCCATGGTACAAGCCTGAGGAAAACCTACATGGAGCATTCCAAAGAGGGGATAAATATGGGCAATTTGTTGTGAACCTTATCTCAAGGTTAGCACCCGTTTCCAAAATGTCATCAAGTCTTCCTATAATGATCAAAGGTGCAACTGGTTAGAGGTAGTCAGTGTTTAACTGCTCCTGTCTCTGCTGTTTACAGACCCACATGTACACTCTGAAAAGCTAAGCCTGTGACTCACACATAGGAAATCAACCTTGCATTGCTCCGCACTCCCCAACACCCCCTCCCTTCCCCCAGCCCGAGATATGTCTCACCCATTTTAGAGCACTGGGAGGAGAGTCCTGAGGCCTTCCATCCCCAGAGGCGGGTCACTGTGAGAGAGCTGGTGAGACTGCTCTGCAGCTTGGTCCATGCCACATTTGCTAGCAGAACCCCAGCCAGGCAGTACAGTCCCCACCAGCTGGCTAGGACTGTGATTGCTCCCCTATCATGTGGCTTCACATCCTAAAGACATCCTTGACAATGTGATAGGTCATTGTGCTGACACAGGCACGCACTGGGAAAGGAGATGCTTAAAAGACCTGCAAAAGAGGCAGCAGCTGTGGATAAACACACAGGCATGCTTAATGTCAACAGGAACTGCTTATGGCCAAGCACTTTTGAAAATTTGGTACGCTGCAGTAAGACGGCTGAATAGGTGCCAAACTTTCTAGAAAATCAGAACTCCATTGTGAGGGCTGAGCACTTCTGAAAATGCAGCCTGCAGAACTGCTGCAGATGGCCTGGCCCCCTCTCAACAGGCACAGATCACAGTATCGAGGGCAGCAAGCAGGATCGGGCTCATGGGTTGCAGGGAACGAGGCAGACACTAGATGACAAAGGAGAGGCTGTCAGGTGCAGCAGCTGTCCTAGCAGGCACGTTTGCCATGTCAGGATATTGCGCTCTCTCTGATCCAAGTACTGAACTTGTCTTTCCCTAATTGTATTTGAAATATGTTGATTATCATGGTCAATCTTATATTTTTATTTGAGAGTTGTATATTTCTGTTGTTTGAAATTGTGCCAGCTGCTGGCTGAGGAGGAGAACTAAAAACTCAGAATTAACTGCAGTCCCCTGAAATTATTCAAAATCCCCAAAGAGAGACCTCAGCTGTAATCTTGACTCTCTTATTCCCAAAGAAAACAGTCGACCTGATCCCAAAATTCTCTAGGTTAGCCAAGACATATTCTTCCTGTCCTTTTTTCTTTTGAGACAATTTATTGATTGCCTCAGCCCTTCCTCCTCCTACCTGAATCCTTAGGGAAATGCTGTAGTATTTCAAATTGTATAAATGCAAATCTGAGTACTCTTTAGGAAAAAAACAAAAAATTGTTAAGCTTATGACGCATTCCAAATATATAGTTATTGTCAGTCAAGTAGCCTTGACTCTGAACCTAACTGGGAAACAGAAACAAAAATTGGGTCTCCTCAGCTTCCTGCTTCCTTAAGAGTAAATTATTCCAGCAGCTAGGGAGAACACAGCTGGAAGAGAGATCAATATCTTATCCAAAAGGTTTGTGAATATGGATGCAGGTAAGCTAGTGGAATGAGGCCATTACCCACTGTGGGTATTGTTTGTGAAGAGTTTAAAAGTACAGTCTAGTAATCTAGTTTCAATAGTAAAAACAACCAATAATATTTATTATTGCTATAGAAAGCAATGCAAGTGCACTGCCTTACTACAGAACTTAATAGAGACCTCATGCAATCACAGGAGAAGTGGTGACCGAAGGCTTGTAAGAATAATGAAGCTGGAGTAGTTTAACAGCGTGTTAGCTGTTACACTAGCTGTGGGAGAACACGCTGCTACCCTACTTCCAAATCTAACACACAAAACCTATCCTCACTCCTGAACCTTAATACTACTGACACAACAAGTTCTGTGGTTTTGGGTAAACCACATGTGTTCCAAATGGTCTTATAACACAGAAAGAGTATTTTGTAATAATTTAATATAAAAGAATTTAAGTACAGAAAGGACACCAAGAGGATTGAAGTGATGGGATTTAGATGAGAAGATTGACACAAATGAAGTTGAAGGTCTTAATTAGGACAGCTGTACTCGGTTCCTTTGAATAGTCTACTAGGTAAAAAGAAATAAACTTTGAAGATTCAGAGTGGTAAATTTCAAGGATTCCCACTTTTTTATTATATGAATGAATTTAAGAGTGTATGTTAAAATTCTGCAAGATCATGGTGTTAAGTATGAGCTGACCCAATGTCACCCAACATTTCTATTGCTTTTAGCGGACATACCCCATAGCAGTTGGTGCTTTCAGAGGGAAATCTTTGAGGACAAGGCTTCAGTCCCATAACTACTTTGATGAAAGATGAATTTCACATTGGAGCTCATCACATAGGGAGCTACTCCACTGAAGAATGCTGCATTGACATGTTCATTTATAGGATATCTTCCTAAGGAGATGGGCCTCTGTGTTTTATACAGTGGCATCTAATTCAGAGGAGATGCTGGTCTCTGGAGCTTGCAGAAGATTATGGGAAAGGATCAAAAGGGAAAGAATTAATTTTACCAAGCTGTATGTGCTATTTCTGATCACAGAACTCTTATTAATGTTCTCTAGTAAGTGGTAATCTATGTAGCTGAGGTAGAGGTGCAACATTTACAGTTATATCAGATTGAAAGCATTGAAAAGCCTAAAATAATCAATTTGTCAAAAATTACTTACTGACCTTTCTGGTTGGTTTTCCTATAAAGCAGACATTAAAACCAGACCATATCTATAATTTTTTTTCAGGTACTGTTTTGTTTAAGTTGCCTATGGCAGTCTCTTCCCATATAAAAAAATGGTTTTTTAAACCTTGATGTAAGGAATATGTTTCTGCTATCCTAAGATTAACCCCCAAGCCCTCAAATGCCATGGCAGTGTGGGGTTTTATAACTGAATGGTGATTTTACTTTGTACCAGAACTGAGATGACTACCATTTTACCTACTTTTTGCATGGAAGACAAGATCCTTAGTGTAACAAGTTGTGTCATTCAAGTGGTCATGTGTTTTTCGTTGCCTGTTTTTTTGAAAAATGTTTCAACCTTACCTTATCTTATCCTTCAACAGCAGTTAATCATTATAGCAGGATCATCACTCTGTGTAAGCAGAAAAGAAGCATTGTTCATGATTGCAGCTCTAATGATTCAAAGGGTGCAATCTCGTAATTAGGTATGTATTTAAAAGTTGTTTACTTCACTTGAATTTACTTCCACAGAATTCAAGGAAGCACAGTTACCATGGGTTAGTTTTTGCATGTGCTGATGATACACTCTAAAATTCTACCCAACCTGTCCCCTCTCATGTCATTGTGACCTGAGCATAATTAAACTTTGGAATAATTTGGATTCCCATCTGAACTGACATCTGATGGTTATCACCCAGGCATAACCTTTGGTTTCGGCAAGGGATCTGGACTGAACAAACACAGAGCACTTACATATTTTACAAACCTACAGTTTATACAGAGATTATTTTATGTTTAGATATTACTCTCAAGCAACAGGGACAGACCCAGCTGCAGATCTGTATAAACAACAGATTTTACACATTAGATAGTTCTTATGGATCTGGTTTAGTACAAAGTATAGTGAAAATCTAGCAGTTGAAATCTAGCTCCACCCAACAGAATTTTTTTTTTTTTTTCCAAGAAAAGCAATAGGGTGGCATTTAGACCAAGAAAATACTGAAAGCAAATCAGATATGTGTATTGCTCTGAATGAGGAGTTGGTAGTGCTTTAAATGGCTGCCAGATGTCAAATAGCAAAATGCCTCTCCTTCCACAAAAATAAGAATAGTTGACTAATACTTCACTTTAAAAGGCTAAGAGCCCAGATCTCTGTCAGAGATGTATTTCAGCTGTAACATTTGATACAGGCTAGGGGAGAAGATGCAAATATGGATGCAATATAGTTCACCCTATAATCAAAGCAGTAAGAAGAAAAATCTTTGCATTTTAGGACACTGGGCCTCCATAAAACAAGAATTAAGAACAACTGCAAACAGCAACTTTCCTTACTTCTAGAAAAGAAGAAACAGTAGCTTGTGACAGTGGTTAAAAATTCATGGTCAGGCTGAGAGCATATATTTCCCTTTAATAAATTCTCATATTGCAAGAGGAATCATCGCTGAATAAAATGTGATATACTTCTACATAGATGTGCAGATACCTATGTTCCATATGTGTGAGAGTATGTGGAAATTACATCTATTTAGGAGTTTTTAATTTCTATATTTTAATGAGTTTTTTATCATATCCAGAAATTAAACCCAGTTTAGTGCATGTTTCCCATACAGTCAAAACCCACCATGTTTATGAATTGAGATGTATGTGAACTTTTTTCAAAAGCATTTCCTTAAATTTGATGTATTATCACAGATTCAACTAAAGAAAATCATGCTGCACCATTTATTAGTGTATTTGGAAGAAATCCATGCAGCAGTGGATGAGGAAAACAGTCCAACTGTATAACTTGTTTACATTTCAAAAGGCTTTTGAGAAGTTTAACCACAAGAGACTGGAGAAAAAATGAAGTCAGGGAGTCAAAGTATAGTAATTCATCAAAAGACCATGTGGAACAAAAAATAAGAGTAGTAAGAATGAAAGGCGAACTTTTATCTTGGAAAAATATTAAAAGCAGAAATCACAAAATTTGACCTGGAAATGGAGGATAGGCAGAAAAGTGACAAAATCTGTTGCTTTTATGAAAGAGAAGGAGAAAATTTGGAGAGAGTTGGAGAAGGCTGGAGTTATAAGAATGTCAGATGACATTGTTTCTTCTACTGGGGTCAGTTTACATGCAAAAGAAGTTAATAAATTAAATCCATCAAACAGTTCTATGAGAAGTTTAATAATTTTTGCCATTAAGCTATGGTTACTGTTGAAGGAAAGAGAGTTTTTATTAAATGTCTTAATACTGCTTATAAAAATTAAGGACCATTATCAGCAAGGATCTGCGTTAGGCTTTGACTAAAATATGCTGTATGCTTTCTCTAGTACTGTATGCTGGTATTAGGCATTTTAGTTAATCATAAGAATTCATTGGACATAGGTAGGTTGTATCTGCTAACTGGAAAATATCTATATGTATTTTATGCCAACTTTTAAGCAAGAGAGAAGGTTAAGATAGTTTTTTTTCAAGGATAGGTATCACTTTTCTTAACTCTGCTGGTTTATTATTTGCTGAGCCCAAATGGCAAAACAGACTTGTTTCGTTTCCTGCTCATTGTAATGCCTCGGCGGCCTGTCAGCCACTTTTAAAGAATTGCGTGCTGCAATGACTTATAGCTGCTAACNGCTACCTCTGGACCCTTCAGAAAGATAGCTAGTTTTGTGATGAGTTCTGCTCAAATTGCCCAAGATTATTTCACAAAGAAATCTTTCAGTTAAGCATTAAAATCAGGGGACAACATTAAACCTATCCCCACTGCAAGACCTGCAGCCCTCTCAGTTGTAAGACAGGAGGCTTTGCTGAAGAACTGAATGCTGAAAAATGACTGCTAAAATATTTGTTAACATAAAAGCTTTAAAATGTTCCTCATATTAATTTATTGTTAGAGTATACCACTTTATGCTCTTCGCAAGCAGCAATGTGGGGGCAACTTACAGGACTGTGATTCTTGTGTGTGAAAGTGGGAGTAGAGAGAAGTTGAACCCCCTTCAGCCCCTGCATAAAAGGCTAGGGAAAATGTGATCCCTTAAGATTATGTTATTCGTACAGCATGCTACAAACACTTAAAAAGCTGCTGTCTCCTTTTCCAGCACGTCTGTAAATTAAACCAAACATAAAGTAACTGGGAATGGTAGTGATGCATGTGGGAGGAGTTGATGTCTGTTGTGGTATGCTGTGAAAGAAGTTATTTTGGCTGAAAACAGCTACAACCTGGAGGAATGAGATACGTATAAAAACAAGCTACTGTGATTTTTATAGGCAACAATTGTATTACACTGACCTGGTGATGCAAGTGAGACTTGAGACTATGGAGGATAATTGTATGGTGCCACAAATTATACTCTTACTTGTACCTTTTTTTCAGCATCTGTTTTCTATTCCTCCTTCTCCTACGCTTCTCTTGTGTAGTTTTGGGGTTTTATTTGGTACTCTCAGCACTGTACTAACAAGGCACAGTAACATATTCTGCCAGCACAGTAATTAAACCAAAAAAAGATTATTTTAAATTTGGTTACACCCAGCCTTTTAATGCTTCCTGTAATTTTTTTCTTTCCATTTTATGTTAATAAATTTTTGCTCTGGTTTAAAGCCTGTACAGGAGGATTCAAGGTGTGTACAACGAAAGCCAGGAGAAGCCTGAGGAGAAAACTCTGATTTGTCAGAACAAAGCAAGACAGGGTCTTTGCTCAGATGTGACTTGGCTCTAGATCCTGTCTATAGAGGACACATGGTTTAGCAGCCATGTGGAGCTCATCTACAGCAATGGACTGTGTATTTTCTTCAGTTGGTTGCCCAGCTCCACCATGCCTGGCTGTGTCTCACTTGGTTTCTGCAGAGTCCTTCATCCAACAGAATCACACTGGGTGCTCCTCTCTGAGATGCACTGATTTGTCTCTGACTGTGCCCTTCTCAGTGGAGAGGTTTGGTTGATTCTTTCAAACATAGGCTGGAAGCGACCTCACTTAGATCCAAGACCTCTTCAGACCCTGCTTCTCTAGCCTGTGTTAGGCACCATGTGGCATCTACCTCTGACCTTCACATTTATGCTGGTGTCAGTTTTGTTTTGTTTCAAGGAATTTAAAATAGAGGTAAATTGTAGGACAGTGCAGTGTAGGTAGAAGGTGCACAGTCCACCGGCCCAAAGACCATCCTCCCTGTTGTATATTAAGTTGGTGCTCTTTGAAAGAGGATATTGCTCTGGGAAAGCCCTTTGGAGAGGCTATTTGTGGTTCCAGTGTTGCAGCACTAAACTTTTCTCATTTTTTTAACATTGCAGTTTCTGAAGAAAACGAGGTTGGTTTTTTTTCTCTCTGTGCTTTGTTTTGGGTTTCGTGTGTGTGTGACAGGGAAGAGGGGGAAGTGGCTGCTTCCATTTACTTCTTATTTAGTGCAACTCATCACTTTTTCAGTGATGCTTTTAGCATGGACTAATCTGATGTCA